>JANIJI010000018.1:1350000-1780000 GCA_024500535.1 Leptonema lineaticorne
AACACCAAAAATGTATACGAATTTTTGTAAATGCGTTCAATATATGTGTTAAAACAATGGTTGACACAAAACATTAAAAAAAGTTTTCCGGTCAGATTATATCATTACAACGTAAACTCATGGTCAATGATTACAATATATCTAATTTAAAATAAACATAAAAACCGCGAAAATAAATAAACACGCGATATTTATTTATAAACTTATAAATAATTTTGTACTTTAAATGATAACTATATCTGAAAGGTTTGTGTAAACTTTCTAATACACGACATTCTATAAACATTTCTATGAATTATTATTTTCATATGATTTAGTTTTTTAAGATTTAACATCATTATAAAACAAAACAAAAAAGTGCTAATTATATATTGAAATCATGAACAAAAAAAAAGTACGGAAATAAAATATAGAATTAATTGCAGTAACGTGTGATGTCTACATTTCAATATAAAAATCTGAATATTTACTATAATCTTATGAATAATCCAATAATAGTTTATTATGAAGAATCGTAATGATAGTTCTTAGAAAACATTAATTTTAATTCGGCATAGTGAATATTACTTGTAAATGAATATATATATATATATATATATATATATATATATATATATATATATATATATATATATATTAAACCCGTTGGCACACGTAAATGTACGCTTAATGTAAAAAGCGAAACAATTGCAGGAAATGGAAATTCAATAATGATAAATTAATTAAGTACCATCTTTCATTCACGTCTTTTATTCGTATCCTTTTCATTTCACATAATAATAATAACAACATTAAACGACAATTTTTGTCGATGTGCGATACTATGATTTTTTAAATATTTAAAATTCTTTACATCGAACGCGAACAACAGTTTCAAATATCTGACATTTCATACATGCGATCGATACGAAATGATGACAAAACTTCCATTCGGCGTTTTGAATGAGATATATTTAAGGATATAAAACAAACTGCTTTGTCATGGACAAAATGCTTTTTTTTTGTATACATATTTAAAAAAAATATTATTGTGTTTTATAAGTTGAAGGGGTTTTAAAGATTGTAATTTGAAACTATTCTAAACCTTTCATTAATCTCAAGTATATATTTTTTCATTTTCTTTCGATAAATCGACGAAAAATGTAATTCGTATTATATGTATCAATTCAAGTGTTATATTGATGAGTTATTAAATATGAACTGTTAATTGTATATGGTCATAAATTTCGATTTAGTTTATTTTCATTTCGATATGAGGAAAAATCACTCTTCTGCTACAAGATCTTGAGATTTACACTTAAGAGATTTTTTTTCACTATCGGTCATAGCATACACTTATATATAATATATATAAGAAAATAAGCGTAGGGTAAATTGAAAAATTTGTAAGTGGGCGTAGGTCCGACATATCAATGTCGACATTTCCTGGAGTTCAAATTGGAAATGGAGATGTACTAGAAGACGAGGAGAATAAGTAACAATATAGTTATGGATACGCAATGCCCACGCTAAAAATGCGTTCACGTCTCGAAAGAAAAGAGATTTAAGACCAAAATAAAATATATATAAAAGAATAATATAAGAATCCATTGGCAAGTGTGGAACCATCCTGAATTCGTGGTGTTATTTCTTGTTTTTATGGTGCAATGACCGACACTACCCTAGAATATATGAAATACATATTGTAATATTTAGGTATTTTGCGAAAAAAAAAAGATTCTTTTGACTAACGTGAAAGAAATTCGTAGTAATATATCTTGAAATATAGCACAAAATTTATAATTTAAATGGCATAATAGAATAATTCTCAATGTATTATTCAAAAATGAGAATTATTAAAACTTTTAAGAATAAAGAAACAATGCAAAGGATGTCAAAATACGATTTGAAATTAAAATATGAATCGTCATAATTGTAATATTTTAGTTTAAAAAAAATCAATCAATTTTTCTATTAATTTGTATATACCATAAGTAACATAAATAATCGTAAAAAAATATTTAAATTTTAGTAAAATTCGGTAGTTGTACAATAATTAAAAATAAAATATAAAATTTTTCGCAATATTGTCAAAAAGGTTATCAAAAAATTTGTCATACAATTTTGTTTACATAAAAAAAAAGTATAATCAAGTGTAATTTCGACACTTTAAATTCAAAATAAAATAGACAAAACGAATATTTTTTAATAAAAATAGTTTAAAAATATACCACAATAATATTCAAACAATATTATAGATAATTGATAAAATATGAATTAAATTCAAAACGTATATAAACGTTAAAATATATATTAATGAATTTAATATAATTTATGAAAAATATTAAATTATATAAAAAAAAAAAGATCGTTAATCTAAATCGCATATAATATATGTGACGTGTTATACAACGAGCTTTCAAAGTTTCGGTTTAAAAATAAATAAATATCGAAAATAAATTTTTGCAGTTGAACAATCGTTGCATCATCGTCAACATCGCGCCGTGGAGCTTACGGTAAACCGGTCGAGTCATGAGCACGCACAAACTAAATTCGAAAGATACTAACGGTTCCGCGAGCACATTGTTCTATACTATGTAGTAATAGTTTATATATATATATATATATATATATATATATATATATATATATATATATATATTACTTAAAATGTATATCGATAATTAAGATAAGATTAAACTTAATTAAAAATATACTACGCGACAAAAAAATAATAATATCGGTTTACGACGTCAAAGTGACGACCATCTGTTATTGTAAGACCGATTCATTTATAAACAAGCAAAACTACTAAAAACTTCTGTATATGAATAAATATTTATTTATTCTTCCGCTTGTTATATTAAAACATGAAATATATCTCTCATAATCGATGACGTTTATTTATATTCGTATATCTTAATATATATTTTTTTTTTCGTATATTATTCTAAGTATAAATCAATATTACATCAGCTCGAAAATATTAAGAAGTCGTCGTTGCTCGCTTAACATTTATAATTATTTATATTGAATAATAAACAATTTAAATCGAAAATGTGAAGAAATGTTCGTTAAGAATATAAATATTTATCCAAGCATATATCACTGTTTCGGTCGCAACTATTTCTATGAGAAAATCTTATCAAAACGCTCTAATGACCATGTGTTACTAGTATGACCCATGCAACAGGTCTCGAGTTCATATTATAACGCGAGTTTAAAAGAAAGGCCAAGGCTCAGACTGTTTGCTACATCACTTTTGAGCTAGTTTATTCGTATTATCGAATTTTAAAATGAATTTATCTTGTTAGAAGAAGAAAAAAAAAGCAATAAATAATAATAATAATAATAATAATTTCGGTATCGTTCGTTTTGAACATATCCGATATTATGATGCTTTTACTTGTCGGCAGTAGTTAACCGATGTTCCCGATTTAACTATAGGTTCAAATTTAGAACCCCATATTTTTGTCGCCATGTTAATGCGTAAATGGCTCGTGTGCTTGTGCCAGAAGTTCATTCTTATACCGCATTACCATATGTCGACTAACAAAGATTTTATTCTGCTTAGCTTCGTATTTTCTTCCTTTTTTTTTTTTTTGTAAAAGACTATTTTTCTTTTCAATGCAATGGTTTCGTTAAATATTGTACATACTGGGAAACGTGCGTTTTTACGATATAAAATCGAGAAAAAAAACAAAATTGACCTCGGAATCGTGTCATAAAGAACAATGATGCAGAACACAACGATGCAAGTTCGTTACTTTCGATAGGCAAAAGTTCAACCGGAGTTTCTCAATTCGTTGCACAACGCCAATAAAAGGCTCTAACAAAGCGGTGAAAGCGCGAAGGGAATAAATACTATTGTGAACTAAAATCATAAAAGTTTAACTAAATAATAAAAAACATATTTTTAAAAAAATACGGTCCTTCTGAAATTCTCATAGAACAAAAAAATAATCCAAAACTTTTGAAGAGTCTGTCAATAAAATTTGTGAACATAACTTTCAAGTGGCTTTTCGTGTAAAAAGGTTAGCGATTATCACTCAATTTTTATTTTTAATGCCACGACCCTAAAGAGAAATCCTGATCATTTTACAAACCATTCGCAGAGATTTCTGAGCCAAGATATATATATACATATATTAATTAAAATCTCTATGATCCAGCATTTTATTTTGAATTACCAATTAGATGAGATATTTCAATGAATTTCCCATGGAGTGAATAAAGTATCTGAATTTTCTCATTTCAATGCACTTCATGAATTCCCTTTTTTAATCGTCTTTAGAACACTTTTGAATCTATGACATATAATCAAAATAATTTCAATACAATAAAACCTCCTTCTACATATTAAAACAATATAAGACGGCTACAAAAATTCTCGACATAATTTAAAATTCCACTGGCAATTTAATATTTTTAGATGAAAATTGAAATTTGCTTTTATATTTCGTGTAACGTTTAATTTAATGTAATAACAGGAAGCCAAAAATTATACGAACAGTAAACTGAACTAGTTTTGCTCTTGTGACACTCTTGTTTGTGTTATTTGTGTCTTTTTTACCGACTTCAATCGCCACAATCATAACAACGACACAAAACTGACATTAATTCCATGTTATAAATATTAATATGCGCTTCGACATTTTCAGATTAAATAGGATAAACATACAAGATTAAAAAAAAAACATTAATAAATTTAATCCAATAAAACAAGTCTTAAGAATCGCATTGCTAATTATTTCAAGCCATACATTTGATAAAATGTATATACATATAAGAAAAACTAACATTTCAATCGTGAATATAAATAGAAAATTTATAAAATTGCTATAATTATTTTTTTTTCAGAAATCAGTACATCATGATAATGCATGTACACGGCAATTTTACGTCTCTTGTGAATTTTAAAAATTATTATTAATATTAAGGGGGTGAATAAATATGAATGTGTGTGATTAAACGATGAATCACGCAATATTAAAAGGGGAGGTCATAATTTTCAGAACACGAGTCACTAGAAATATTAATAATGAACGTATTAAATTTTAAAGTTACTTACGGTTAGTTAGAGCTTTTTAGTTACTTTCATATAAAAAATAAAACCGGGTTTCACATTCTGTATGAACAATAAAAGCGTAATAAACGATGTAAACTAATAAAATTCATTTAGAAGTTTTTAACTTTTTAAATGTTGAAATGAAAAATGTAATAATAATATTTAATAATGTAAAACGCATATTTCGTAAAATGAAGTATCTAATATTTCAAAACTTTTAATCGTTTTCGTTCCGTTAAAATCTCGTGTCGTTAATTTATTTGTTGCATAGTTTAACTACAATATTATCACTTTACGACATTTTTCAAAAAATATTTCATTACATTAAACGATAAATTTTGTAAACAAAAAAAAATAGAACTCTACATTTCATTGTTCAATTATGTTTATAAACTATTTATAAAATAATTACCTTTATTTTTACAAACATATTACATTTTATTAAACAGTAAAAAATAATAAAATTTTACTGCTTTATATCATGATTACAGTAATAATCTGAACTTAGTCAAACTTAAAATAAATCAGTGATTCATAGGGTAATTTTGTAAAAAAAATATATACAAATATTAATTAGACGTGACTAATACAATTATTCAAAATAATATATATATATATATATATATATATATATATATTATTTTATTTATTAAGATAAATAAGAAAATTTTTATTGTAATATTAAACTAGAAACTCGTGCGTCAATAATTACCATAAGGTTTTATAAGGTTTCAAACACTCGATAGGCAATTATAGACGTATAGACGAAAGCAAAACAAAACAACAAAAAAGTACATAGTAATTACTAAAAGTAATTTAAGACAAACGTTACTATCGTGTTGTAAATTTGCAACTGATTGATCAAACAGTCGTCGTTTAAAATTGTACAAGTCGATTTAACAATTGATATTAATTCGTGACTTCCTTCAACGCCACGAACGAATTCCACGTTGCGAATTTCGAACGAGATCGCTTTAAAACATTATCGGTTTTGCCTATAATATATGTATGTATATATATATATATATATATATATATATATATATATATATATATATATATATATAATATTTAAGGAATCGAACCCATTAAAAAAACAGGAAACAATGAACTTCGATCGCCGAAAAGAATAATAACTGCTCGGTTACTTTTTGCAGTTGACGTTAAATATTGATGCAAATTTTCTACAATAATAACGAAAAAAAACGGTTCAAATCGAAATAGACGTAAACCAAGGTCAATAATGTGGATAATTATAATGCTAATTATCTAGATTCACAACGTAAAAATGGTAATTAACAGTATAATGACGAACCTCGAATAGAAGAAGTACTATTATTATTGTGCGATTTTATTTCGATGTTGAAATCCGAATAATGAAATGATGACTGATATTTAAAAAATCCTTAAAAATATTCAACAAACATATCTAAGTTTAAATTTAATATATATATATATATATATATATATATATATATATATATATATATATATATATATATATATATATATATATATATATATATATATATATATATATATTACATCTGAATTTAATCTAGAAAAATTGATTCGAATTTAGTATTCAATTACATAGAAAAAATCTGTTTTACTTTTATATTCGAGTAAATATTTATCGAACAAGTTTAATCAAGTATATCTATTTTAAAAATCCAAAATAAATTTCTACTATAATCATCTATTTCGCCAATGACGATTAACACATACAAAAATAAATATTTGCAACATATCAGGAATATATTTTTTTTTAGATTAAATAAACATTCCAAAATACATATATCGCCATTAATTCTGATGCGTTTTCTTTTAAAAACGGAGTAAATTAATTTAATTTTTAATATAAAAACACTAAAAAAAAATTCAACGCTCTTGAATATAAAAAATATATAAATTTATAATATATAAATATTATTATACGCAAAAGAAGAAGGGCAATAAAAACAGAACTGTCGTTTAATTATAACTATAGATTATTTAATAGCGTTACCAAATATAGAATTTCGATTTAAAAAACCGCTCTTCAAGGATAAAGTGATATTTTACCATGTTAACGAGTTCCTGATGTATTTCATAGCGAATTAGAAAGTTAAAAAATATACAATTCCTCTGAATAGACTGCAATAAAGGATCTCGCTGATTCATCGAATCGGTTGCACAAAAAAAAATCAAGGTTTTCTCATTTAAGTTTCAAAATAGCATTTAAAAATAATTACGATTTATAGAATTTGTTCTATTAAAAAATAAAATATAATAATTTTAATTGGTAAATATTATAGATATTGTATTTCATATGGAATTACTTTATTTTAATAGGAATGATTGAAAAATGTTCAATAATAAATGGTTTTTGATTACATTGCAGTTGTTGCAAAGTACAAAGGCTACGACATTATGACGATCATAATTACTCAGGTATATTTTTATATAAATATTCTAAGTGGAAACATATTCATGATTCATTCGTGCAGAAAAAAGAAATTAATTAAAATTTGTCATATATAATTAATAATATCGATTATTAACAACGCTACTGTATTTCGATTCAAAAAAAGGAACTGGAAAACCGTGACATTGGATTTTAAACATAAATATGACATTAATAAGTTCATTGTCATGATTATAAATAATTTATAAAGAATGTGACATTCGTAGCAACAAATTGAGTTAAAAATACTGAAATTTTAATATAGAAAATTGAAATGATGACTCAGACATAACTAATATTTTACTCACGTCATTCCATACTTTCTTGAGCAGATCGCCCTTGAGTGGAATCTCTGGTATCTTGACGAGTCCCTGCTTTCTATTAACGTTGATGCTGTGACAACGTCTAAAGTTTCCTACTGATAAATCGTCCCGATCTTCGGGCTCGTGCTCCTCTTCGTTTAACGAGTTCGCGTAAAAATCGTACGCGTCGGAAAACTGCGACAGATTCAAATCCTGAACCCTTTTTCCCTTGTCCGGAAACGAGGATTTAATCCTGAAACTGCGATTCAGACTCGACAAGAAACCCGGTTTGAAATGTTTTGATTCCGTTTTCGAATACATTTCGGCTGATGTTTGCTGTTATTCTATTTTTTTTTTTTTCTTCTTCTAGCGATTATTAATTTCGAAAAAATTCGTTCTCTATTTTAAACTGGTCTTCGCCGATTGTTTCGATCGCCCTTCGACTGATTTGAAAATATCGTTCGTATATTGCAACATGGCACTGGAACACGTCACTGATATTGGAATTCACATCACTAATTAAATCATCTATACCACCTGATACGATTAAGATGATTTTTCTTTGATAATAGTTGAAATTTTAAAATATAACACACACTTCAGTCAGTATAGAAAGAGTTCGAATTTCTATAAACGATTGTAAAATTTAAGAAAATTAGTTAATATTATATTATTAGCTAATAATTTATGTTCAGTGTACAAATCGTTAATAATGCGCGTATTTCGCAATATAAAATTTACATCTAACAATTAAATATAACTGCTAAGCAGCGGCAGATTGCATGGGTGTTGAACATTGCTAAAGACTTTCAAATCTATAGTTTGTTTAGTGGGCTATTGATTTCTTGAATATAAAATTAATTTTCAACGTAAAAATAAAATATTGAACCATTTCTAAATTTAAACGATAAATTTTAGCTATTTTTAAATTTAAAACTGCCACGTTAAAGTGATACATCCGTTTTGGGTCGTCGCATAGTATTATTGAATATTGGTAAGTGCAATATATTAATGCAATCGTTGCACATTCAATTATTTAATATTGCACATAACAATCGTAATCAATGTGTCAGTCTGTCTGTCTGTTTGAGCCTAACGTTTTCGATGAATTACACGAAGGATATGTTTTATTGCTCCGTCGGCTTATTATATTATTATTCTACAATATGTAAAATAAACCAGTTAACTGCGTTGCAATAAAAACGTGTTTATAAAATTACATTTTTTTTTATTTTTAAAAGGGTTTATTTTTATAAGAAAATTTTTAATTTAAAGTGGATCTATTTATAATAATTTAAGTAGAATCAGCGTCGGCTCAGAGTATAAAGATCCATTTCTAAGGATTATTTATAATAATCCTTATTTTGTAATTATAACTATAATTATAATATACATATACAGTGGATCTTTATTTAGATACAAAAATATCGGGTATAAAACAATGTTTCTCTGGAATCAAACAATCATTTGATTTTTCTCAATGAGATAAATAAGTTTTTATCAGTTTTTAGTATATATATTCAAGAATTTGAAATAATGTTAAGAATTTATAACGAAGTATAATTATACTGAATCTGTTTGAATTGAATCTGTTTGCAAAAAGCTTATTCCGGTTAAATATTTCGTATACAAAATAATAATAATTATTATTATATTATATTTTTTCTCGCGAAAACGGATTGAGAGGGGTAGATAAATGTTATGGGAAAAAAAGCAGCAGATGTTCAATCCATAACAAAACACATAGTCTATATCAAATAAACAGACCATTAAATATATTAAAAACTCCGCTTTTTAAATTCCGTATTTAACACTATATATATATATATATATATATATATATATATATATATTTCATACATTCTACAAAATTTTTAACATCCTCGATTTTTCTCGTTCGCACGTCAAACGAATCGTTAAATATCAAAAACATATACACGATTATAATATACATTATATATTTATTTAATTTTCTTTTAACATATATTACATATGAACCCCTTGTCGGCGTTATAAAAATTTCCGATCGTGTAAACCGTGTCGTTATTGTAATCAAGATGCGTTTTGAATAAAACACTTGCGATATACTGAGTTTTTGAAACTGTGCAAGGAATATTAAAAGAATCAACATATATACATATATTTATATACACAAGTGAATAAAAAACACGTGTCATATTGAAGATAAAAAAATATATAGTCAAGTTTACGCGTACAAATAACCCTCTTATAACGCGGATATTTGATTCCATATAAATGTATACAAATGAGAAAATTTTCGAAATATACAGAAAAATTTTGGATTTGAATATAAGTAGATACCCAAAAGTTTCATATGCACAAAATTTATGATGGATATATATATATATATATATATATATATATATATATATATATATATATATATATATATATATATATATATATATTACTCTTTCCAGAGTTAACATATAGTAGTGAAATTTGGGTTCTGACAAAAAAATCCAATATTGCACAAAATGCAATAGGGAAGTAGGTAATGATCTATACTTGAAAAAAAAATTAAAAGGAGTAAAATATCTTAATCAGTATTGGACAAGTCACGTTGACAAAAATGGATGACAATCGATGGACCCAACAAATCATCGATTGGTATCTCGAAAATAAAGGGAACACCCAAAAACTTGATGGATGGACAAGATAATAATAAGAGCAGAAGACTTTGGATAGCAGGACAGAAATAAAGACCGGATATACTTGAAGAGAAAAGGGACTACTTTCATAAAACAGTGAACAGAAATTGGCTGATGAGGATATTTTTTCTTCATATTATATAATACGTGATATAAAAAAATTACGTACATAACGGTTTACATTTAACTCAATTACAAATAATGACGAAACACCGGTTAAAAAATAAATCTCTGCTGTAAAAAAGAAAGAAAATTTCTCTTCGTTTTCGTCGAATTTTAGGGACATAATTTTACTTTATCTACACATTTTGAAATCAATGTGGCATTAAATAGTAAAAGTAAAAAATAGTCAATATCCTATTATATATATATATATATATATATATATATATATATATATATATATATATATATATATATATATATATATAGGGTGTTGCCGTTTTGAGCTTTTCACCAGTCGCCAACTATTCTTATTAAAACAGTTATTCGTCCATCGAATAGTATATATATATATATATATATATATATATATATATATATATATATATATATATATATATATATATATATATATTTATAAATACATATATAAAGATACTATAAACCAAAAAAACAGATAGTACACGAACCGTAAATTCAATTATTCGACCTATCTATCAATATGGTAACATAATCATTATATTTTTCTATTGAAAAATATAAAAAAGCACGTATTCAGCGAACACAAATAACGTGGTTTTTCCATTAAATCATACAAAAACATTTAGTCATGGTTCATTTAAATAAAGAAAGTAAGAAAATAAATAGTCAAGGCAACTATATATGTATAAGCGAAAACTTATATTTTTTCATTTTGTTACACAAATTGCACAATAAAATACGATTTAATATAAAAAAATAATACTTTTATAAATTATTTAGAATTATTATATTTTAAACATTGATTATTTATTTATTTATATTACTGTTATTATGAAGGTTATCACGATATTCATATTATATATATATATATATATATATATATATATATATATATATATGTTATATTTACAATCTCTTGATATCGTGATATAAAAGAATTGCCGATATTATGTACATTTTTGTCTTTATAATTCAATTAAAATAATGTTTTTTTTATCGCAAATTTAATAAGGATTAAACGAAAAGATTTATTTTACAGGCACTTTTTAAGGTTTCTCATATATATAATTTTGCTGACGTGTTAAAAATTTTGACAAAATCGACAAATTCAAAATTTATATATTTTTTTTCTGTAATCAAAACATTACAAATATAGAAAATCTAAATAATGGTAATGAAAAAAAACGATCATGTTTGAGATATTTCCGGTGATTATTTTCTATACGAATAAACAGGAAAACGTAGAATACATTATATATATATATATATATATATATATATATATATATATATATATATATATATATATTGTGTGTGTATGTAAGTTTACATAATAATAAAACTAACAAAAGACAAAAACGAATAGTTTTTTTAACTTATATTAGAAAAAATATAAACTAAAAAAAAACTTTTTTGTATAATAAAAAAAATGTTATATTATATTTGAAATAAATTTGATAAATTGAAAAGAAATCTTAAATGCTGGCATTAAATAACGCAAATTTTTCAATTAACGCGATTCTCAAATTAATGCTACTCGTTTTACACGTTTGATATTAATTAACATACGTAATTTTGTTACAGAATCGTTTAAAAAAAAAGTATTAATTGTGATTATTCATTGTTGTTACTAAATTTAAAATTATCAGAATTTACTTAAACGAATGTTATCTATATTATTACATAAAAGAATTTCCCGAAAAAAAAAACGAGGATTAGTATAATCGAAAGAATTAATATTATAGAAAAAAAACAGTTTCTACAATATTATATATTTCAAATAAATGAGAAAACGTTTGAGAACTAGCGAAAAAAATTCGGTTCAATGCAATCGTACAAATTCGTGAATTTTCCTTTTACGGCGACCGAAAACAAAAAAGAAAATGAATAAAAATAAATAAATAAATGAAATAAAAGACGCCTCCAATGTGACAGCGGCCAGAGAACGGTCGATTTTTTTCTCGTTCAAATTCCGCATTCAACTTATTATACCTGCGATCGCATTGTTGACAATTCGGCGAAAAAGGCTGCGGTCACAGTGAATTTATTTCTTAATATATATTATAAAATATTAATCATTTTTAATATATTTCCATTATGAAATAAATATTTTTCAATTGAAAAAAAATATATATTTTAATATTATTTTAAATTTTTTATAAGAAAATTTAGAATGATAAAATATGGCCGACAATCGTTCGACTTGGGCCACAGTCAGATCATACAATTATTATTAAGAACATTCTCGGAAAATTATATATATATATATATATATATATATATATATATATATATATATATATATTTATAATATATAAACTATAATCGTCGATGCGTCTGTTTGTACGCGGGTAACGCTTCGCAAATGCGGATTTTTATTTATAATACATACAAGATTTGTACACTTGGTTATGGTCAATTTTTTAAACCGGTAAACATTTGTTTATGTAAACAAAAACGAATAGTTGAATCAAATCACAAACGAGAGAACAAACGATAATAAAATATATGACACAACACAACACAACAACGGCCAGTGCCCGACTGAAGGGCTGCTTCGTTGCCCGCTCGTTGTACAACCGTGGACTGGTCGCAATACGAGCGACGCCGATTACCAGAGCTGTTCAACTTCGTATTCGAAAATGATGCGATGATTTTTTTTTTTTTTTTTTTAATAAATCGATTGTACAAAATTGTTGTTTGACGTATATATAGTCTAAATTTATGTCTGTAATAAAAATGTATCAATCGATTTAGAATTATTAAAATATAAATATATTGATTTTTTTATATAAATGTAAATTATTTATTATTCAAATTAATATTATAATTCAGATCTGAATATGAAAAATTATTTCACTAATATAAAATAATAAAATGCACAATGTGACGTAGATACAGTGGAACAATTGAAAACAACGCTTTCAGTTTTGGGGCTTTAGAGGGTATCTATAAAAATTTACGGTCAGTTCTCAACTTGCGACAGGGATTCGGTTCTGCTACTTCGGACGTATATCGAATTTTATAGAAAAATAAATAATATAATAGCTTTTATTTTCGATTTTTTTAATTTTAATTATTATTATTTTAATTGGTTAAGTAAATAACTACATATAAATATATTTCTGAATTATGATCGATTATTATCTGAGAAATCGATTGCAGAAGCGCGAAATCGTTCGTCAGAAACTTGTAAGATTATATTAGATATATATGTGTCGAAAATTATAAACAAACTGTTACCTTAAAAAAATGTATAAACTTTTATCGTAAGTGATCGTAATGATCGTAAGTAGAGGTGGTTGTAACTCGAGAACTGAATGTATTTCATATATTTAATTAAAATGATAAACTAATAATACCTTAAAAAAATGTATGAGTACATTTTTAAAATCTAGCTACGCCACTGTAAAATAACTAGTATGAAATAAATATTAAACAATTATATTTTATATACAAATATTAATAATTACAATACTGTTGATTTTAATCGATTTTAAAAATAAAGTAAAGATTTACAACATAAGTTATTTTTTAAGAAGTTAAATAGATTTTTAAAAAATCATTTCGTCACACTAATTCAGTATCAATTTTCTTATGAAAAAAATTGTACTGTATATATTTATTTTTGTGTGTACATAAAAAAATAATTACTTGATAATGAATTACGTACGTCAATATTGATTAAATCGCACAGAACTATTGTAAATAACTAGAAATAAACGATAACGATAATGAAGAAATTTGACCGATAATGTGCAATATATGGTATACTTGAAACGTTTGTGATTCCACGAAACGTTCGTAGAAGAATTGATTAAATAGAAATGCGTGGAAGGAAAACTTCACATTTCTAACGAAATAGATATATTAGAAAATATATAAAATTCTTATTAGTTAAAAAATATACATTATATATAAAAAAAAATTTACAAATTTAATATTTGTTTTAAAACAATATAAAAAAATAATAATAATTTGAACACATACATGGATTTATTACCACTGGATCGCGAACAAAGTTCAAAGGAAATTATGCAGCGCGTGTGCATTCTATTTTATATACTTATTTATTATTTTATTGCATTAAAAAAACATATAAATTATTTTCATTTTTATATTAGCATTTATAAACACTATAATTTTAATCGACCTATTAATTTAACACGTTTTAATGTAATTTATTAACGCATAATTTTAAATAAATACAATCGCAATTATACAAATGACCCATTATAATTTAAATACTCTCACTTTCAGGGAGCATTTTTTCACATATATATATATATATATATATATATATATATATATATATATATATATATATATATATATATATATATCTTATACTCATAAAGTGGAAATTGATATTTCTTCAGAACCATTTTTATGGTCGCAGTTACAAACTGAACATAAAGTTACAAACAACGTTGTATGTTTGTAACTAACTTTGTTACATAATAACATTAAATCCTTGTAAAATTTACAAAGTAAATGTATTACTAATAAATTCAAATATTTATTATGAAAAATATTATAATCGTCCTGTAGAGTGAAATTGCGCTATATATATGAACGAAAATGTATTAGAATAATGAGAAAAATTGTACTTTATGTCTCATAATATGTCTATATATAGAATTTTTGATATTTATACAGGATGATATATAAGTATAAGGAAATTTTAAAATCTAAAACGGTTGTGTCGTGTGTATCCATCTTTGTTCACGGTTAGACGAACCGTAAAATCCTTTGATAATGAACTTTAGTAACGCCTCAACGGTTTATTCGAAAACAAAACTGGCCTTTTCGTTTACGAATTTTACTCGTAATTTGTGTGTATGTGCGTTATTATTACGGATTTTTCTTCTTTTTTTTTTTTAACGGCGTCCATTTCAAATATTTCGATGATATAATTGAAGGATCGAAGGTTCAATTGGAATCAACTGTTCATAATGGATAACTAAAAGTGTAATATTAAAAATTATGATTTCTACCACGTATATTTATTTATACGATAGATAAATATAAAATTATAAAAGTTTATAAATTTAAGTCGAAACGTGTATATTTTTCAAGTCGATAAAACATCTAACATGTATTTTCTTTTCAAACTGTCCCGTAAATCAAAATGTGAATGCGTTTTAACTTTACTTACTTTTGGCATCTAAATCCAAAAATGTTCATAGTTTTTCTTTTTACTTTATATATATATATATATATATATATATATATATATATATATATATATATATATATATATATATATATAATACTCTTATTTTATATCAAAAATCTTTTTTAAAAGTCTACTTATTTATTATATAACTTTTCATTGTAAAACTATCACCAAAAGTAGTCTAAATCAATAAAAATATAATACTTTTATTGATAATGTAAAAACATTTTAATCACTAGAATTATATTAAATATGCACAAATTTTTCGTTTATAATTTCAATTAATTCGTTAAATTACTATAATCTGTCAATTTTATATACATAAAAATATCATATATCACTGTTTAAACCAGAAGTAATTGTTTTACCTTGAATAAAAAAAAATATATTTTTTTTATAACATCTAAAATACAATTATGATTTTTTTTAGATAACGACATAATTAGTTCGTGCTGTTGCAGTTTTGTTTTTTTTACATCCTTTTACCATATATAGACAGTATAATAATATATATTAAAAATTTTTAATCTATATTATTTTTTTAATCTGTTATCTAAATGTTTATAATCTAAAAAATAAATTGATATAAAATAAAATATTAGATTTTAACAAGCAGATATATTAAAAATAAATATAATTGTTATAATAAAAATTTAGATTAATTAATAAATAAATCTGATTTTTTATAATTAAAAATAAAAAGTTTTTCATTCCTGTTGTATATACATAATTAAAATATTGAAAAAATACAATTAAATATTTGAAAGTAAAATATTATATTGTTCATATATAAATATTTAAATTAATATTTATATATATATATATATATATATATATATATATATATATATATATATATATAAATGGAACAAGTTGATTATGAATAATCCTTGAAAAACAATAGTACAATAATCGTAAATAAATATAAATAATAAAAATAAATCAAGGGGTGGTCTACCGAAATATTGGTCCTTTTATACGTTGATTTATTATACTTTTATATTATACTTAAAAAAAATATGGTTCGTTTCGCGTTACAAGTCTTGTTCGTGATGCTTAAAATTGGAATACGAAACATCCCCCCCTAGTTTTTGTAATATAATACAATATTAAAGAAAGTTACCCCTCTAGCATGACACACATTTATTACAGAAATTCCATATTGTGACGATAAATCAGTGGTTTGCAAGCGCGTGTTCGCGTGAGAGATGGAAATAATTATGACATTATTTTTTTTTCTGCAATAATTTTCATGTATAATTTATGTGAGCTCGATTTACAAAACGTTTCACAGTATTATTGTGTGAATTTTTTTACAACAAATTTAAAATTATTATATATAAAAAATAATGTGTAAAGTTCTTATATTTTAACATTTTATATATCTGTGATTTTATATATGGTAGAATGTATGAATTTATTGAACAAATTAATAAACCAAAAAAAAAAAAGTTTTCGCCACAATTTCAGAAATTTTCTGAAAAATCAATATATTGAGCTATACAATTGTTTTTATCGTTCTATGTTTATAAGAATTAAAAATTATAACTTTAGTAACACTTCTGGCAAGATTGTTAACTTACAGTTCGGTTGTTGACCAATTTAAAATAATATAATCTTATCTCTATTTAAAAGAGTGTCATTTTGCATTCCATAATTTTATACAAAAAAGTATGAGAATCTGTTACAAAGAAATTAATATAAAAAAGTAATTGCCAAGTATTGAGATTTCGCATTAATCTAAGTGGTGACCAAATAATTTTGAAGAGCACTTCTATTTTTATTAAATGATTTTTTATTATTATTAATGAATGATTTTTCAAGTACTTTTAAAATTTTATATTATATCAAAATGTTTGTTTTTACTATCAATGATTTTCAATGGAAAGCAAAATATTCAATTGGAGTTTTACAAGAGAAAATTCACGTGGCTCACAGGTTACGAGTCACAAATTTACTTTTTCACACTACTGTTTTTTTTTTTTTTTCGAATAGCACCAACGTAATATAGTTTGAGAGCCTCTGACGGCAGGGATTCAGGATACAAATCGTGGAACACGTGTCAATTAAGATGCAACGTGGCAATCGCAGGAAGTGCACGACTAGAAAACAATATTCAATCGCAACCAAAACGGAACCGAATTGAATGAAAAAAAAAACGTCACATTAAAAACAGTACATGCTCAGTTATTTTATATTGTATTTGTTGTGCATCATTAAAATTTTGACCCACGTTCGCATCGATGGCGCCAAATTTTTATACGCGGCCTGCCTTTTTTTTTTTTTTTTAGTATTATAGAAACACTTTATTAAAGTCGAACGTGTACAAATTCGTTTATGAATTCAACGCATATTATATTAAATAATCTGCGATATAATGTGACTGACGTCGTATGGAATCCGACGCGAACACAATCGAGTCCTTTCCTATTGCGGACCACGGATGTCAATATCAATATAAAACAATAGTTTATGAAGCTTTTTATCCAATCTACAAGTGTAACAAAATTGAAATCGTTTCAATGAACATTAATGGATGCACAACGACTTACTTGTGCAATTGTTAACGATACAATTGACGACCCATATTTTCAACATTCCTGTTAAACAACGACTAAAAGTGCAAATCGATATTTCAACGAGAACCATATGGTTTTTCGTATAGACCCGCAAGGAAAAAAAGATAATTTTAAAGGGATATATGAACGTGTGAGGAAGACACACAAAATTTATGTTAGAAAAAAAAATTGCAAGAAACCATGAAAATACAAAGTTTCTTTTAGTTTTTACTATATTGGCAATGTTTATTTTGTTCTTTCCTATGGTTCTTAAGCAAACATGCAGTTCTTGTTCATATATAAATTTGATTCTTATTCTTAAAATGTCGGATTTTTTTTTAAAGAAAAGTCTATATGTGTGGCCAGTGCAAATTTATATTACATCGAAAGACATAAAATATGTCTTTCGAAGTGCAACCGAACCATGTTACATCTTTCATCTATAAACTTTGACGCCTCCCTATTGATGTTTCTCTTTCTAAGAATTTAGTTCCGGATGATTAATCTTAAAATATATATCTTTCCTGTTATTAAACAGATAATATATTCATCTATCGAAAACTTCAATATTAATTATTTTCATATATAATGTATGCGATATTTATTTAAAATGTAAATATGGATTCTGATCTCTTTTTAAAATTTGTCTAATCAGCATAATTTCTGAGATAATCTTAATAATTTCAATAGCATCTATATTATTTATAGAGTTATAATTTTCATTACCTTAAATATATACAAGGATAGACAAGCTCATTAATAGATAAAACATATAAATAAAAGTACAAAATATGTATATTGTTTAAATATAATAACGCAAAAATGAATAGGAAACTCGGGTACTGATCTATAAAACATTGGCAAACTTTTTTAAATATTTTTATATAGTCAGATATTCAAAACCATATCAGAACGTACTTTATCAATAATTGATTTATATAAAACATCTAAGAAAAGTAAGGTAGAATAGTAATTATATAAAAAAAAAAAAAAAAAAAAAAACAGTGCACAGACTTAACATGTTAAGTCACACATTATACATATAAATTAGAACGCGAGTGGGTCGACAGACGGACAGAAAGAAAATAGAAAGAAAAAGAGAAGAAGAAGAATTTTCAAAAGACTTTCTTACAAAGTCATCGTGCAGGAGTCGAACCGTGCAGGGAATGTCATTCGAAAATACGAGCCCGGTTCGTATTTGAAAATGGTCCCGGTGTACCAAATATGGAGTGTGCACAGAAGACAGCTGCTTCGATTGTATGAGTAATGTATTTGGCTTTGATGCACCGCTACAGTCGACGCGATTACTACGCGCCACTATGCACATCGTGCGTACGTCAGTGCTTCTCAAAATGTAGGTACGCTTAACATGACCGCGCATAATTAACACGTTCGCTACAACGCGGCTACTATGCGAGCCATTAGATTTATCTTTTTTTTTCTTTTCTAACAGAACAACGATTTATATTTGAGAAAATTCATGATACAGACACAGCCACTGTGTAATATTAAACAGTGGTCTATTTGGAAGCTTTATTTATTGAATAAAAATGTAATTACTTAAAAAAAATATTTAATATTAAACAATTGATTCTACATTTTTTTTATATGATCGTTAAAAATCATTATTCATAGCTCAATTTTACTATCTCTAATCAATCTAATAATTGAAATCTCAATAATTTATTAAAATTTTTATATTTACTTAAATTATTATCCTTGAGTCTCACCTTTAATAAATAACTTTAACACGTTCGCTACGGCACGGCTAATATTTGAGCCGTCAATTTTTTTCTCTAACGACCAACGACTCATATTTGAGACAATGACATTGTCATCGTATAATTTTTCATCTAGATTTATATCAATTTCATTAATATTAAACAGTGGTTTGTTTATAAACTATAACTAATAGTTTCAGATTCAGATTTGTTGTTTATATTATAGTTTGTGCCGTATGGTAGCAAACATGTCATCTATGATAATCTGGTATTTTTCATACATTTTATATATAAATATTTACATTTATACATTATATAAGTGATAATTTTCTATATATATATATATATATATATATATATATATATATATATATATATATATATATATATATATATATATCATCGTTTATAATTATTTGATTTTGAATATGTTCGTTATTGAACTTGCAATTGCGACGAATGTATGTTAAGATAACATTTGAGAACGATAAATATTATGATAATTCGATATTAATAATATTTTTCAATTTATATTTAAACATTTCTTTTTCGCACAATTTTACACAAACATTACAAGCATAAAACAACATCTGCGATTATCATATAAAATTGTATCAAGATATAAAGAAAAATTACGTAAACACTGTCAAAAACAACAAAGGAATATTTGCCAAAGACGCCAAGATTTGAAAAACATTCAAAATTTGATATTAGATATTCTCATAATAAAAAATACGTATATTAAAAATTTACTTTGAATCATATTTAATATTTGCCAGAGACACGATCATTACGTTCTATTTAGTAACCGTATTTTTATTTATTTTTATATATATATTCCAATCTTATAATAATCTTATATATAATTTAACATTAATCTTCTATATAAACTAAAAAAAAATAACAATATATTTTTGTCAAATTTAAATTTAATTATGATCTACAATTATGGTGACACTCGAATTTTTCGCAATATTACCGTAATTGATATAAACATGAGATATATCCGTTCTACATTTTGGAAAACACTGTTATATGTGCATGCAATTATATAGTGGTTTTGTGTGTATGTAATGTATATACGTGGGCACAGGTAAGCAAAGCAGACAGTAAAAGTAGCATACCGCTCATACAAGTTCACGTGGGTAACATTATGTTAAAATACTGCAGCTTTAAATCACTATTATGACCAAAAAGCAATAAAAATCAAAGGATTTCAATCAGATTTAAAAAAAATATATATATATAAAATTCATGTGAGACAAGTCATATAATATATTCTTTGTTTTTAGTTCCAATTCTTTGAATTTGAAATGTGTTTTTAAGTTTTTAAGCCATCAAACAACAGATGGATCAATTATGGTATATTTTGTTTAACTATATACAATAGATTTCATGTGAGCGAATATAAATTAAAATAAAAAAATAATAATAATACCAATAAAAGGTTTTTATATTTATAAAAGTATAAAAATGTATTTGAAAAAGCGATATTACGACGGTCACATTTAACACCCACCGAATCCGCACCGGAGTTAAACGTGTCAACTCTGCTCAAAATTTATTAAATCCGTTTATGGAATTGCGCTGCAATAAAATTTATTTGTTAATAATATACATAAATAATTTCCTTGCGGTTATAAATGTAAGCCACATTCGTGTCTGTGCCCGATAAGTCTGTTGAACCGATTAAATGAACAGAAGCCGTTCCGAGAGCACCTGCTCCACATATAATCGACAGCTGCTTTACAAAATTTGCATTCAAAATTCGCGTAAACATTTGTTAAACCTCGGTTAATAATTACGACGTCTCCTTTTCGAAATGTATGTTTAAAAAAAATAATAGATTTTTCCCATTATCATACAATTCTTTCTTTCTTTCCGCTGACAATATGTCGGATTTCGTACTGCGTATGGTTAATTTTGTAATGGAGCAATTGCATAATCGATGTCCGAAACTTTGAAATCGCATATTACAAAAAAGAAAACATAATTTTTATAATGTGTATCGTTTACGGCTAATTATGTGCTAAACTAGTTTATAAAAATACCGTTATAAAACGTGACGATAAAAATAATTGGAGGACCCGACAAATTTTTATTTCTCTGTATAATCATTATTATATAGAGTCAATATATTTTAAACAAATCTATATATCCAATTATCACTGATATAATTTTGATATACGATCTTTGTATTAATTTGTTGTAGATATCCAATGAAATATTTCAATTTCAAAATTTAAAAACGATTATGTTTTTATTATTAAATTAATAATTAGTAATTATTAGTATTAACTAACTTTTAACATAAAAAAATGACAAATTTTCTGTATCAATTCATATTTGTATACAGAATTTTATCATTTTGTTTTAAAATTTATACAAAATTTAAGTACAAAAATGTTAACAAATATATTTCATTATTTTTTTTTTAAACCAACAAACAACATTTTATATAAAACGATTTGGAATTTTGTGAGTCGAACAAAAAATAAAATAGTCAAAACGAATTAAGTGAAATTGAACAAAATGAAGACAAACATGTATGAAAAATTCGAAACGATGTCATAGGGCACATATGCAGCATTACATAAACGAATAGAAATGAGGAATTGAAATCGAACGGGCATGTAGCATTTCAATTAAAATGTATACATATATACAAGTATATAAAGATATATATATATATATATATATATATATATATATATATATATATATATATATATATATATATATGTATATATGGTATATGAGAAACGTGACCAATTCGTAGAGTAAAACTCCTCACGAGAGTCCATTGTGGACCAATTTGTGCGGCCTCTTTGTTGCAAAAGGCGAGCCGACACCAGAAATTGTGACGCCCCAAATAAATCATTAAATTATGTATTTGCCACTAACACTACAACCCTCTTCCATAATCATTGTTCCCTTTCAACATGACATTGCGGTAATAAAAATTAATTAAGATGTGTATATGTGTTATTTTAATGCGAAAAAATATGTGTGACCGAATGATATACGTATTTCGTTCCATGACGAATCTAAACAGATAATTCAGTGGACTTGAAACTAATTTAAATGTTGTATTGAAAATTTTATACTTCAATTTGATACAAAAAAATTTACTCAATTTTGTATTCAAATATTTTTAAATCCGTGAGAAATCCAAAAGAAGATGAAGATGATATAAATTTAATGAAATAAAATATTATATGAATGAATTTAAAAAAATCGCAAATGGAACTCACTATTGGTGATTCCTAATATAGCCTAATATATAATTAAAAACAATGAAAGGTATATTTTTTCATTTATAGATATAAAAATATAACGTAATGACGCTCATATAAGGATATAATATTTATTATAAGGACGTTTATATATGTCCTAACTTTGCACAATACTGTTTACGTTTGACATATAAAAACGTCCTGCTCAGTTAACGGGTTAAAATTCTACTGATATTACAAAATTTTAACATATAGCTCAACTTTTAATTCTATAAAAATATATTATAATATAAAATAAAATATTATATTTTTAGTTAGATATATCTATATTTGAATATAATAATTTGTTAAAGGCGATTAAATATAAATACATAATTTTTCCATTTGTAATGCATTATTTTTCAAACAGTGCCTCGTTTTCTTTTGCGTGTCTTGTAAATTTGTGAAAAAAAAAATAGGGTATACTTATGAAAGAAAACTGCCAGGTAAATTTTCAAAAATTTGAAAGTTAAAACTCAAATCTGCTTCGATTTAGTTTAGTCGAACAATTATTTCGAACAGTAAAAATTCGCTTCACAATAATAATAATACGTTTTAAATTGCTAGATTACTTTCACTTAATTATACAATAAAAATCTAAAACATTTTTTTTCCTATAGAAATATTAAATATATATATATATATATATATATATATATATATATATATATATATATATATATATATATATATATATATATATATATATATATATATATATATATATATATATAATATTTATCATTATTGCAATGAAAAAAAAAATATTATGCAAGATAAATAACGCGAAAATCAATAGACACAAATAAGTGTTCCAATTTACTGTTATGTTCCAATTTCGATTTGTGGTTATTTGGTCAAACGATAACATGAAAAATTGCACAACTGTTATGTTTATTGTACAACCAATTATTACACAACAGGATTAAAGTGATATATTTATAATAAATTATTTATATTTATATACAAAAAATAATTTGCAATAAATAATGTTACAAAAAAAATCATATGGATATGAAATTATATTTTTAATTGTTTAAATATAATAAATATATGTTGTGATTATTGATGTGTTATTAATATAATTCATCCTGTTTATAGTTTTAAATTAAAACAAAATACAAAACCAATCGTTTACCAACATATTGCAAATTTAAGTCAATTTACAAAATTATTATCTTTTTTGTTTTGTTTTGCAACCACGTTTCTTTTCCGCTGTTCGTTGAAAGAAACATCGGATAATTGTTATTATTGTTGGCCCTTTTTTTGTGATTCTGTGGATGTTCTCCACAAAATTGGATGGACGTGAACCAAACACCTGTTCCACAGATTTACAAAAACCAAAAAAGTCCATATATAACAAGTCTATTTATGAGGTTCTTAAACTGTCATTAATATATTTTTATTAAAATATGGAGACATCCGCTGTTCAGTCTTTTTTTTCCTTTCTTTCTTTTTTTTTTAGGTGACACGTGAAACGGGTCTCGAACTCAAATTCGTGGTGTAATTTGCACGTCAATATTCGTTTATAAAAGACATTTTTAAAAATTGAGCCAAGAGCTGACAACTAGATTCCATAAAATTATAAATAAATCAACATATCTTTGTAGTATAATCGTCTTAAATTATAGAGCATCAATGATTTACATTACAAAAATAAATTAAAAAAATCAATAATAGGATAATTTTTAAATAAATAATTTAACATGTAACTTATGGAATAATGTTATATTTTGAAAGTCAAAAATGATGTAAAATCGTAATATATCACTAAAACTATAATATAAAAGAATGAAAATGAAATTACAAATTTGATCAATTAAAAAAATAATATATCTGATATCGTCGCAATAATTTGAAATAACTGTATATAAATTAATATATTCCACATAGAATATATTTTATATGCGGTAAATTTTATAACCACTTCACATAATGTTCAAATCTCAATATGAATAAATAATTAATGTGTAAATTTTTAATGCGATAAGTCTTCTAATAACGGAATATTTTATGTAAATAAAACCTGTAGACGTTAAATAATATATATATATATATATATATATATATATATATATATATATATATATATATATATATATATATATTGCAATTCGACAAATAAAAAGTTAATGTAATCGTCTATTTACGGCTTGTATATTTTAAACATTATCAAAACTTTTGTCTTGAAAAAAACGCGAAAATTAACGTCTTTAAAAATAAAACAACATAAAAAAGACAGGTACACTAATAAAGTGCGTTCATATCGCGTTGACTTAATGAGAAAAAAAGTGTAGAATCACTGGTTAATACGCACCTGGCGCAGGTGGAAAATTTTGGCCTCGTGCAATCACAATATCTCATCATTTTTTTTTTCTCCACCCGCCGGTGGTGTGTTAAGAATAAATAAATATATTCTGAATCTGATACCTGAATATACATATATACTTAAAATGTGAGTAACTACAGATGTTAAGTTCTAAATATAATATATATATATATATATATATATATATATATATATATATATATATATATATATATATATATATATATATATATATATATATATATATATATATATATATATATATATATATATATATATATTTAGAACTACATAAATAAACATTAAACGATTATTAGATTTTTTTATATAGTTCTCCTTTGAATTAGTATTTAAATTTTACAATTTCAACTATTTATATTATAATTTAAATAAATTTCAATGTTCTAGAATCAAAGCTGTATTTTAACAAATCTTAAATATGAAGAATTTTTATATATTTTTCTGCGTCCTATAAAAGATTTGAAATTTATGTATAAAGTTAACTGTATAATGATTTATAAGTTTGAATTTTTAATTATATATATATATATATATATATATATATATATATATATATATATATATATATATATATATATATTTATATATATAAACTATTATTAAATATCCCTGAAGACCATAAATAAAAATTGTTCGTCTATATGTAGAAAATATATAAAGGCTGATTTATTAATTGAAAATGAGCGAAAAATAAATAATATATCGAATCGCAAACATTAAATTGCATATCCGGCATTTTGTATAAATAAACATTGCGTCGTGTTTTAAATGTGAAACGTTTTTGTGATTTTTAAACGTGAAACGGCCTCTGTAAACAATATTAGGGCCAAGTTTGAAACAAAAGCTCATTCAATCCAGGTGTTGTCAACCTTTTTTTTGTGTATATAAATTATTTTCAGTTTCTACTTTTTGCGATAGTGTCTTTTTATTAAGAATCCTGTGCACTCATTTGGATCAATATAAAAATAGTTAATTTTTTTTTGTAGAAAAATTAGTCTGAAATTACATAATCACAAACCGAACCTAATTTTCGGCATTGAAATTTTGAAACTTTTTCGGTTCATAGTTATCAATCTTGACAGAATGATTACTAAAGTTAATTTTTTTAATCCTTATAAACATAGAATGATAATAGATATATTATTTTTTAAGAAAATTTCTGAAATGGTGGGCAAAAAAATATTTTTTAGGATTAGAAATTTGTTAAATAAATTCATATTCACTAAAGAGCAGAAATAAAAAGCTTTATACGTTAATTTATATATGTTTTTATTTAAGTAGGGAATAAAAAATTCGCCAAAAACAATGTGAAATGTCTCAAATACAAAATATTAATATACATGAAAAGAAAAATAACGTATATTGGCTATTTACTGATAAGTAAAACATTTTAAACCCTAAGATTGATCTTCAAAGGTAAAAGCTTTACAAATATATGCCAAAATTCGAGGACGAAAAACATTAAAAGATATAAAGAATCACCAAATATCAAGAGACACATCATAATTCTGAACATAAAATAAAAGTTAATAAATATTATAATTGAAACGTTATTATAAAATAATGTGCGACTGTACGAATATGAACTTTCCCATTTTGAATAGTTTATTGTAGATAAATAAATTTAATCATTTAACCACTTAAGTGTTAAACTTCAATACATATAGAATCGAGAAATAACCATAAATAAACGCAATTAAGAAATAAATTTGTTATGACTTCGATATCACAACAGTATGATGGTTTTCTGTTAATATAAATTATAGTATATAAATACTGAATTTGATTATTGAAAAAAAATTAAATAAATATAATAATATAAAATGTTATAATATTTTTAAAAATCATTATATCTCTTTAATGTATTTATGAAATTATTAAGAGTCAAAGTTTTAACATCACTTCAATGTAACTTGGTATAGAACAAACAGACGCACTCATATTATATATATATATATATATATATATATATATATATATATATATATATATATATATATATATATATATATATATAATATTGTAAATATCCCAGAATATCAGATAAAACCGGTTTCTTACTAATATTTCTTAGAAACGTGACGTTAACTGCACAAATGATATTGTTTTGCACTCTATTTTTATAAATTGATTATAATTCTGATAACCATTAATTAATTCTAAGGTATAAAAAGATATAAATAAATAAAAACAATGAAACAATTATGTCGATTTTAATTTACAAGAGCAATTAAACGTTTCGTTATTTTAAAATCTTGATATGATTTGTACAATTTTAATTAAATGCATAATTATAGTAAAAATCTTATTTACATTTATAATTAATTAATATGTCAATATTAATTAATATATTTTTATGTTTCAAAATGATGATTTATATTTTTTTTTACTATAACGAGTCATCAGTTCTATTCCCCAACTTTACATATTTTTATCGATATAATATATAATTATATCAAATTTTATAAATAAACAAGTACATTACTATCAAAATACCACAGATGTCACTTTTACATATTATATATAATTATTAAAAATTAAATATTAAATTGCGTTGACGATATCTGACATATGATATTGCAATCATAATTAACGGATGAACAGCAAACTTCCTGATTCAGTTGATATGGTTTAATGTAATTTGCAAATTGTAACTGAAATAATAATCTTGATATTTTTTGGGAGAAATTTAATATACAATTATATATATATATATATATATATATATATATATATATATATATATTATTTCAGATATGTTCAACTGACCGCAAATAGTTGACAGAATCACGTGTGCTGCGGTGTGATCAAGAATACAGTGGTCGATATTCAATTTCAAAAACTAGTTGTTATGAAAGCCTCCGGAACGGTAATGCGATTCGACATATTTCAAATATTCAAAGCCTTTATTTACACTTCAATGCACCAGTTTATGAATGTCAAACGTTAGTATGCAGAAGCCGAACATAAGATATCACGCAATTTCAACGTATTCAATTATACAAATTCAATGATATTAATTGACGAATATGTTAATTTGATTCGTGTATTGTCATCGATAATGAATAAATATACAAAATTTCAGCTCAATTGAATATGGAAAAGTGGTCGAAATATCGATTGTGAGTTTTGTATCGGAGAAACAAACGATGCAACCTTAATAAAAATTTAACGATATAAGATATAAACGCTTTATATTTGAAAGAGATCATTTTATAATTCTATATCAGACATGTAAAACACTAGGCCCGCGGGCCATATACGGTCCGTCGTGATGCGCTGTTATTAAAAACATATATAAAATTAATATTTAAAAATAAATATTGTTATCTTCTATTTGTATGAAGTTCCGTTTAATAAATTAAAAGTAATACTTTGATTATCAAGCTTGTAACGATGTAACGTTTGTAACGGCCCGCAATATTCTGTGAGTTTGACACGCCTGTTCTATATTATAAAAGAAGACCTTGTGTGTCAGAAATACGATACCATTAAATATATTCAATTATCATTTTATATAGGATATATGTATAGAAAAATAAACATTATAATTATCAATTTTGTATGTTTATCAATTATAATTCATGTAGAATATGGTGTAAAAATATTTTTAAAATATAGAAATCGAAAAATTATTATTAAATTGTACAAACCTCTGTTAGTATATGCAGCTCTCCTAGCCATTCGTCTAGCAGATTTTCCGGATTTTCCGAATTTTCCTGATTTTCATCTTCGTCGTCCGAAGACTGTCCCATATTTTTATTGTTGATTTTGATGTTTGAAATACTCATGCAAATCTGAAAACATCAACGTTTACACAATTAATTCAATTGACAATTTAACATCCATTAATTTTAAATAAATATTTATAATGGCATATTGTCGATAATATATATATATATATATATATATATATATATATATATATATATATATATATATATATATATATATATATATATATATATATATATATATAGATATATATATATATATATATATATATATATTAAATACAAAAAATCGATTTTTTTTATTTATACGATTCTTTGACGAATCGACGATGTTTGAAATGCATTCATGCGAAGCAACGTACGGGGACGTCAAAAAGGAAATGCAAGTATATATATATATATATATATATATATATATATATATATATATATATATTTTTATATATACCATATATAAATACTGAAATGTATATTTTCCTATCATCGACGAGTCGTTCTTTGCCTCTATTTATGGAATGTCGAGATGTCTGAAAGAGTTTCGGTCTGAATTCTGATCCAAAATTGGAATAAGTATCGCTCGTATAATTTGTTTTTTGACTTTCGTCTGCCTTCAGGAATTTCTCATTTTGCTCACAGCATCCCAACAAAGGATCCATATAACCGGATGTTAAAGAAAATACGTAATAAACAAAATGTATAATCGTATATATTTATTTTTTTAATATAAATATTTATTTACTGATCATTTTTTTTGGTCTTGAATATACTAATTATACGATTCGCACGCGAAGTTTGTTTCAAATTTGTATTACGGAAACGAGTAATTTGACAAGTAAAAAATAATAATTACCACACACTATCTAAATTATTATAACGAGAAATTTTAGTCAATAATCATTAGTTGATAAAAAAATTTTTTTTTGTATACAAATGTGCTATTTTCAAGATGTTAACACGTCATGTGCGATACACGTGTTATTTCATAAACACGAACGATCTTTAGTGTGTAATGGGTTAAATATATATATATATATATATATATATATATATATATATGTGTGTGTGTGTGTGTGTATGTTTTTATATTTAAAGTAATTATGACAGAATAGCTTGAACCCCACGATGATTCAGAAGGATTACGATTATAAGTCACAATTCGTAAAAAAAATTATAATCACATGCAATCGAATTATAGCTGAAATATTACATCAGTAATTCGATATTTATATAAATAAATTATTTTAATATAACACTGTAATCAAAAAGTAAGATAAATTTGTTTATAAAACATAAATTCTTTACTTATTCATCCAAATCAATTTCATCCCCTTCAAAGTAATCCCCGTCCGAGAAAACGCATTTTTGCCAACGCATTCTCCTATCATCGAAACATTCGGAATAGTCTTTTTCCGCTATAGCCTTCAAGACCTTCATCGATTCGGTTTTTATCTACTCAATCGTGTCAAAACGGCGACCTCGCATTGGCCTATTGAGTTTGCTGAATAGCCAGAAGTCGCACGGAGCCAAATCGGACGAATACGGTGGTTGCGGAACGATATGAGTCGAGTTTTTGGCACAAAAAGTCGCGAAGAACCAATGCATTATGACACGGTGCATTATCGTGATGAAGGAACCAAGAGTTGTAAAAACACGTGTAACTCTGAGATAATTACACATTTTCACAAACAGACGCTTGACAAATGTTACAGACAGTCCTACCAACCTAGGAAAAAAATTACAATTTACCTACTTTCCTAATACTCGGATTTTTAAAATGATGATTTCACCTTACTTTTTGATTACAGTAGTATATATATATATATATATATATATATATATATATATATATATATATATATATTTATTGTTTATAATATTTCAGAAAAAAATGGGAAATTTGTGGGGAGAATATAAAAATTTTGGCATCGATCCTAAGTAGGTTGAATATAAATAAAAAATTATAAGAAAGAATATACTATTAAATAAAATATAAAATTAATGAATATATAGAATTTTTTTTATACTTATTTATATATAAATAAAATTATAACGATTAATCGAACATTAAACTAGCACATTTGTTTAATGTCGCCGATAATTTATGTTGATCCTTTGACATTTTATATCATTTTATATATATATATATATATATATATATATATATATATATATATATATATATATATATATATATGAAGACTTTTGAAGGGTTGTTGATCGATCGATAATTTCATCGTAATTAATGGGTTGTTCGTTTTAAATTAAATGTAATTATTATTGTTGAAATGAAATATGTTCATATAATTATAAATATATATATATATATATATATCATAATATTATATTGAAAGCGAACTAAATTACGCATTTATAAAAGGGCAAAAATAGCTAAGATCACGTCTGCTAAAATAATTATTATTATTATATGTATATTATATTTAATTAATGCGCAATAATTAAATTATTATTTTTAATTACATTTACATTGGACATTTGCAGAGTCTTATTATATATATATTATCTGTGTATAATTTATAGCAATAAATGTTTCTCATTACAATAAATTAGTAGTGATTTTTTTGTAAATGCACTTTGATAATAATTATGAATATTTTTTTTAATTTCATTTACTATATACAATATATTTTAAATTAAAATCATTATATTGAAAGAAACTTGAGTTTCTTTGTGAATAATTAGAATAATTTAAATAATATTTTAATGTAATTAAATATATTCTAGATATTAAAAGTTGAAAATGTTTTATATTTTTAATAATGTGTTAATTGCAGTATATAGAATTTTCGAAAAATGAAAAAAATATCATACAAATTTTTATATATATTAAAAAAAAAACATTTTTTTCAAGTTCTAGATTTAAAATATGAAACTAAATTAAAAATACTTAAATTAATATTTTTAGAATAGTATATTTTTTTGTAATGTTAATAGATTTTGTACTGAAAATAATTTAATATTGGATCAGTGACTGCTAAAATTCAAAAAGAATGTATTCATCTTAAAAATGATTGATTCAATGTAATATTAACAATAGATTTATAATATAATATCATTTAACAAATATCGAAATCGAACTAAATATATAGAAAGACTGTGCTTTCTTTCTATATATATATTATATATATATATATATAGAAAGAAAACACAGTCAAACCTTTTTTTGTGCGGTCTTTTTATATGCGTTTTTTGTGCGATATAAGAATCACTATTTCATTATAGTATATATTGCATCAGCCAATTTCTAATTAATTAATAACATTAAATACTTGCCGCCGACCTTTTTTTATACGGTCACCATTTACCGCATTTTTTTTTATATATTATGTTAAAATTATTTCTCATAGCTATTTACAAAGTTTCTGAATATTTTTTTTGTGCGGCCCCTATCTACCGCATAAAAGCAGGCATATTATATATGAAACAACCGATCGCACCATAATAAAAATGCAATATGTAAAAAAAAAAATTAGAATAGATTAAAAACTCTGCATTATATAAAATGACAATTCGACGTGATGTAATAAAAAAAAAATAATGTTCGCGTTGTCGCAAAAGTTTTAATCGATTCGCCGCATGTTCACTAAAAAAAGCGTCTATCATAAATTATATTACGCACAACTTATATGGAACACTATTCTGTAGATGTGCGTTTGAAAACACAAACAAACAACAACATTAGTGCACATGTACATGAAAATTTATTGATCGACAATGCCAATGGTCAATTATAACAAATAATTAAACGGCAAACTGTGAAATGATGCAAATTCATAATCATACACAATATCCATTTGAACATCGTATATATATATATATATATATATATATATATATATATATAAATATATATATTTATATGATGTTCAAAAAATGACGGAAATTTTCATTTTTTCTATTATTGTTATTTTCAAAATAGTCCTCATTATACCATATATAATCAGAGCTTGTTTAATCTTCAAATTCATTTCATAAAATATTTTAGAATAATTTATGTTTAGTGAAACGACTCCCCTTCAAGTTTACTTAATATCATATGTCATACGCGCGGAGCAATGTTTGGCGAATACGGGGGCTGAAGCGACGTTACAGCGTTGTTCTTTGTTGAAAATTTGCGAATTTTGAAATTTTGCAGATCATTAATACTATTAAAATTAATTTTTCATTTCTGCTATGGTAATCATATTAAAAATCATTTTTTTAAATATTTTTTAAACCCATCATATATATATATATATATATATATATATATATATATATATATATGTATTATATATTTAGTTCAACATTAAATCAGACACGTTTTTAATATAATAATTAAATTAATTTTTATATATATATGAAAGTTTGCCTATCGTTGATAACAATAATCATTATCCATACTAATTTATTTAAATTACAATATGAAACGCAACATAATAAAAATAGTTTAAATATTCCCATAGGAAATCACTATAACATTATCGCAATTAAACTATATTATTTTTCAGACATTTAACTACAAAAATATCATAGAACTTTATAAATGTTTCATACACATTATATATCCGACATAATTAGACCGGATAATTAACTCACTTATATACTATTAAAATCAAATAGTTTAATGATAGACACATCCGTAAGAATATATATATATACAGGGCCGGCGCTAGGGTGCAATTTTTATCCTAGCGCCCCCTATTATTTTACAACTTTTTTAACAGTTTCTTATCATTAAAATTACATTAATATTTTTAATTACTATTTAATAAATCTGGATTTATTACACAAAAAAATGGATATAATGGTTTTAACATCTATGGTAATTCTGCACATACATCATTTTCAATGTTAATTAATGCCAAACTATTTAGCCTATCTTGTGACATATTTGTTCTTAAGTAAGTTTTAATCAATTTCAATTTAGAAAAACTACGTTCGCCACTTGCTACACTAACAGGTAAAGTTAAAATTTAAAAGCTTAATTATTGGATACAATATAATTAAGAATATCAAAAGGTTTTCGTATATTAAAATCATTCTTCCGAAAAATATCCTGAAAAGCACACAACTCATCAAATAACTCGCAGTTTTCCGTCAATAATGCCTCATTCAGCTGAATTTTAATATTTGCGTCTTTCGCAGCTTTACGCTCACGAGATTGGGCATCAGATAATTTCTTTTTCGATTCCATGTTTATTTTAAACGCAAAAAATAAATAAATAAGTAGACTCTAAATATTTTGTTATTTAAAATCAACTTACAGATTTTAGAAGTAGGATGTCCTGAATTAATTAGAAAGTATTTTTCTTAAGCACAAAAAGCACTAAAACTAAACTTGTAAAAAAAAAAGTTTATGCAGAACAATAATTATTATTATATTAAGCAGTACTTGCGCCGAATGAAAGTATCCTACTATTTATATTATTATATTATGTCTATGAATTAGACGTCGACAAGAATCGAACAAGCATACAGGTCATATATTAATATTAATATAAATAAATATATTATAATTACTTTCATAAAAGTATTTTCATTGTTTTTATTTCATAGGAAATAATTACCAAGATGATAAATTAAAATTATGGGTGGTATTTACTGATATCACATTGCAAACAAAACATGTATTTTATGTCTCCGTATTCATAGTTAAGTTAGATTATTTATTAAGTATTCTATAATATTTAAAAAAAATATAGTATATATATATATATATATATATATATATATATATATATATATATATATTACTATTAAAAAATATATTTAAATTGAAAAATATAGTAACTGTTAATTTAACGTAATGAATTACTATTACATGTCGCGATCTTAGTCAATTGATATAACGACGCGTTACATTTTTTTTTAAAACATCAATTATTTTAGCTCAACGTCACACCGACGCATTATGAAAGGCGAAACGATCGACTTAAATTGTTTTTAATGTAAACGCGACATTTTGTTTCGATTAACGACGAATGATGCAATTTTAACGACGCTTCTTTTTCGTATTTTATTTATTTTTTTTTAGTTTTTGTGTTGCGTCTATCTTTATACGATAATATAAAAATGATATTCGTTTTACGACCTTTACACACACACATATATTTATATATATAATATAAATTAACAGCTGTATTAAAAATAATCATCTATTGAAAAAAATGTCATTTTCAGATGGTTTAATATTAAAATTGTAGTTTAATTTTTTTTGGCAAAAACTGTAAAATTTGAATCATTGTGACTTGACTTGATGATGTTATATATATATATATATATATATATATATATATATATATATATATATATATATATATATTTACTATTTCGCATTTTTGTCAAATTACTCATCATTTCTGTTAACATTCGCTTGCAAAAATTACTTAAAATTATAATTACAATTTCCTCGATCGTTATCAAATTATAACTAATATTAAAAATCAAAATAAACATCGTCAATTTAACAGTTAATTATAATCAAAACAATATAACACAATAATTTTTCTATAGAAAATTTAATTTATATCATATAAATAAATACAATAATGATGTAATAATTTAATATATTAGCGGTAAATATATGACATTTTTTTATTCATTATAGTATAATTAAATAATATATTTTTATTATGTACATAATTAAAATAATATTTATACGATATATATATTGAAAATCTAGACTGAAATTTATTTCATTAATTAAATTTAACGCATTATCAGCGTTAAAATAAATGCATTTTCTTATCGTTTTATCAAAAAAATAATAAATTAAATACGTTTTTCTTTTAAATTTACGTTAAAAAAATCAAATTATTACGGAAACGATAATTTTATATGATTACGTTTGTTTTTCACGTGTGAATCATACGATATTTTCTATGATTCATAGAATAAACATCGTTCAGATTCTTATATAAACTGCATAAACATAATAAAATATAATATACCTGTCGATTCGATATAATTTCATAAAATAACCGACAAATATAAAATACTTGTAAAATAAATAAATATATATATATATATATATATATATATATATATATATATATATATATATATAGTAAAAAAGGTTATCATTTAGAAAATTCCGTTCAAAATAAATTATGAACGAAAACAAAATAATAAACATAATATTAATTAATTATATATATATATATATATATATCGCTCATAAATACTATTAATTAAATGTTAAAATTATAATAATAATAATAATCGACTGTTAAATTGAGATGTTTACGTTTTACATTTGAGCATATGGAGTGAAAAGTAAACTTTAATATTTATTTTTTTATATAATGATGAAGTCATCTATTTTCACATGAAACGCTATGTGTTTTTTTTAACTAAAAATAATCTATTTTATATTATTATAATTCAATTATTATTACAGTATAAAATGATTATAAAAAAAATATTTTATATCATACAAAATATTAATCTGCAATATCAAACTTATATATTATATAGAGTTGCATATATATATATATATATATATATATATATATATATATATATATATATATATATATATACACTACTGTGACCAAAAAGTAAGGTGAAATTGTCATTTAAAACTCCCGGGCATTACTAAAGCAGGTAAATTGTATTTTTTTCCTAGGTTTTATAATTCATGGTTCATACTACATATGGTTCCGCAACCGCCGTATTCCCTGATTTGGCTCCGTGCGACTTTTGGCTATTCAGCACACTCAATAGGCCACTGCGGGTAAGCTGTTTTGACACGATTAAGGATATAAAAACAGAATCGAAGAAAAAATTGGAAACCACTGTATTATATGATGTAGTATAAGAATATAAATATATACAATTGCATCGTTGTCTATTGTTCATGATACAAAATGAATGTCATGTCATGTCATGTCATATTCAGCCTTTTCAACACTCGTTATATATTTTAACTTAAAGTATTAAAATGTCCGACGCAATGCAAAGAAGAAAATCTGAATATTTTTATATAGAAAGAATATTTCTATTTTATATAATATTTAATAATATTGTGTAATATGTATTATAATACTTATGCTTTCTTTTACCACAATATATATGTTGAAATTTGAATGCATGTTTTATGCTTGATAATCTGGATAATGTTAAAACATCTGTCATAAATCAGTTATTGTGCAAAATGATAAATGAAATGTATGAAAATTATTTTCTCTTCTTATTTTTCAACTTTACCAATGTTTCTAATATAATATTTATTTGAGAAATAAGAAAAAAAAACAATTTTTATAATAATAAAATTGTATAAAATCACTTTTCGCACTTTAACAATTACTTACATACAAAAGTTGATAACCTCTGAAATAAACAATAATAAATAATTATGTAAAAAAAAATATATAATACGTTATTAATTTATTTTATTAAAATTTAATTTAAATAAATAAAATTTCGCTTTTTAAATAAAATAACAATATTTATAATTACAATAATTTGTATAGAATTATCAACGTGCACGAATTTTACATACAAGATCGACTCGTTCCGCGATAATTCCAAGGGCGTACTGAAAAATTTAATCAAATTTTATAAATATACATTTTTCTCTTCTAATTACGCTAATATTATAAGATTATTTTTTCTAATTAATAGATTATAAAAAAAAACGTAACTAAACGTAATATAACGCAAGAGGTAACTGTAATTAATTTAACATTTTTATCACCGTGTCATTTGAAATTCTCTCTTTAATTACCAGATGTAATTTTAATATAAATTTGCACGCGCTCACACACACATATATATATATATATATATATATATATATATATATATATATATATATATATTTATGTAAATTCGAAATGTATTAAATATAATAATTTTTATAGAATAAATTATTTATACGTGAAATTATAATAAAAAGCAGTGCGCGAATTCTTTAAAACGGCGCAAAATTCTATGACTTTGATATTTACTTTATATTGTTTTATTTATTTTATTTTTTTTAATACGCAAATGAGAGGAAAAATATTTTATGACGTCATTTATAATTTTATTCCGGTGTTGAATAATGTTTTTTTTTTTCAAGTTTTATCGAAATATTTCAATAGTTTTATACGCGTTTTATATAATATAATAATTCATAATTATCGATGAAAATTCGCGGAATATGATTTATTTATGTTTCATTATTTATACAGTTGATATTATTGTTATTACTCATAATAATAATAATAATAATAATAGAAATGAATATATTTGTAAAATATTAAATCGAATATAAAATGTTTAATTAATTTTTATTCTGATAAAAATGTGATAAAAAAGTTTATATTAAATATAATATAAATATTTAGTGTTTTAATAATTTTTGCAAGATTACAATTTTTCATTATACAAAATATTGTAATGATTTAATAACATTTTTTTGTAAAAAAAAATGTTTAATATCACTGATTTATCAAAAAATTTTCATAATATTATACGGAAAAATAATCTGTAATTCACATTGGAATTTATTAAAAAAAATATGAAAATATTTCATTCATTAAAAATATATGAAATATAATTTATATGACGTCTTAAACAATTCAGATAAGATATTTAATGTAAATTCATAAAATATTTGTATGAAATATTCTACGTAAAAGAAATAATATATAAAATAAAATAATATAATAAATTTATTTTCTCAAAAATAAAATTTGAATTTAACTTAAAATCAACAATCTATTATTTTTATTTTAAATAGAAAAATTTGACTTCAGTCTTTTTATATAAAATAGTATCGCAAAAAAATCATAAATTATATTATTTCTAATATTAATTTAAAAACAAATACAGCTATGTTGTCGTTAATAAAATATAATAGAAAAGATTTTTATAGAAAATTATCTACAGTTTATACAATAAATAAAGTTCAATAAATTTCGAAAATATCTACAAAACACACACACATATTCTTTGAACAAAAATTCAAACAATTATTCAGTTTTTAATTAGACATAACTATTATGCAACGTTTCTAATTGTAATTATTCAATTATGAAAATATTCAAAAAAAAAAAAAAAAAAAAAAATATATATATATATATATATATATATATATATATATATAATATAAAATTTGTAGAATTTTCACAAAAATATTAAACATATGATAAGACCTTAAAATAGCATTATTTTTATTATATTTTACATAGACACAATACACGTCATAATATTCTGATAATATATATATATATATATATATATATATATATATATATATATATATATATATATATATAATTTTGTTAATAAACAAAGAAAGATGCGTATAAATTAATGGTTCATTTTATTTCATATGTAATATTTTAATATAAAATCATTAAAAAAATATTATAATGCATAGTTAAATTGTGCGCAAAAAAATATAATAAATAATATTTTTTAAATACATCACAAAACAATATTTACTCATATATTTTTATAAATTAATATATATATATATATATATATATATATATATATATATCGATATATTTGCAATACTCACGTAAATTCGATTTATTCAAATGCCACAACACAAAAAATATTATTAAAAATAATGATTTATAATTATTTTATGAAGAAGTAACGAGAAAATGTGAGACACTGTCGTTCGGAGTATATCACGTTTGCGACTGATGCTGAGCTCGTTTGCACATGTATAAAAGCACATATATATATATATATATATATATTATATTATAGATGTAAAGTAGGAACAATGACGCACACGCACACACACACACATTTATATAATTATATATATATATATATATACATAATTTTACATATCGTTTAGTAATCATAATATTGCTCGTCACAGCGCTAGTCATCGTCTATTAACATTTTCCACGTGGATTTTTTTTTAACATGAATGATTGTATTGTGTGTGTTTTATTTTTCGTGTCCGATGTTTGAAAAGTCGACAAGAAAATCGATACGAATTTTCCGATGAGAAAATTCGAAATTATATACTGACTGGTTAAATTGACAGACATGTTTATATATATATATATATATATATATATATATATATATATATATATATATATATATATATATATATATATATATAGAATTTAAATAAATTAAAATGATTGAGAATTTAAGATTAAATCATTAAAATATTGAACGACAATTTTCCTCAAAAAACTCTTCAAAAGAAACACAATTTTCATTCAAAAATTTATATAATGAATTTGAATTCTTTAATAGAATATTAAATATTGATTAGATTCCGATTTAACTATACATATATAGAACAGATTTTTAACTTATTTTTTTTTAATTTTATTATTTTCTTGCACATTCAATAATTTAATATTATTTTTTTGCGTTAAAAATTATAATAATAATAATTATTATTATTATTCTACGTTAATCGAAAATTTTTCCAAGTATATATGAGAATTAATATGTTAAAATTAAAATATTGCACATTTTATAAAACTCGTTATATAAAGTATAGCGTGTAAGAGAAAGGTGAAATAAAATGTACATAGTTAACAATTATCGTAATTAATGCGTAGGTTCAACAAGTATACTAAAGACCAGTGGTTCCCAATTATTTTTCATTAATGTATACCTTTATTTGATTCTCTCTTTTCGCCATAATAACATTTTTTTGCGTACCACAGATTGGGAACCGCTGTTATTACAGCTATATGAAAATAAATTGCGGCGCATATATATATATATATATATATATATATATATATATATATATAATAAATTTATATATTTTATAATTTTAATAAATTAAAATAACCGATAATAATATAAAAAAGCGCTCGTCGAATATTTTTCATTAGCGATAAATCGATAAGAAATCGCCTAAGATACGTTTTCTTTCTAAGGATTTGAACAAATATATAAATAAGTAAATGAAACGAGGGTCAAAAATATTTACCGGAAGTCGTGGCCAAAAATTCTAAATGGACGGCAACTTCCTTTCGTTGAGTCAACCCTTTCATTGGCACATAATTTTTATTCAAAGCGCACGTATTTCGGTAAAATTTAACAGGTTAAACATGAAAATTATCTTCCAATTTATCGCGTTTCAAATTGATCTTATAGTTAGACAGTGATTCTCATTTTTTTTGTTTTTAATATTTTTTATTTTATTTTTTTTTCAAATAAATAAAGCTTTGAACGCTTCTAGATTTTTGTTTATATCACAAATGAATCGTTTCGTTTTGAAAATACGAAAATAAAGTCAAATTTCAATATAATAAATAATGAGCGCGATGACCTTTTCGTACTGAAATGTTCGTTAAAAAAACATACATATACTGAAAGATCATTTTTCAGCATCACATACCATACAACTGAATTTATGAAATATATAATCCGAAACTTGTTAAAATTATTTTTATTATATTTATATAAAGATGTAATCATTTTTCATATCATTATACTATATATTTTTGCTTCTTGGAAATTTTAACCCCTTACAATTCACATTGCTGCCAGTTAACCGAAGCACGTATTCATCATTGAGAACTACTGTTCTGATTTAATAATTGAGCTTTTTCATCATTATCCAATATAAATGCGATTATATAATATATTCAATTTTATACAATGTTTCAAGTGCTTATTATAATGAATAAATAATGTTTGATTGATGCATTTTCACATGACAAAGCTAAAGACATATATACATAATAATACTATGATAAAAAAAGTATGGTGAAATTGTCATTTAAAACTCCCGGACATTAGTAAGGCAGGTAAATTGTATTTTTTTTCCTAAGTTGGTAGAATTGTCAAAAATTTTTGTCAAGTATCTGTTTGTCAAAAGGTTTAATTATTTCTGAGTTACACGTGTTTTTACAACTCTTGGTTCCTTCATTATGATAATGCATTGGTTCTTCGCGACTTTTTTACCAAAAATCTCGACATGTATCGTTCCGCAACCACCGTATTCGCCTGATTTGTCACCGTGCGACTTCTGGCTATTCAGCAAACTTAAAAGGCCATTTGTGGGGATGTCGTTTTGACACGATTGAAGAGATCAAAACCGAATCGAAGAAGATCTTGAAGATTATTTCAACTGTTTCAAGAACTGAATAAAACTTTGGCAAATGTGATTTTTATCGGACGGGGAATACTTTAAAGGGGATGAAATCAATTTGGAAGAATAAATAAAGAATTAATATTTTATAAACAAATTTACCTTACATTTGATCAATAAAAAAAATAAAAATATATACAATATTTAATATGTAATATATTTATTATATATTCAATAGAAATATTTTAGAATTGTAGATTTAATTAATTTATATTATATTGAAACACCAAAAATATCAAATTTTACAACGTATCATAATCGATGAGCTCGTATAAAATAGACAAAGGCTTGATAGTGTTGACCATTTTTGTTTTTATAGAATTATAATCAAAAACTAGACAGAGAATAGATCGTTTCCGTTAAGATTCAGAAACGTCGATGCGACATGAATTTCAATAATAATAATAAATAATAATTGTCAAAAAAAAAAATAAATATATATATATATATATATATATATATATTCTGTTCCCCAAAGACATAAAATAATTTTCTATCTACTTATAGATTCAATTCAGGTATTATATGAAATGAATAAAAAATATATAAAAATTGACTAATATTATCGTTTTAAGATATTATAAATTTGTAGTAGTTAAACGTAATGCTGATGACTCGATTTTGTAAAGATCGATATCAGTAGAGGGTTGTCAATTTTTCACGCTACCCTTAAAAAGATTCATTACTTTTATATGAACGGTTTTTTTAAACATAATTAATGCTCGCAGGTCACGTCACATTACACAGATTCTCAACATTTTTTTTTTGTAAATTTAAATTATAAAAATAAATATGCAATAATAAACAAATTGAACGAAATGATATTTTATAATATAAATATGCGTGAATTTATTCAATCGACATCATCGAGCGACCGATTTATTCCATAAATCAATATAATAAGAATGGCATAAATTTTAAAAAGTTAACCGAGGAAGAGTGCGATCGTTAACTTTGGTTAAACGATCGGTTCAATTCGGTCACGGTCATTTTTTTTTTGTGAATACCCTGTACAAGTAAACTATATGTGCTATAAATTTCAATATATATTCATACATACAATGAATGAAAATAATTTATATTATTATTTTTCACAATAAAATTTAAACATTGTACAATATTACATATTGGAAATAGTTTTCATAATAAGTAGACCCGTGTGCAAATTTGTATATATATATATATATATATATATATATATATATATATATATATATATATATATTATACATGTTTTATATATTATACATGTTTTATATTGAGATTCGACATCGTTTTAGTATGAAATATTACGAAACATTAAGTTTCATTATTCATATTCAACATCGGTAATTATAATTATTTCCGTATTTATTTATATATTCATATCAACATCACATCTATTATAAATCGTCAATGAAAACGTTTAATTATCTATGAAAGTATCAATAAATTTTCCCTAGAGACGCCGTGAACGGCGTAAATCAGACGTAACGAACCTTTTCTTGAATCGAACAAATTAAGCATTCGAATGTACGCTTAACTGATTTACATTTCAATTCATAACACATTATATCATAGTATTTATTTAATCGAAATACTATGATATATATCATAGTATTTCGAATATATATATATATATATATATATATATATATATATATATATATATTATGTATATATAGAATAAAATCTGTGCACGATTTGACGATTTCACAGTTCGGGAAACACTGATAAAAGGAGGGTTCTCCAGTTGAAATTTTCCCAGAATACTGATCGATAAATGTCGGATGAAACTGAGTCATTTCACCATTAGTCATCATTTGTGGGTGTGTTTTGCTCAACTCAAAATAAATATTATATATATATATATATATATATATATATATATATATATATATATATATATATATATATATAAGTGTGAGTGCGTTTGTGTATTAAAAATATATTATATTTTATTTAAATTATTCAAGTCCTTTCAGTATAGAATGCACAAACGCACGCACATATATTAAAATGATGCGAAAAATAAATAAATTATAAAGTTGATGTATCGCTAATTCGATTGAATATATTTGATGTTTTCGCGAAACAAACTTAAATATCGATATACTGGAAAATATGAAAATAGCACCGTTTCTTAATAATTATATATATATATAAATATATATATATATATATATATATATATATATATATATATATATATATATATATATATATATATATATATATATATATAATTCGTCTTTTTGGAGGTTTCGTTTTCGTTTGTTTACATTCTGTACAGAAGTCGTATAACGGGATTTAAAACGCGCATTATATTAGTGTTTCTCAAATAAATTTAGAGGCATGATCAAATATTTGTATTATTGTAAGTTCATTGTCTTCCATTTAAAAATATATATATATATATATATATATATATATATATATATATATATATATATATATATATATATATATATATAATTTTACAAGGTTTTTTATAACAATTTTCAGAATTTTATCGAGATTTTGAGAGATTTTATTTGATGCTAAAAATTGGTAAATTCATTATTAAAACCAGTTAAATTTTATCCATACATATAAAATAAAAGTTAAATTCTATATATGCAATATTCTATATATAAGAATAAAAATTATATTTTATACGGGTAAAATATTAAAATATTGTGATAAGTTTTAACTTTTAAATGGATTATATTTATATAAATATACGTTGCCGTTTCGACTCGTCGATTGGACATCTCTGATTTATACGTTTATTTAAAGAAAAAAATAAATAAAGCAGTTCTACAGAATTCTAATTAAAAAAAGAGAATAAATTTGGAAATCCATACCGGAAATTTAAATTATTCATGAACGTTATTTAAATATCATTATATATATATATAAAAAAAATAATATAGTAATATTTAATATTCTATATATAATGTGTATATAAGTTAAAAGGAATAGAAAAAAACTGTTTCAAACTAAAACGTGACACACAAAACAGATACACGGCAAAACCGATAAAGTTATTTATGGCAATGGTCGATAAGAATTTTGTTCGAATATTTTCGGTCGGATTAGTGGAAAATCTGTCGGTTTAAATCGATTGTACGACAGCAGGACTAATCGTTCGATGATTATCGATTCCACGTGCGGTTCGATGGATTTCCTTCCGGTATTTTGGCATCTTCGGTTCACTGACCTGCTCGATGGCGCTATGATCGTCGACATCGAATCGCGTTTCCGGTTTTCGACCGGAAATATAATATATATATATATTTAAAATAAATGCAACCGGAAACAAATCGCTCAATGAAAACAACCGGACCGGCGAAAGCTCGCGTCGACTGAAAGCTGCAACACACGCATACCCACTCAATAATTGATTTTCTTTCACCGATATACGTACACGTATACGTTCTCAACATTTATATTACGTCTATGACATCTTTCGTATATTATAAAAACTAATATATTTACAAGATGTCGCATTACATATATTTAATTCAAATAAGAAAAGTTTATTTTTCTGTTTTAAATAATTTCAAAAATATTTAAAAAAAAATAAAAATATAATTTTTGGCAATAACTGTATTTTATATATTTATAATATTATTATAGACATCTATTGAATAAAAATAAAAAAATATAAATTTACAATATTTTATAAAGATGTCACTAAAATATTTTTTTAAATATTAATTTCTTGTATAAAATAAAATATTAACAAATTTTACTATTAAAAATATTTTTATTATATTTATTGAGTTCAGTATAAATTAGATTTTTCATTTTCTTGTAATAAAATATTGCTTAAGAATAAAATTATTTGTGATTTTTTCTTTAATAATATTATTTATTATTGATATTTATTTAGATATCTTAATAAATTAATAAATTATTGAAAACAATATATTTTCAATTTATTTGAAAGAAAATAATGAACAATAAATATGTCTTTGATTGAAACTAGTTTGAAAACTTTTTTTTCTATAAAAAATAATAGTTATATTATCAAAAATAATCTATAAGAGAAATTTAATATAATAAAAAAATAATTAATATATATGATATAAATATTGGTTAAAAACATTTTTATACATATATAAAATGATGGAAAAAAATATAAAAACGTTTTAAATTGTGATTAAATATTAAACTAGATATTTTGAAATTGTAAATTTAATAAAAACATATAAACATTATATAAATTTTATAATGCTACAAAATAACAATTATTGTAAAAATTCATTCAACATATTTACTTATATATTGAATGAATTTATTAAGTTTTTTTATATCATTAATATAATTATGATATATTCAATATCTTTGTTTATTGTATCAAAAGATCACTTGCAATATATTTATATAAGTTATTAAATTAATTAACGACGTTATTTTTTTAATTACACTCCTTTCAAAACACAATTGTTTGTTTAACAATGTGTCTTGTATATAAATAAATAAAAAATTATATATATATATATATATATATATATATTTATATTTATATATATATATATATTTATATATATATATATATATATATATATATAATATATATATATATATATATATATATATATATATATATATATATATATATGTTTCATGTAAAATATAATGTAATTAGAATTTAGAAATTTTGCTAAATTTCAGTATTTAAAATATTTAAATTTGTTTTAAAAAGTGTATTTTTTCCAATTTTATTGAATTTGATTATAAATTTATACATTTATATAAAAAAAATATTCAGAACAATTTGATCTTATATAAAATTTAGTATTAAAATATGAAATATATTTTTATTATTGAAATATTTTTTTTTATTATATTTATATCAGGAAATGAAGCATGTGTAAATATTTTTTATTCAATTTTAATATACATGTAATATATTTTTTTTCAATTACCTCTTAACTAAATATTTACAATGACCAAAACAATTTTTTGCACGCTCGGAAAAAAAATATTTTAAAAATCGCCTCGCAATTGAATTTTTAATTGTTATTAATTATTTATATATTTTTTTAAAACAAGAAACAAACGACAGAGCGAGTCGATTATATATATATATATATATATATATATATATATATATATATATATATATATATATATAATTTATTTTGTATCTGAAGGGTATATTTTACTTGTGCCATTTTCCAGTTTGAATACCCCTGATTTAGAAATCTAGTAATTAATTTCTTGTTCGAGGACATCAACTACGCTCTCGACGTTTCTGTAACTTGAGAAGTTAAGAACGACTGTTAAAACCTTGCGAGGACAAAAATTAAAATTATACGACATTTTCAATGCATTAAAGTTAAAAATTCGGTTAATTTAAGTTGAATTGAAAAATATTCTAAATTCTAAAATTTAACCAGAATATTTCAAAAATTCAATTATAAAAAAATAAAATTGTTGTTCTATATATTTAACAAAAAAAAAAAAGAATGAGATTATTATTATATTAAAATTATTTTATTAAGATTTTATACTATAAATTTATTCTTAATTTGTTTATTATTCATATATATATTTGAAAGATATTTTATATTGATGTTATAAAATATCTCTCAAATCTCCGTCAATCTCCACGGAAAAAAATCGTATTGAAACGCACATCGACAATATATAGAAAACTATTGTTTATTATCTCCGTCAATCTCCACAAATTTTATTTTTATTTTTATGAAAACGTTGCGATTTTTATATTAAATAAATTTTAGCAGATGTCGAATCGTAGGCGAAACGTCAACACAATATTTATAAAAATATTTCGACGTTTTATAATTCGTGATTCACTTACCGTTTTCTCTTTTTTTCGTGAGTTTTTATCGCCTCTCGTCTCGATAATATTTTTATTATATATATATATATATATATATATATATATATATATATATATATATATATATATATATATATATATATATATATATATATATATATATATTCTCTTATGCAATTGACGAAATTTTTAGGCACTCTTTGCATTAGCGAGGCTTTTTAATTTATGCAGCGAATTCACGAACTGACATCGACAATCGTTGTTATTAATTTGTTTTTGTGTTTGTTTATATATATATATATATATATATATATATATATATATATATATATTTCATCTTCTTTCGGCATTCAGTTACTTAATCGAATGTTCGATTTTTATAATCATCTTACCCTCTGACCGGTTCGAAAGTGAACGTGAATCCCGTTAGTTTGTTTATTTTTGTTCTTCTTCATCATTTTATATTTATTATGATATAATTAATTACATTTTGTTCGTCTTTAGCACTTTCATTAATTATATATGTATATATATATATATATATATATATACATATTTTTTTTAAAAATTAATTATACGTTATTGAAAAACGATATCAATACTAATTAATGTAAATTTAACGATTATGTTATATATTTTGAAACGAAACGGACACAATACAGTGTTTTTCAATGATTTATTTTATTATATATAAAAAAAATTAAAAAAATAATAATCATAATATTAATTTATTGCGATAGATTATTTTTGTTTACTTATATTTGTCACTTGTAAAATATTTTATATCGTTTATATATATTAAAAAGTTGCGAATTATTAAAAAAAAAAACTATAAAAAAAATATATACAATATTTATATATTTACTATACAAATGATGATTATTATTTTTCGATTTTTTTTCAACAATTTACTTCATCTATTATAATTTAATTTCATTATTGTAAATTTTAATACATTTTCTAATTGACATAAATTTGAATTTATTTATTTTTTAATCAATTAATAGCTAAAATTATAAACTAACTATTTTTATTAATAATATTTAATCATTCGTACACAAATTTGTATTATAATTATTATATTATATTATTGAATTAAAAAAAATAATTAATTCAATATGAATAAAGAAAATGTATATTAATTTCGAATAATTTAATTTAATTTTTGTTTTTGTTTAATTAAACCAATATTGCTATATCATGTTGTGGTCCGTTTAAGCGACTTCTACTGTATTATAAAATAATAATAATATATATATATATATATATATATATATATATATATATATAAATGTTTTCTGTTATCTAATAAAACACAGTGCATTTCACCAAATTTTCTAAAAATTTTGAGAGATGTCACGAAAAATATCAAGTTGCAAAAAATATCGTTACACATTCGCCTATGAATGGATCTAGTTAATATTTCAAACGATATAAAATTAATGTAAAAATATTTTCCAGTTTCATAAGAACGCGTTGCAAAATTATCAATATTGAGTGTTAATCGCAGTTACCTTGGTTTAGTGGCACCTTGTTGTATCCTTAACGGTTCTAGATTGAACACCTGGAAAATCTAGTTTTTTTTTCTATCTATTTTTTTTTATTTTGCTTCAAAACGGATTATTCAATCAATTCGCCTTTTTTCACCGTAGAATTGCCATAATCGTTTTTATTGTCGTGTCGTGTCTATGTCAATGCCATTTTGTTTATTTTCTTTTTTCTTTTTTTTTTTTTTGGTCGTAATCGTGAAAACGTAATAATGTCGCCCTTGCCTCGATACTTTTTATACTATATTATATACATAGATATTTTTTCTATATATCTCACTAATAATTCCGTTTTATTTTTCTTTCCGATACGACTAATTTGATTTATGACGCTTATTTTTCAAATGTCGTATTTTTAAGTCGCTATATATATAAATTAAATATTTATTATTCATTATATAATAACAGATCTGTATATAAATTAGAACGTATATTGTACGAAAATTTTGAATTTAAATTAATCTTTTTAATACACTGTAAACAAATATCGAAATATAATTATAAAACACATTCTATTGTAATAAAGCTGATTATTCGCATTGATTTTAATCAGTTTAACGAAACGATATCCGCCCACAAAATTAATTAATATTTCAACATTATAACATTATTAGCATATGAATTGATGTTGTATTTATTCACAATACGAAGTAGTCTATTATATTATATCGACAAAAAAAATTGACCCCCATTTTCGACGACCTTGAATTAAAATATTAATATATATATATATATATATATATATATATATATATATATATATATTTAATATTAATTTATACATTTCATTATTTTTAAACTGAAAAAAATATGCTTTATGCGACATTTTTTATACGGGTTAATATAAATCCTAGCGCCGGCACTGTTTACACGTGCGCATATATAATGTTACTAACTGTAATAAATAATACGCATAATTAGCTATACAGTTCTAATACATATATATATATATATATATATATATATATATATATATATATATATATATATATATATTTGTACAATTATTATAAACGTCTTTTAATGTGAATATTGTGCAATATTTATGTCAATTTATTTGCAGTGTCGTTGCCGCCAAATATGCAAATGCAATTTAAACGCAATGCTACAATAATTACACAAATAAATACGCAACAATATCAATATTAATTATTAATAAATTAAAAATGAAAAAAAAATATATATAAGGATTTTTTTTGAATAATAATAAAACTCGTATATAATTTACTTTCAATATACTTTTAATTGAAACAACACACTTAATTTCAGTCATACATAACACATAAACTAAAAGAAAAAAAAACACAATGATTACAATCTAAAGACTATGTAATTATGTGCGTGAGTGTGTTTGTGTTTGTGTGTGTGTGTGTGTGCGCGTATTTTCACATTTTATGACATGAAATTAATCGCTGAAAACGATGTGAACAGTAAACGAGGCGCATAATAATTATTATGCTACTCGTGCACTATGCAAATCGTTTTCGCAAAAAAAAATAATAAAATAATAAGAATTATATCTTACACATTAAAAATGATTACAAACAATAAATAATTTTACCACGAGATCTTCTACACGATACAAGAAAAAAATTATTATTATCATCAATATTTAAAAAAAAAAGGAAAAACGAACGTTCTTACTTTCATTCATGCACAGCATATTTGTAGGAAGCTGCGTAAATAATATACATATTTATATATATTTTTATATATAAATTATATATAATTTGTATAAATATATACGTGTGTGTGACGTGTTAGTATATATAATAGAACGAAATAGATAAAAAAAAATTGGTAGAGTGACAGTGTGAAGATTAGAAATGAGGAAAGATTACAATTATCACTATTTAAAAAATACTTTATACAATGAATTATAAAATAATGAAAGGAAACCGCATATGCGGCCCACTTCGCGTCTCGTTCGAAACCGAAGCACGGTGCAAATAAATATTGGATGCTCGCCGAAAGGCTAAAGAGGCAAATTCAAGCGAAACTTATCCCGACTAGTATATAGATATACATATAATATTTTTTTTTCATAATTATACACATATTTTTTTCATTTTTAAAGATTTTTTCAAGATCTCTATTTCGTACACGTTTTCCGTCGCGGATAAACGTAATGCGATATATATTATTATTATTTTTTTTTTTTTTTGTTAAATAATTTTTCAGCTCTAAGTGGAATATTTTCTGTCTTTCTTTTTTTTTTCTTTATCTAGGAGTCGTTTTAACAGAAACGTTTGGTCTTCAGCTTGTTGAGGGCATTGTTCAGATGGAGCATTTCGGTGTTCAGCTGAGAGACGAGCGTCTCCAGGCTGCTAACGGAGTCCAAAACTTCAACCCTTTCCGTGTGCGGATTGAATCTGACTTCGAACGGACGTGACATTGTCGATACCCAGCGTCTGTAAATTGAAAATTATCAATGACCATTAATTAACCGATAAAATGTGTAAATTTTAATTATATTTTTTTTTTCGACCGTATCATTTACTATGGTCACAAACGAAACGATTAAATGCGCGCTTATATATTTTTTTAAACGCGGAAAAGCGGAGCGTTGATAAATTCCTGGCACTTAACGTGTTGAAAAAAAACTATATATATATATATATATATATGTGTGTAACATTTGCGATTTTTTTTTATTAATATTGTGTCAATCACTATGAAAAGTTAGCGTACATTCCGATTTAATCGTGTACGCTTTATTTTTTTTTATTTTTTTTATTTACTGTAAACTGTACGCGTTTGTAAAATTTTGCATTTTATTCACGTTCTTGTCGTACTTTTAAAAGTGTATGTGAGCATTAAAGCGGTTCACAGTCGTTTTATTATTCTTTCAAGATCAATTATTGGCGGGATGAAAAGGTCGACACCTTTCAAAACGTTTAGCAATCTTTTATACGGCGAAATGAATGTTGCCCTATTTTTTTTAATTAACAAAATATAAGTTGATTTTTATCTTAATTTTTTTTTATATTTTAGAATGCATAATTTAGGATATGCATAATTTTGGGAGATGCACCACTTGAAAGATGCATCATTTAGGATATGCATAATTTTGGGAGATGCACCACTTGGAAGACGCATCATTTGGGAGATGTTTTAAATAATTTTAATTCACTCACCTGAATTTTTCTTTGGCGTCTTCGAAACTTTCAGCAACATAATAGATCGGTTGATATTCTTGATCTTGATAGGGTTGAATGGATGTTGTAGCTGGATCGAAGGGTCTTAATTCGGGTTTATCGCTAACTGCGTGTAGAAGTTCACCATAAGACGAGAGCAATGCTGCACCATAGGCTTTCACTTGGGTATTTTCTTTGCACAAGCCAAATTCAACAGTGAACCAGTACACCTGTAATCAAATTTACAATAACGATACCTGATATCGATCGTAAATCAATGTAAAAAAAAAACGCAAAAAGCAAAAATAAATAAATAAAATGATATAAATAGCGCAAGCACATATATTTATATATGTATATAAAACGCGCTTTTTATTATTTATATATTGGTTTAATTATAATATTCGCTTCTATCATGATAGTGTACCCACAATATTGTAGTGATAATAACGCTTTTTTTTTTCTTAACGCAACTTACGGTAGAAAGCTTTTCGATTTCAGAATCGGATGCTCCCAAAGAGGCGAGACCGATTTCTTGGGAGAATTGAGCGAATCCAGGATCGGCCAAAAGTGGCATGTGACCCAAAAGTTCGTGGATGCAATCGCTGAAAATAATAAAAAAAAACACAAATTTTAAACAATTATTATTATACTGTCGTTGATAAAATAGTGTCAAAATCTATATGAAAATTTTAATATTTTAATTATGTGTGTAACGTGTGAAATTAAAAATTTTCAAGTTATACTCTTAAATGTATGAGTGAAGTCTGAAAGTGCCGCTTAATAGAATTATGGATCCATTAAAATATACCGTGTAGACTACTAAAGACACTTTGGTCGCCATTTTGCCGTTCATATTGACTCACTAATTGAGTTCATAATTGGACAATCAATTTCGGATCATCCACAATGCAAATATATTTCATAATAATATATCATATATGGATTTCGATTTTTGAAATATTTTTTATAATATATGCTACTATTACTATAATATATTTACTATTATAAACGTTCGCTTAAATTTTATAAAATGACGTAACCTCGATTTATAGAATATTTAAAATTAGTGCAATAAAATAAACTTACGGTTCTGGGGTGTGATAAGGAGAATTTCCGTGTCTGACGTATTGAGTAGACTGGAATATTCTGAAGGCGAGTGAAGCAAGGAAATCACGAGATGTCAAAAGACCAGCAGCTGGTCTCAATGTAAATCCGGTGTTTTTCCTGAGGAAATTGCTCATTTCTTCGAGCTGTGGAATACGTTCTGGAACGAATATCTTATCGGCCTGAAGCTTGGCGAAGGCGTTACGATATTCAATGCAAGCATGTTTAGGCATGAGTTCCACAACGGTATTGTAAACTCTGGTCCAGGTTTGATTTTCGCTCTCTTTGTATTGAATGTATGGAATTGGATCGCCGTATTTGTATGCGAAAGCAATTTCGGCGATTGTCTTTCTGCGTGCACGGTATTCTTTATCGGCGAAACCCGGATGATTCATGTCCAATTCGGGTTCGAATTTGGTCAAGAGATGGTTGCAATTGTCCAAATCGGAAGCGTGTCTCGGGAACCATGGGTGTTGAGCGGACATGTTGTTCTCATTGAGGAGATTCACACCGACGAACGACGAGGATTGTCTCAAAGCGCGGATCAAAAGGAGTAAATTGGCTCTGGACATGTTCACGTTGATGAGCACATCGAAGAGGACACCTTCGGTTTTTGAGGCGCGAGTCTCAACATGGCTAGCGACACCCTTATAATTCTCAATCGTCTTCAAAATGCGGCCCAAAGCGCTCATACCGTCTTTCAAACGAAGCATAAGGGCCGCATTTTGCATGACTTGTTCAGCTTCTGGAGATTCGCTTGCGGCATTTTGTAAAATCATCTCTTCTTCGGTCAAACCGGCATCTAAAAATCATATACAACACATTACAATAAATATACGTCTATCAATTGTTTCTATATAAAAATATAACGAATATGGTTTATATATATATATATATATAGATATTAAACTCGAACATAAGAGAGCACTATAAAATCGTAGAAAACGAAAGGATAAAACAAAGAGACGGAAAAGTCACACATTCAACAAGTGGCGATTTCGAATCTAGAACATTTCTCTACTTTTTTTTATATATATATTTTTTTCACCCCCGGCACTCGTGCTCAGTTCAAAGGGTATAATTTTCCGCCGTGGAAAAATTTTCCCTCGGGAAATTCTCGTATAATAGACGTCGGCTTTATTTCACGTCGCGTTCTCTGAGTGCTCTTAAAGTCATTTCGTCATCCACATTGAGAAAATAATCCTTATATTGGCCATAAATCGTAGACTACAATGAATTATATTTATATATATAAAACGTAGGATGAACCATAAGAATTACATATGAAATTACTATTTCATATATAGTTAAAAAAAAATATCACATTAATATAGAATATATAAAATCATGCGACAAATAAATTAATATTTTTTTATATATCAACCTATATTTATTAATATATATATATATATATATATATATATATATATATATATATATATATATATATATATGTGAAAAGAAATGAAATAAAGGTTATAAACCCGCATTTTATCCATTGCTCACAAGATTATCTTCTGAACAATGGATAGAAAGTCTTTGATAAAAGCTTGCAATAAAAATATCTGGGATCACATCTTTCTTATTCATATATATATATATATATATATATATATATATATATATATATATATATATATATATATATATATATATATATATATATATATATATAATATTTTTTTTTTTATACGATAAAATATAATACAAACCTTCGTTGTTTTCGTGTTTGTAGCCATCGTCATCAACGGATGCGGAAGTATCGGCTGTTTTAATACAAAAATAAAGCAAAAAAATAATATAAATAAAATAAAAATTCATGCAAAAAATAATTATAATAAGTGAATTAATTATAACAAAGCTCATTTGACTCATATATATATATATATATATATATATATATATATATATATATATATATATATATATATTATATCACTTGCCGTCCTTGTATTTTTGAAAGATTTCCTTTCGAAATCTTTCAAAAAAATTATTGAAATTGAATATAGATTTTTTTTAAAGAAAAAAAAACGACGAAAATCTTCTATAATAATAAATACTTTCTTTTTTATATTTATTTTGAAGCGAGATTTTAACGGCGTTTCAATTGCTTCGTTGCTTAAGTCTTAATTTAATATATAAATATTTTTAATCTTTTTACACTTTTAAAACAAATCGATTAATTTCAGCTCTGTTATAATTTTTTTTCCTGTGCTAATCTTTATTTATTCGAATAAGGATTTTGTATCTGTTTTAAAATTATTATTTTTATATTTCAGAGAATAAATAAAGATTTTTTTTAAAATAAAAAAAAAACAAAGCTTTTACTATACCGGTAGTATTTTTAGAGGTATCGTCTTTTGGTTTATCATCGACGTTATTTTGTTCTTGAGCTTGTGCATGAATAATTTCGCATTCCAAACTTGAATCTGTTTTGAGAGATGAATCAAAAAATAAATACAACAACAACAACAACAACAACAAAAAGACACAAAAATAATAAAATAAAATTTATAGAAAAAAAAGCACAAAATGAACCGTTTTTATATATATTTTTGAATTTAAAATAAAAAAACTCACCGTTGGCTCTTTGACGAGCCTCTTCGAGAACGCTTTGTTTTGTTTGCTTAACAACCAATGTTTCAAAACGAGCATCGTCAACAAGTGAACGACGTCTTGATGGATATCCGTTCTGCAATAATAAACAAACAAACAAACAAATTCAATAAATATGCAGGAAAAAGAATACTATTATTCTATTAGTACAACTTGACGCGAAATCATTTATAAACGTCATCATAAAGTATATTTAACAATTTTCATTCGTAATTATTCTATTTAAAAATCATTTTTAATATATATATATATATATATATATATATATATATATATATATATATATCGTAAGGCACTATGAAAATATCAAACGCTGTTCAAATTTCCTGAAGTGACTGCGACACTCGTCTGGAATGACACGATTTCCAACGATTTTCACAAAGCTTTCGAGCTTAAAGCTCCATTAAAGTTGTACGGGACGTTTCGTCATTTAATTTTCCGCCATTGAAACGTACCGTGTCTTTGTATTGTTGACGATAGTTGAACACCAAGTGAAAATGGCGCACATCCTGCTCATCGTCACATCCACTTTTCTTCATGAACATGGAAAAGTTTCGTTTGTACCAAAAATAGATTTTATCAATATATATATATATATATATATATATATATATATATATATAATTATAATGAAATATTTAAATTATTACAATATTTATTTTTTTACGACATAGTTTATATTGAAATACAGTATTGAGGATGTGTTGTCCCTACGGAATCACCTTTTCTTTATTTCATGCTTTTTTTTTCTTCCCTTTTCCTTTGTCGGAAAATCCCCTTGGGAAATCGACAATGAAATAAAATCGTCAATGGCGCTTCAATAATATCTCATCGACTAAATCCGATTGAACGCCTTCACAATTTACTGAATTATATAATATTATGTATAAAAATGTGTATGCGTGCCATTTTTTTTTTAATATTATTATTTCATACATTTTATATAAAATATAATTTTGAATCGCTAATATATATATATATATGTGTATTTTTAAAAATTTATTAAATATTTTTTTTTATCATACTAGAAAAAAATCTATGGTTAATAGTCGAATATGTGCAATAAATAAATAAATAAACAAGATCACGCTATATTACACAATTTTATCCAAGTTAATTTTCACGTGTAATATTATATATATATATATATATATATATATATATATATATATATATATATATATATATATATATATATATATATAATGAAGAAGAGGCAACTTCCTTTTTTTTCCGCAATTATCGAACGCAATGGAGCATTTTCGACCAGTTTTCACTTTCACCGACGAAAGTTCTCCGGGGTCAGAAATTTCGGGTCGGTTGTTGCGACATTTTAGAGCTATCAACAACCATCGTTGTCATCATCATCATCGTGATTATGATTATGATCATCGGATGAGTAATGTTCGAAGACTGTGTCATCAGCTAGTCACGTAGGCACACTTTTTTTTTATATGACATTGATTCGAATTTGAACGATTTCAATTGTAATATAAATAAATAAATAAATAAACAATAATAATAATGATGATAAAAAATGTCTAATTGCGCAATATCGCTCATGTGGACCGGTCTTAATATATATATATATTTTTATTTTATATTCAATGAATAAATTGACACGCAATATTCGTATTTACTCACGATTGACGAAAATCAGTGTTGATTTAAAAAAAATATACGCTTTATTTTTGATTAAATTAATATTTATTGATCTACGAGTAAAAGCTAGATATTTTAATATTTAAAACTCGCTTCAACGATATTTTAATTAACATGTACTCCTATATGTAATTAACGAATCCATCCATTAATTATCATTAAGCATTATATAATGACTAATTTACGTACGATATTTTGAATTTTATTTATATATCGTAAAAATTTATATATTTTTTAATATTAATTTTATATAATAGCTAAACGCTTTATTAAAATCGAATACGATAAATAGAACCTTGACCTCGTTTCGAAGGGCTAATTTATCCCCGAGAATTCGACGCGTCGCCAGCAAAGTTAAATCGTTCCGTTTTAATAAGCCGATCGAAAGCAAATATATATATATATATATATATATATATATATATATACATTAATAATAAAACGTTAAAATAATGAAAAAAAAAAATAATATAAAACAGATACATAAATATTAAAAGTGCAGATAGTGTTTTAAACGTTTCAAAGTGGGACTTGTTAATTAAACACGCGCGTTCGCTTTCCGGCATTTTAAATCATGCGATTATCAACACTTTTACAATTTTGACGTTTTCGTTTTCGATTTTTTAACTCTGAGAACGTGTGTGTGTGTGTTTTTTTTTCTTATTTTGCATTCCACTTATAATTTTTTTAAATATATATACACATATATTATATATATATATATATATATGAAATTCTAGCTTTTTATAATTAATTGATTGAAAAAAAAAATTACACGAATCTTCCGAAACGATTTAATCGATCTATCAAAAATATTATTTTTAATTTTAATATATTAAAAATATTGTATTATTATTACATATTTTTAACGATAAATAAAAATTTGATAGATTAAAAAAAATTCGATCTGAATGATGAATTGTTAAAATTATCTCTAAAAATTACTGTGAATGCGTTAGTTAATTATTTTTATAAAAAAAATATATATTTTGTAAAGAAAAATATTGCTAAATTTACGTGATTGATATATATATATATATATATATATATATATATATATATATATATATATATATATATATATAATGTTAAATTTAAAATTGATTTTATTTATAATAAATAAAATGTATAGGAAACGATATGCTTTGATCGAATTGAAGTGTTGAGCAAATTTCGTTCATATTTTAATTGTCGTTTTAAAACACGTCCAGACTAAAAAATATTGCAATATTTTAAATATAATGATAAATATATATATATATATATATATATATATATATATATATATATATATATATATATATATACATAAATCACAAAATGAATTGATAGAATTTCTCGATGGGTTCAAAATGGTAAAATAGACCGGAAAATATCGCGGTTATGCGCGATTTGTGCAATTATCTATTTTTTTTATATTAATTATTATTATTATTAGTAGTAATTGTAACCTTGTCGAATGCGTGAGTAATTATTGCGTTATGAATTTTATAATTGTTATTATTTACATAACAATTTCAATTTGTATTTACGATCCGATAGTTATTTTCCGATGATTGCGCCCATTTTGAATAGTATTTGACACGATATCGACTTTACATCGTCGATTGTTCGCTATTAATACTATTTTTATTATTATTATTATTAATGGTTTTTTTTTTACTATTATTATTCAGCTGGCGATTTGTTTATTTATTTATCTATTTATAATCGGACACAAGTGGGCGGCAAAACGAAACGGAATTCACGATATATACAATCGAAAGGATATAAAGGTGAGCGGACAACAACAAAATCGCAAATAACAACAACCAGCTCTGGGGACACAATTTTTTTCAAAAAAAAAAAAAATAAAATAAAATAAGAAAAAAAAAGAAAAAAGCGCACAATATAAACGCTATGATAGTGTAATAAGCGATCTATTTTAATGCACAATTACCTTTCAAACCGCATTAGACAAGGTAACCGTGGCATTCACTGTGCATACTTATTGTATCCGTTTCGACAAAATAACAACGATCAATTACGATTAACGATTTCGTTTATTTATACAAAGCTTTTTAATATACCATCCCTCTAAGCCCACCTTCCGTTTCCTGTCATTCTCTCAAAAGAAAAAAAAATTAAAAATTAAAATTTTCCATATAAAACATTGAAATTTTTTTTTAACTCGAAGGATTTTTAATTGTGACAATGTGTCATTTTAAATGACGCGTCAATAATTTCGAATATTCTATAAAAAATTGAAGAAAATAAGAGCTATTAAAATGTCGAATAAATATATATATATATATATATATATATATATATATATATATATATATATATATATATATATATATATATATATATGTGATCAAAATTAATTTATTTATATACCCTTTCATATATATTATTAAAAACAATAAAGAAAAATTAATAAAATTATTTACATAATGAGTAAATTAATTTATATATATATATATATATAGATCGAAACAAATTGATGATATATATATATTTTTATTCTGAATGAATAATAATAATAATAAATGATATAAAATATGAATCAATTTAAATAATTATTATTAATATATTTTTTAATTTCAATTGTATTATTATTTTTTAGTCTATATGAATTTTTAATATAGTTTAATGGCAATTTTCATTATTATTATTTTCAGAAAAAAAATCGAGAAAAATAGAATAATAGCCTATTAAAATTTATCCCCGGATAAATCTGCATATAAAATATATAATACACTATATTTTTTATTTATTATAATTATATTAAAAAAATAATATACATATTCGCTTCCGTATATAAGTATTACAAATAAAGACGTCGAAATTAAAAAAAAAATGTGGTACGCTTTATATTTTCGATATTAAAAATATATCGACGCGACCTTGAAATTTTATACCTTTACATGTTTAATTAATTAAAATGCACTTATTTTTAATCCAAATGCGAATATCGGTTATGAATATTCAATTTTTACTATCAAGGACGATTGCGTTAAAAAATATATTTACGCGTAAATTGGACAAAAAGGAAACGCATAATTTAATTTAATTTATTATTATTGAAAAAAAATCCATTTTTTTTCTATTTTGTCCTATATATATAAATATATAAAGAAAAACTAGTAATTAAATATTTTTACAATTTTTCATTTAATTTCAATTATCATATATATATATATATATATATATATATATATATATATATAGAAAAAAAAACGCGGAAAATTCATGCAGCGTCGAAGCGATCGACGACATTTTCCAAAACGGTTTTCACACCATTTTCGGTATTTACTGTCGTTTTTGCTAATTCGGCTACATTTTTCAAGCACAACTAGATCTATCGTTTAAATTTATCGACCATATATATATATATATATATATATATATATATATATATATATATATATATATAATCAAAAAGAAAAATCATATTCAATAATTTCACTAGCATTTTTAAAATAATATATTTTTTTTTAATATTATAATATATCAGAATATAGTATATATATATATATATATATATATATATATATATATATATATATTGAAAATTAATATTATGTATAAATAATTTAATAATGAAATGCGATAATTTCGGAAATAGAGCGGTGCAATAGAATCAAAACAAGGTCAATTATTGTATATAAATATAAAGATTTTCCATATAAATTATGTTAATATAATTTTTATACATTAACGATTTGAAAAAAAATTTTTTATATATATTTATATATGTATATATAAATGTTTATTAATTACCTCGATGCTGTAAGATTTTTTGATGGCGAACATCTCGCGGTTTTTCTGAGCTGCGGCTACGGTCATCATCTTGAAAATTTGTGTTTGTTTGTTTGTTGTTGTTTAAAAATTAAATGTGTTGTTGTTTTTTTTTTCTTTAGTATGAAACGTACGCGGACCGACTTTAAAAGTATACCGAATTATTGTTTGTTTCTATTATCGCGTTTCGTTAAACTCGGACGCTTCAATTAATATATATGTGTATTGAAATAATATATATATATATTTTTTCAGCCTGATGTCGCGTTCGTGAAAAAAATCTACGAGTGCTATTTTCAGATAACGCGCGTCACTGCTGAAGAATCGACCGGTTTTTCGTATTATTTATTATATACCCGGCGCTGCACCGTCTCTTCTACGGTTGTCGACCACTGGCTACTGTTTACGGAATATTTGTTTATTATTATAAATTATTAATAAATAACAGTGCCTGTCTGTCGAAGACTACGGGCCTGCCGGGTGCAATTGCGTCAATGCGGTCGCAAACGAGTCAAATGTGATGCCGTGGACCGCGAACCCCGCTTATGTACCCCAGAACGGGCGCTCTCTCCCCCCCCCCCACACACACACACGAACGCGCGCGACGAACCACCCCCTGGCGTGGGGATAGACGGGGAGGGAAGGCGGGGTGGGCGGGCGGGCGGGGGGCCGCTTTATCGAATCGAGGTGCCGCTTAATGGAATCTGTCTTTCGCTTTTTGAACGAAACGACGAACGGCAATCGGTAATTTGTGCGATTTTTCGCATTGAAAAATCATAAAAAAGGATTCAAATAATATTCGAGTCGTTCTATTTTTGTTTTTTTTTAAATTTTTTTTTCAGAAATTATTTTCAGAAATAAAATTCATTAGAATAGATCAGAATGAAGCATCATAAGTACACTAAAAAATTTTCAGAAATTTTCTGAAAAAAAAATGTCTGAAAATTAACACATTGATCAATATATATATATAAATATATATATATATATATATATATATATATATATATATATCATAGAAAAAAATACAATAGAAATATAAATTTCAATATTTTGATATCCATAATACGAAAATTAAATAAAATTTAAATGTGAAAAAATATATCGCATATTTTTTTTATAGAAATTTTTCGATTCCTATAAATTTTTAAATATAATAATTATTGCGTTTTTTTATATTTATATATTTATTTATTTATATATATTTATTTCCTAAAAAAAAAACACAACAAGAATCGACATAATTTGATATATAATTAAATCCAAATACTACACACAAACAAACACACACAGTATATTTATTTAATTGGCGATATTTTTTCGAGGACAATAATGATATCGATTATTATCCAGAAAACGTGTCGATCCTTAAAAGGATCGTTTTAAATCCTATATTTTAATTCGATTACGGCTGTCATTTTATTACACTACACTTCCTGTAAATTATATTATTCAGATATTTTCAGCGAAAATTATTGAAAAAAAATATATATATATATATATAAAATATAATAGAAAATTGATGCCTAGACCTATATTAAAATATTTATATATTATCATATATATATATATATATATATATATATATATATATATATATATATATATATATATATATATTTTAATCTCATTTACGATCCTATTATGAAAGGTTGTATACTATAAGATTTAATTTATGAATAATTTATAATTGATCGCTTTCAATATTTGTAATGAATATTTTCCATGCAATTATAAAATCTATTAAAATACATTAAATGCACGCGAATTATCTATAATATTGAATATAAATCATTAAATCGCTAAGGGCAAATGTTATGAAAAGATGACATAGTAATATTTATATTAAATTAAATTATTTATAAATTAAAATTTATTAACATACTGGAAAAATTTCAAATAATACGTTTAAAGCAATCGCTTTTTTCGGATTTTAATCTAAAATTAATTATATATAAATAAAAATATATATTGAAATTCGTCCATTTTGTTGTATTATTTTCTTAAATAAAACTCGAAACATTTCAGAATAGAATTTCCAGTTTTTTTTTTATGATTCATATATTATATATAATTTATTAAAAATCTTTTTGTAGAAATAAAAATATTTTAAAACTGATTCATAACAGCTATATGTGAAAATTTCAATTTATTAATTTCATATCATTTTATCGTTTTTTATTTGATATGAAATGATTAAAAAAAAATAAAACTTCGTATTATTTTAATTAGTAATATTTTTTTTGTATTGAAAAATGTCAATAATTACGTTCTAACAGATTAATAATATTTATATAATAATTAATAATTAATTATCGACAAGTCATCGAATGCATTATTAATAATAGTTAAAATATTTTTATTTCTGATTTAATCTAAAATTTTGTTTACGATTTTGATTACTTTTTTTTTAATAAAATATCTAATATCTATTTTATTTTCACAACACGAATGACGCCGTTTTTTCACGGAATTTTCATTTAACACGAATTAAAAAAATGTGCAAATTATTATTTTGTATAATCTTTATAATAAATAAAACTCGTCTTTCGTTCATAATAAACTGATAAATTGGGAATTTTGGCAATAAATTCGATAAAATTTCCTTATTCAATGATAATTTTGCGGTTAGAATAATATGTGATATATATTCTTTTTAGTAATAATTCGTTTATTCCATTAATAATTCGCAAATAATAAATTATCAATTTTTTTTATTCACATATTTAGAATATAATTTAAAATATACAATATAATTGATTAAACTAGATGCAAATACATTCTAAAATAAATATTATGCAATGTAATAAAATTAGCATAATTAACTAAAAAAAATTAATAATTAAAATACGTTTAAATTTTTTTAATGTTTTTTTATTTAATAAATAAATACATTATAGATTATAATAAAATTTAGAAAAAAAGTATTTATAAATGTTAAAATAATATATAATTTTCAGCTATAATATAATATATATATATATATATATATATATATATATATATATATATATATATACATATATTATAGCTGAAAAATATTTATGAATATATTGTAAATATTTTTTTAAACTCAATGAAATGTAAATAATAATAATAATGGATTTAAATAAAGTTTTACCTGGTTATTTTTCATATTTTTTTTATTGCCCTTACAATTCTATATAAACATTTTAAATAGAAGATCGCAATAAATATTAATATTTTTTTTTATATAATATATTATATAAAAATATTTTGTTTATTATTATTTATCAATCATAATTTTGTATTTTTTTATATTCATTGTGATTGCTTATTATTATTTTTTGATTAATGAAAAAATATATTAAATTATTAAATAACATAATTTTTGTTGTCTTTAAATATTAATAATTATTACTAGTCAATAATAAATATTTTATTATACTATTTCACTATCAACAATTATATAAATTTATTAATAAAAAAATAAAAGCATTTTACGCAATTCGTCAAATTTTAATATTATGGTATATATATATATATATATATATATATATATATATATATATATATATATATATATATATATAAATATATATGTATATATATATATATATATATATAAATATATATATATATATATATATATATATATATATATATATATATATATATATATAAAGTAATAATTTTATTATCGCACAGAATTATTTATATTTTCAAAATAATAAAATTTTAAATATCGATTGTATTAATTGCGGCTTAGTTTTATTGCCGATAAAATAATTTCTTAATTAAAACAATCGATAACACAAATCAAATTTATATTAAATATATTATATATCAAAAAGCAATGTGAAATTTTCATTTAAACTTCCGGGCATGTAAATTGTATTTTTTTCCCCGAATTGGTGAGACTATATATATATATATATATCATTTGCCAAGCGTCTATTTGTCAAAAGGTTTATTTATTTCCGAGTTACACGTATTTTTACAAATTTTATTTTCTTCATGCCATACTGCATTGGTTCTTCGCGACTTTTTTTTACCAAAATCTTGACATGTATCGTTTGTGCAACCACCGTATTCGCCTGATTTGGTTCCGTGCGACTATTGACTATTCAGCAAACTCAAAAGGTCAATGCGACGATGCCGTTTTGGCACAATTGTGAAGATAAAAACCGAATCAAAGAAAGTCTTGAAGGCTATATCGGAAAAAGACTATTGTAACTGTTTCGAGGACTGCGTTAAGCGTTATCAAAAGTGCGTTTTATCGGACAGGGATTAATTTGAAGGGGATGAAATTGATTTAGAAGTATAAATAAAGAATTTATATTTTATAAATAAATCCACTTTACTTTTTGATCAGTGTTATATATATATATATATATATATATATATATATATATATATATATATATATATATATATATTCGATTCAATGTGAATTTTTTCGACTTTCTGTCGGCTACCAGTTTATAAAAAACTGTCGTTTTTTTAAACGACTTTGTCAAAAATATATATCTTAAAATTATTTATATGTGTTCGTGTGTATGTATACATTTTATCACATGGACACAATATTAAGAGCAAGGCCATATCGACTTCGAAATTGATTATGAATGAAACGAAAACCCCATTCATACTAATAAAATACGATCGAAGCATAATTTTTTCCAATTATGTCTATATAATCAATAGTAATATTGATATAATCTATTTTTTTTATATTCATAAATAAAAAAAAATACATAAATCTTTATCAATTAGTGTAGAAGATTGAAATATATTATTTTGTTTGTTGAAATGAATAAACATATGACAGTGATTAGAGGATGTATGATTTATTTATCTTAATATTTATCAGGATTAATAAAGTCATATTAAATAAATTTAAAATAATAAATAATAATATTAAATAAATTAGTCCAATGCAATGAATTGGACTAATCATTAATAATATGTTATGTAATTGATAATGACACGAGATTATCATATATTTATTGTGATTGTAATCTAAATGAATCATTTAAAAAGGATCAAGACTATTGTTTAGCTGTAAAAAATCATTTCAAAATAAAATAAAATGCAAAAATATTCATTGAAACGCGCGAGAAACGTCTGAAAATTCGAAAGTGAGATTTTTCAGACCGCGTTTTTTTTTTCATTTCGCACTTGCGCCGTTTTGGCTCTCGGCTTCGTATTCTGATTGTTTGAGTGTTCGAAAAATTTAATTTCGATATCAATTAACCGACAATTAATTCGTCCGCTTAATTATTTCAGTTTCAGACGTGCGAAGGTAAACCGTTCGTCACGTCCAAAAAAAAATTAAATATATATATATATATATATATATATATATATATATATATATTGCGTCATTTTTCATGTCGTTTCGCAAAATCGATTCAGCAATGATGCAATTTTATTTTATCAACTTTTTTTTTAAATTAAATTAAATTTATTTAATTATTTTTTTCAATTTTTGCAACACACTTCTCGATTGCCGGCTGAAAATATTTCGATAGTTTTCAGCGACGGTCTGAAAAAAAAATCGTACATAATACATTATTCACAAGTTTTGAAACTATATATGCGATATAATAAAAAAAAATGCATATCAGGTTTAATTAACTGTTTTTTTTTTATAAAATTTATATATACATATATAATATAATGATTCAATCTGAAATTATTTATCAATATATCTATAAAAATTAAACTATATATACCATATATATATATATATATATATATATATATATATATATATATATATATATATATATATATATATATATATATATATATATGTAATTTTGTAGTTCGATGCAGCCTCGTTCTTTAAAATATAATGTATAGATAAAAAACTATATCGAAATAATTTTTATTCATTTAAATTATCAGCACACGTCACATTGGGTGCTCCACTTTTTTTTTCAGTGTAAATAAAAATAGTATATATATATATATATATATACTTATAAAGCAAATAACTTTTTCCTCTCACTGCATAGGTGTTTTGTAAGTTAACCTCGGCTAGTTTTTAGTATATACGATCGAATTTTTAGTTTGAAAACTAATTGCAATAAATAAATAGTATTTATTATAAAACCAACATTTGAATTTATACGAATGTATTATATATATATATATATATATATATATATATACATATATATATATATACATATATATATATATATATATATACCATATATATAAATATATATATATATATATATATATATACACATATATATATATACATATATATATATATATATATATATATACATATATATGTATATATATATATATATATATATATCATTATAATATAATAATGTCATCGATGATAATAAGATGTCATCTTATATAGTTCAACTTTGATCGATGAAAATTATATCGATATATATATATATATATATATATATATATATATATATATATATATATATTGATTTCATTAACATTATAAAATAAATAATTAATATAAGACGTACATTTAGATTTTAAATATATATATATATATATATATATATATATATATATATATATATATATATATATAACATGTATTCTCTTCTTTATTAAATGATAAAAAAATATTTTAAAAATTTTCATTCTTTCTTCAAATGAAATAAAATCTTATGATATAAATGATGTTTTTCAATTTAATTATTATAGTATCGATTTATGTAAAATGAGTATTAAATACTCGTTTTTTTTTAAGTAAAAAAATCTTATGTATCTAAAATAAATATATATATATATATACATATAAAAAGTATGGTAAATATCAGATTTAGTTATATAAAGATTTTACATCACCAATTTTCAACATCAACTGTGAACATTTTTTTTTGTAATACAATAAAAATATTTTTTTTCCAAATATATAATAATAATAAATTAATAGATTTATTATATCTCTTTTTTATATATAATATATATTTATATATAGTAAATTGTATTTTACGTTTTAATATAATATTGTTTTTTGAAAATTTTAACATCACGTTTAATAATATCAAAAAAAAAATACTGATAATATAAACATTTACGTCTTATTATTATTGATTTTTTTCCAGTTTTAAAATATTTTTTTTTATTTCATCATGTTTTTTAATACATCACAATTACAATTTTTATTATATTCTAGTTATAATAAAAAAATGTGCTGAAAAACACGAACAAAAATAATTATGTGAAGTTTTATTATTTAATTAAAACGTTTTAAATATTGATATAATAAATAATATTGATTTTCTAGAAAGTTAAAATATTTTTTTAAAACGTGTTATATTTTTGAAATGTTATATTTTGGGAGATTAGCAAACGTTCTAAAATTTTCATATTATTGAAAATTGACAAATTTCACACATTCATACCATTTTCTTAGTACGCGATATTTCTCAAATATTTAAAATCACACGCTTTCCAATAAATATTAATATATTAAAAATTATTTAAATAATTAAAATAAAATAAAAAAAAAATATATATATATATATATATATATATATATATATATATATATAAATTTTTTTTAACACTTTAGCAATATTTCTCGCGGCGAATAATGAACAACGCAATTGCGGTCGACTGTAAAATAATAATAATAGATAGCAAAAAAAAATGTATAAATAAATTCCAGAACTGATTTTTTTATCTCCCAAAAAATAACGAAAAGAAGACGAAGAAGTAGAGGAAAAAAATGGTAACAATTTTTAAGGCGGTCACAATTTCAATTGTTTGTGACGACGTTTTATATCCCTGAGTTTTTGTTTTGTTCAGTGCTAATTTATTTTTTTTTTGCAAGTTCTGCACGTGTAAATAAATATCAGGCTTCGGTCACGGTGAACGTATCACTTTTATAAAAATAAAAAAAAATGTATATATATATATATATATATATATATATATATATATATATACAAATGTACAATATAATCAAAAAGGACTTTGACCTCTATTTCAAATTTCCTAACATTTATTTTTTTTATTATTTTACATTTTAAGCTGTTCGACATTATAATTAAATTTTCCTCCTTATCGTAATAATAGAAAACTTTCTTTTTTTTATTGTCGAGGAAAATATTGAAATTTTCCTCTATTACCACACATAATTTTAATAATTATAAAATAATTTCATTTCTTTTTAAAATAAATTTCAATGTCATTTTATTTTATTATATTAAAGATTTATCTTCATGTCCATGAATAAGATTATATTTAGTTATAAAAAAAAATAATAATCCAAACATTATTCTTATAAATATACAAAAAAAAAATTAATGAACCAAATTGTGCGATTATTGTTTTTCAATTTAATTATAAGCAATATTCATAAATTTTAATATTAATATTATAATATTATATAATTTAAAAATTTAAATAGAACCGATATTTTTTAGATTTATATATATATATATATATATATATATATATATATATATATATATTATTAAAAGTATTATAATGACGTTTTAATGTTCTAATTTATTATATTAAAATTTGATTCTTGAATTGGATCCGAATCAAATAAAATAAAAAATATATATATAATTATATTAAACCGTTTTGATTTTAATTTTAATATTTGATTATTATATATATATATATATATATATATATATATATATATATATATATATATTGATATTAAAAATATGTCTGCATTCGAAACATCCTGAATTAACTTCAGAAACCGGCTGTTCTCAAGAATCGAATCAAGTTTTATGTATATGTCCAGTATTTATTTTTTATACTCGATTTTAACCCGTAATTGCGAGTGGTCAATGTAAAAAAAAAAAAAGATCGAAATACACGTCAAAAAAAAAAACAGGCATAAACATAAAACGTTTTTCTAGAAGACTAATGCGCGGCTTTTCGCATACATTTTCGAATGATTAGTGCAAAAACACAACAAGGGCACATCATAAAAAAAAACTAGTTCCATTTCAATATTTTAAGGCGATCTAGGATATTTAGATATATATTATATTATATCCGTTTGAATCCAAAGATATAAAAGAACATTTGACAGTTCTAAACTGATTACATTTTATTAAAATTATATTAAAATTATATATATATATATATATATATATATATATATATATATATATATATATAAAAGATGGAATATTAATGCATATATATATAGAGGAAAATAATTAATTACGATATTATTTTTAGTATCATATCAATTGTAATTGTACGATATTTAAATTAATAATTATATGAATGATCATTTTTATCATTAACATCATTCAACCGTGCAATATTCAATTAATAACAGCATAATGAGATTATTTATCGTTACTTTTTTTACGGATTAAATTAATCACAATATATATATATATGCAATTTTTATAATTCCGTATTGTTTAAACGCATCACGTTTCTAATTTACAAATTAATAAAACATTAAAAATTTAACGGATTCGGTATAATTTTAACGGTCGGTTTAATAAAGGCCGTTTTTACGTTATTATAAATATTGATTTAATTTTATTTCCTGTAAACGTAAATTTCCATTCTCTGATATATTTATATATATTTTTTTTTTGTACTAAAGTTCAAAGTCTTTCCTTATACAATAATGATCGATTCAAAAACGGTTACGGTTCGTTTTATTTTTATATTTATAACAATGCAAATACTTTTCTAAGTATCCATATATTGGCAATTTTAAAAGCGTATTGCATCATTTTCTTTATTATACACGCGAAACGCATTATTTATAATTATCATAATTTTCGCTGAATTAATAATAATCGATATATATATATATATATATATATATATATATATATATTTTATATAAAGTTCTAATGTTATGAAGCTTTCAAATGTGACGCAATGTAAAATATGATGTCTAATTATATGAAGAAAAAAATTATATAATGACTTCATAAAAAAAATATAATAAATATTATACACATTTCTAAAATAAAATATTAACTATACATTTTCTTTATATTATAAATTAACACTGTGATCAAAAAGTAAGGTGAATTTTTTAATAAAAATATAAATTCTTAATTTATTCTTCCAAATCAATTTCATCCAGATAAAACGCACTTTTGCCAACGCTTTTTTGCAGTCCTCGAAATAGTCGGAATAGTTTTTTTCCGGTATAGCCTTCAAGATCTTCTTCAATACAATACAACAGTCCTACCAACCTAGAAAAAAAAATACAATTTACTTGCTTTCCTAATGCCCTGGAGTTTTAAATTACAATTTCCCCTTACTTTTTGATCACAGTAGTATGTCGATAATGTGAAACAGTAATAAGCAATTTCTATGTATTTATTATATTATCGACTAAAATTTTATTTTGATTATTAATTAATTATTTCTAATTAATTGAAAAGAAATTCAAACGTAAATTTTATTTATCAAAATTCATATATTTGTGATCGAAAATCGCTTTACGATCGATCCGTTGACTACCCCTGAAATAAATCATAGAGTATATTCTGCATTTTTATTAACAAAATTATTAATTTTTAACAAATAATATTAGTACAAAAGATTAATTAAAAATATTTCAATTCAGAATTTATTTTGTATTTATTTGAAATACATTATACGATGTTCTATGATAATTTAAATACTTTTATCGTACGAAATATATATGGAAAAAAAAATATTTTTAATAAAAAAGTATTATTTTTTGCACAACATATACTTTTCAAGTGCATGGACTGTACATAAATATTAAAATTCTTATTATATCGATTAACAAAGGATTATATTTAATCTCACAATTAAAAAATCGAATATTAATTATGAACACTAACCTTAACTAAGTGAACTTGAACTGATTTCCACTTTCAATAATATCAAAGATAATCTACGCTGACATTTACTTATTGTTATACAATAGATAAAACCTTTTCTAAACGAACAATTTTCCGCACGAATATAATCAATTTGAACGATTAATTAATAGGAAAAGTGGAAATAAAAAAATAAAAAAAAAACGATTTTTAAATTAATGATTTTCATAAGTACGCGATCTATTATTATTTGGAATTTGATTTGAAAATCGTTTTTTTTTATAGTGGAAAATATTAAAAATTATGAAGGGAATATTATAATTGATAATTTTAAATTGACACTGATCCATTAATCAAAGGTCAATAGTGTGAAAATGTTGTCGCAAATGTGAACGGATAATACTATGTATCATAATAAAGTTTTCTTTGTGATGAATTACTCGAACATGTGCCATATCAGAAAACGTGTCCTCGTCCTGTTTGTTATTTTATTTATTTATTTTTTTGTTTTGATTTTCTTACTTCATATATAATTGCTTATATTTACAAATAAATATAATTGTTGCGCCTCGTTATATATTGCATTTTTATATCTGAGAAAATATAATGCGATCTTATTCGCGATACATTTGCATATATTATATGATAATATAGAAAGATAAGAAATATTATTATATATTTATATGATGATAAATTATAGTGATTGAAAATCGCATGGTTTATATCTTGAAATCTAGTTCGTATCTAGAGTACAATGTAGAATATGAAAAATATTCGTAAAACGTGGTATCTTTATATACTACTGTGATCAAAAAGAAAGATGAAATTATCATTTAAAACTCCCGGGCATTAGGAAAGTAGATAAATTGTATTTTTTTTCTAAGTTGGTAGAACTGTTTATAACGTTTGCCAAGCGTCTGTTTGTCAAAAAGTTTAATCATTTACGAGTTACCTTAGTTTTTCGCGACTTTCTTGCCAAAAACTCAACTCATATTGTTTCGCAACCACCGTATTCGCTTGATTTGGCTGCGTGAGACTTTTGGCTATTCAGCATACTCAAAAGTCTAATTTGGGGACGCCATTTTGACACGATTAAAGAGATAAAAACCAAATCGAAGAAGGTCTTGAAGGCTATACCGGAAAAAAAATATTCCGATTGTTTCGTGGACTTGAAAAAGCGTTGACAAAAGTTCGTTTTATCGGACATGGATTATTTTAAAGGGATTGAAATTGATTTGGAAGAATAAATAAAGAATTAACATTTTATAAACAAATTCACAATATTTTTTTATCACAATGTATAATCTTCACTAAGACACTTCTGAGATAGGATTTTTTGCAATAGTTTTGAACACTTTCAACGATATCTTTATTATACTCATGAGATCACATCTGGCGAATATGGAGATTGCAACATCATTACAGTATTGTTTTTTTGTTTTTTTTTTACTAAAAAGTGAGAATTTTATTTTTTATTATTGTATTGATAAACATTCTGATCGTAAATGAGTTCAAAACGATCGATATCATGATTTAAACGTCCTTTTTTTTCATATATATGTATATCGTATATAGTATAATAATATTTCATACGGTCGTATAATTATAATTGCAATAATTCATTGCATTTATTTGTTTTGTTTTGACATTATTTATTTATATACCAGACAATGCTATCGAGCAGGTGATGTCAATGACACGTTCGCTTTTAAAGCTATTTAGTTCCGAGAAGACAAACGCGTTCTTACAACCTGTTATGCTGTTTGACCTCCAAAGGGTTTATCCGGCTGGAACGGTTTTACCAAATGATTAAATTTTTATTATTATATTTTTTTTTTCAAAAAAATTCCCATTAGTATATTTTTAATACATCGTGTCAATCGGGATTGAATCGATAATGTATTTCATTTTATCACATATTTGCGATTCCGTTCACATATATTTTGCAATATTTAAATATATGTGTGACTTGTTCGCCAACGTAGTCTGATAATATATAATATATATAAATATATATTTCAAAGTAACAGGAAAATTCTTCAAATTATATATAAAATATATACCTGAAAATCTATTTATTTATTTTTTATTGTTAATACAATGTGTTTTTATACTTAAATATAAAAGAAAATATTTTCTAGACGTTGATACATTTTAAAAGCATTATTTTACAAAATTAAAATATGGAATTTTAGTATGAAACTAGATATCGTTAGAAATTTCGATATTTTAGTAAAGGATTGAGACTCACAATAAATCATTAATCAGAAAAATAAAATCAACTAAAATATATTAAAAAAAAATGTTTTTAAAAATTTAAATTATAAATCAATAAAAATATAATATATATTATTATTTTTAAATAATATCTTTTATATGTAAATATTTATCTATAAATAATAAAATGTGTCATAGATTTTATAATGTGAATTATTAAAAAAAAAAACAAAATTTTCAATATCAGATTTACATTTTCTAAATCAAATATTTGACTATCAAATTATATATTTTTTTATTGATAATTTTAATTCCAATTAAAAATTAATGCGAATCGATTAAGCAAATTATTATGTCTCTCGATAAACGCAAGAATTATGTTATATAACGGCGAATGTCGAAATTTCGAATAAGTTCAAAAAAAAAAAGGAAAACGCACGAAATGAGAACGCAGCCTTAAAAATATAAACAAATAAAAAATCTCACATACAGTCGCACCACGCTTTACGTGATTGTTCACGCGATTATTTTATTTTCATTTTTGTTGACATTATTAATAAAAAAATCTATATTTTTTTAAAAATATTTCATATTTTATAGTAAATTTTTGAACATCTTTGAACTACTTAGTGTCTTTTGTAATTTATCGATAATTAATATTACAGTCAAGTTGATCAGATTTTAACTATGGCGATTATTGAATAAGATGTGAAATGAGGATAAATTTCAAAAAAAAAATATGTTTAACTTTGGTCATCTCAAAGTGGGACACTTGGAAAAAGCGTGACTGTTCCGCCAAAATCGGAACGTATAGTCATCCTATATTATAATCAAGTTCAACATCAATTAGTTTAACATCAATAGATATTAAGTGCTATATCATATTAACAAGACTAAATAAATCATAGATTATATATATTAAAGTAATTAAACTCTAATATAACACTAATTAAACTCTAATATATAATATATTTTTTTCAATTTATGTACTAAAATATTGAATGTATAATATCTTTTTACACGATATCTTAATAAAAATCTTACTAATTTGAAAAAAAAAACTTTTTTTTTTTACTACATAATATATTTTATTTAAAGATTTAAATTTATATTAAGAATCGGCGTTGCCCCACTGTACATAGAGCCGATATTAAAAACGTTGCAAGTTCACTTTCGGACGGACGTAATATGAAAGAGAAAAAATTAACAAATAAATAAATAAACGAGAACCGAATCGATGTCGACCTTGGCGATTTGTTGTTCCAGTTTTCGAATTTGAACAATTGGTCATCGTGATCTTCGGCGATTAATCGGCATCGGGGTGAAATTGACGAGAAAAACAAAATATTAAAAAAAATATGTATATATATATATTTTTATATAAAATATCTAAAAATCACGTACCAGAATTTATGAAGATGAGTCTCGTTTATCAAATTGTTATATAAGATTATATCGATAATATTATTCTTTATAATATGCGGTCTCGAATGAGTAAAAAAAGCGAAAGCAGCTTTTTTATTCATTTGAACGCTTCTTCTCGACTATCTTTTGTACGGTGACCATGATTTATATATATATATATATATATATATATATATATTTTTTTTTTTTTTCCAAATTTAGCTATCAATGTTAAGACTTTAAAAATATTTTTTTTTATATATATTTAATATGACAATTTTTAATCAATGTTTTACCCTAGTCTGATTTTCTAATTAATATTATAAATTTTTTTTTTTATATTTTCCATATACTTAATTTGTTTACATTGTATACAAATATTTTTTTTTTAATATAATTTAAAATATATTTTATATTTCTATGATTAAGTAAATTTATTAATCAATTGTTTCACTTTATATAATTTTATATTTATAGCATGAATTAATATAATTAATTAAATTATAATTTTTATTACTTATTAATATATTAAAATCTCGATTATATTATAATAATTTTATTTCATATATTTTCCTAATAAAAAAATATTATATAAAATATTGATTATATAGTATTTAATTTTTATGATAGATGATATTTAATAATATTCAAAACGGAATATCTATGACAAATATTTAAAATTCTCTTGTTCTAGAAGAGGAATAGCCAACCTTTTGTTTTCTATGCGCTAATTTTTTTTTCGACTTCAAATTCAGATGCGCCTCAAAATTTCGAAGGTCTTCTAAAAAAATAGAATTTCTGAAACAAAATAAATTCACTTTACTACATTGAGTTAGTAAAAAAAATACGGCATCGAATCCGCATTGCGACGCACATTACTTTGCAAAATGTTGTAATTATATTAAAAATCAAATATAAAATTATATACAGTAGAAAGCTCTCAAACGAACCACCGCAGAACACGGCCATATTGGTCCAATTAAGCGGCTATATAGATTTTAATCAACGCTTAGTTCTATTAATCAGTGATCTCATTAATTAATCGAAAATAAAAATACATGATTTTTTCTTATTCAGCACCTAATAAGCGACCGGTCCTATTAAGCAATTTCTACTATATTAAAAAAATAAATCATATTAAAAAATCGAATTAACGATTCATTGGAAAAAAATGAAATGATATCATTCAATTGAATCTATCGATAATTAATGCATAATAAATGTTTCCAATGCAATTGACGTCAATAATTGGATTAAATTTATTTTTTTACACACACACACACACACACTATTTTTGCATATATATTTTACGGGCCGTTACCTTTGACGGTTTACCCTTGATGATTATACTGTAAATTTGAGTTTCCTCGATCCGGTCCTCTGAATCGTCGAGGTTGTTCAGAGACTTTTTTTCTTTTTCCGAAATCGAAGTGGAAAATGTCCTCGATTTAAAAAAAAACATAATATATATATATATATATATATATATATATATATATATATATATATATATATATATATATATATATATATATAAATATTGATTTTTATTGAATGCGATCAATAATAATTGATCGCATTTTTTGTTCATTAAATAAGTTCAATATGTTCATATTGAACTATGGAAAAATGCGATGACAAAAAGTGCGTTTTGAGAGATTAAAGTAAATATTTACAAATTTTAAATAGGATTTTTGCTTTAAATTTTATAAATAAAAACTATTGGACATAACTTTCTGAAAAATACAAGTTTTCAGATCCTTTAACGGTTCGTTATATAGAATATATTTTCAAAAAGAAAATTCACAATATGAAATATAAAAAATAAAAATTAAGACGATAAAGCGTTTTCATTTTTTTTTAAGTCGTATTTACTTTTTGTAAATTTTTGTGTTCGATAGATTTTGAAAGTTTTCAATGTAAAAAATCTTTACAATTTGAAAATCTGTTCATCAAATATCAAAGTGTCATCCTTTTTCCTTTGTGTTCCCCTTTTCGTTGTAATTAAGTTTAACCTTCATTTAACTGAACTATTTTAATCGTCATCGTCAAAAAATTGACAATATTTTTTTTCATTTTTGTGCACTTGTTGTTCAAATATTTTTTTAAGATAATCGCGAGAAAGGCTTCCATGTGTTATTATTTTTAATAATTCATTAATTTCTAACAATTTTTTTTATTATTTTACTATATTTGATCAGTTAGTTTGACAATTTTATCAACATGAACAATATTTTTTTTAATCTTAACATTTTTGCTTATCTCCAAAAAATAATTCATAATACTAAAAAAATCATATTTGTTAATAAAATCAATTATATTTTATATAACGGCAATTTATTAAACATATATCGTTCAAAAATGGAAATAAGAAAGCTTTTCTACGTACATTATTTTCGTTAAAACTAGTCCTTGATCGTATTTTACAAACAATATGACCTCGTTTTGTTTACAAATAATAGTGTAATGTTTATTTTAGTATTAAATTTTAAACAAATTCATATTAAAAGATAACGTGGACCTTGTCATATTTAACGTACCGGGTTTAATTTGACGTCAAATATATTATTATAAATATATATATTATATATACACTGTAATCAAAAAAATAAGGTGAATTTTTTATAAAATATAAATTCTTTATTTATTCTTCCAAATCAATCTCATCCCCATCAGATTAAACCCCGTCCGATAAAATGCACTTTTGTCAACGCTTTTTCCAATCCTCGAAACAATCGGAATATTTTTTTCCGGTATAGCCTTCAAGACCTTCTTCGATTCGGTTTTTATCTCCTCAATCGTGTCAAAACGGCGTCCTTGCATTGGTCTTTTAAGTTTGCTGAATAGTCAGAAATCGCACGGAGCCAAATCAGGCGAATACGGTGGTTGCGAAACGATATGGGTCGAACTTTAGGCAAAAAAGTCGCGAAGAAACAATGCATTATGACATGTTGTATTTTAATAGAAATAAAATAAAATGTATACATTTGCAATGTTTTATAATATAATATAGATTGACAATACAGATTCGAATCTTGCGTATTTTGAACGTCTCGATGTATGAAAGTGAAAGTATTTCGATTTTTTTTTTGTTAACTCAGATTATTCAATATACATTTTTTGAACACTTTTTCTTTCAATATATACGTATAAATAGGAATAAAAATTTCTCATGTCAGTGAAACTAGTACCACAATAAGTACGAAAAACGAGATATTCTCATGGTCTCGTTTCGATCTTGATCGTGGCCCAATTATCGTAAACTTGCCCATGAAATTCACAAGACCATAACATAACCGCCTTTTTAGCTTATGGACTTTTACGACGTTATCGCATTCGGTATTTGTGAATAAAATTATATATGTTTATATATATATATATATATATATATATATATATAATTATCTATTTTTTATTTAGTAATCGAACGAGAAATTATTAATTGCGCGGCAATACCAAAAATCAACTAAAAGTACCAATAAAATAGCAACATAATATATTCAAAATTTTAATTTATATATAATATTTTTAACATATATATTTGATTTATAATTATAATATTAAAAATTATTATACAAATTGACGATATGATTGAAAATTAGAAAGCGTTGTTTATACCTTCTAAGTTTCCATCGATCATCAAACAAAATAGTAAACATTAATTGAACAAATTTTTATTTATATATTTAATATTTATAATTATTGATTAATATGTTGAAAATATATGATATAATTTATTAAAAAAAAATAAAAGAAACTAGAAGGACTTTCGTGTTGTTTAAATGGTAAATTTTATTAATTAAGTTTAAAAGCTCCCGATTGACCCACTTTCATTAACATATGTGATAAAATAATATTGTATATATATATATATATTTTTTTTTAAAATAAAAAAACATAGAAATAAGAACACGTTTTTGAAACAATAATTGACCTTATTCCGATGAATAATAATATTACATAATTATTTTTTTTGCAATTTTAAAACAAGTTATTTTTTCCAATAACAATCACTTTTGAATAATTTTAGCGTAAATTCGTTAAATATTCGTATCATATATATATATATATATATATATATATATATATATATATATATATATATATATATATTATTTTGTATCTTGTTTTATAATAAAAAATATTTTTTATCTAGATTAAAATTATGCAAATTCAGTTCAAAATTTTTAAATAATATGTTTACTAGAGAATAACAAGCAAGTCAATTAAATTTGCAAACATTATTAATTATGTGTAAATTAAACATTTTATACCTCTTTTTATATGATTCCCATTATTCAAATATTTTTTTTTTCATTTTCCTTCACCGTTGAGAATCACTGGATTAATCGTAATAAACATATAAAAATTTACATCAGTCAGATCAGCAGTAAAAATTGACAATTCACATACTTGAAATCTTGAAAAAGGTCAAAAACCTTTAAAAATATATCCAAAATTAAAATAAATATCCTTTAAAAAAAATCAATACACAATCAATAAGTCAATGACATGGCAATTTTTTTATTAATTTCGATTTATATTTTTTCCAAATATAAAATTCACCTTTCAATTTTTATACATTTTATCATATATATATATATATATATATATATATATATATATATATATATATATATATATATATATATGTTGGAAATTTTGTTATACTACTGTGATCAAAAAGTAAGGTGAAATTGTCATTTGAAACTATCGGCATTAGGAAGGCAGGTAAATTCTATTTTTGACTGTATAACATTTGCCAAGCGTCTGTTTGACAAAAGGTTTAATTGTTTCCGAATTACATGTGTTTTCACAACTCTTGATTCAAGGCATCACGATAATATAACACGTCATATTGCATTGCTTCTACGCGACTTTTTTGCCTAAAACTCGACTCATATCGTTTCGCAACCACCGTATTCGCCTGATTTGACTCCTTGCGAATTCTGGCTATGCAATATACTCAAAAGGTCTATTAGAAGACGCTTTTTTGACACGATTGAAAAGATAAAAATTGTATTGAAGAAGGTCTTGAAGGCTATATCGGAAAAAAAACTATTCAGACTGTTTCTGAATTGTCTTTATATAAATATATATATGTGTATATATATATATATATATATATATATATATATATATATATATATATATATATATATATATATATTATCATCATATTTCAACGAAATAATAGTTTATAAAAATGATAAGGATATTCAACTTTACAATAACCGAAGAAAACCTTGGACGGAATAGATTGTTATACTGATATTGTCGGATATCAGTTCCGGCTAAAATCTGGTTATTGAAAACAGGTGTTCAAGATTTTGTGTCCGGAAAATCCGGACGCGGCTTAACGATTGTTTAAAATTTTATACCCTTATTTAAAATTAACAATGATATATTGATATTATCACATATAATATATATATATATATATATATATATATATATATATATATATATATATATATATATTGTTACAGCAACTCTATTGTATCATTTTCTATTTAATACTATAAAAAGTTAAAAAAAAAAACAAATTTTTAATACGAATTTTGGTTTGTTTACGTCTTCAGTGTGAAAAATAAAATGATAAAACGACAATAAATTTTAAGTCTTATATTAGTCGAAGAAAAAAAATATTTCAAGGCGATCGCGTCTATTCATTCAAGAGAATCGATGATGATTTACGATATAAAAGACGAATTTGAAAAAAAAGATACGGGAATTTTCCGATAATTAATTGAAAAATCGAAACGAAACATTCCGGGACGCGGAGAATTCAAGCAAAACATCGGCAAGTCGCGGGTGTTTTTTATTATAATTATTTTTATTATTTTCAGACGTATCGGTTTAAATGCGTCATAGATTTTTTAGAGGAAATTGTAATATATATATATATATATATATATATATATATATATATATATATATATATATATAATCGGATGATTTTGAATTATTAATCAAGGTCAAATGTATTTGCTTTCGCATATTAAATCGAAAATGCATAACGTTTTGACGATATTGAAACTTGTTTTTTTTTATTAAATTAATTTATTAATTTATTTATTTATGAACTTGTAATATTGCAATTCCGCAATTAAATTTATCTCATGTTTGCGTTTAATCATTGTTTGTTCGTAATATGAATGAATTATGGATTATTGTTAAATATCACTATATATTTAACAATTTCCTAATAAATGCTGTATAAATTGTTTTACAATATAAATGTGCAAATGTCGTTAAAACATTTTATAACATTGTTTAATATATTCGTTTTATTTTAAGAAAAAAATAATATAAATAATGAAAATCAGTATTTGAATGCAAAAATATACATATAATTAAGAAGTAAACTGTTGTATGTTAAAAATTTGTTAAAATTTTAAACATACAACATACAAATTTTAAACATAAAATTTGTTAAAAAAATAATATTTTATAAATATATTTATTTTGTATTATTGATTGTAAAAATGTTTTTATTTTATATTTTAAACATCTCTCAAATCTGAATAACTTAGAAAATTTTTTTTTGTATATGTCTTTAAAAGTAGATTTATTTTAGGAAAAAAATGATAATTAATTAATAAATAAATTACCAGTAATTATTTTTTCTATATATAAAATAAAAACGAAATCTTCATTTGACATTCAAACGTGTAAATTCGCTTTTCTATATTGAGGTGTTAGGAATCGTTTATGTATTATTTTATAAAATATTTAAAATATAATATAATTATTAATATAAATAAGACGTTTTACATTTTAATTTAATAGTGTGTTATTTTTTTTTCAGACAAAAATAATAAATCTAACTTTTGGTCTTAAAATATTAAATAAAAATTTCTTATCTTAAATGAAAAAAAATAAACAGTTAAAAAATGTTATTTTATTTTAAATTAAAAATATTAAATCAATAATTTCAACAATATATATATATATATATATATATATATATATATATATATATATATATATATATATATATATATATATATATATATATATATATATATATATATATATATATAAATGATTTGATCGAATCATGTTCACAATGCAGATTTATGACGTTTTAATGACGAAAACAATAAAAATACATCGTAAAAAATAATGATTATATGTATAAAAAAGTACAATCAATCGAGTAAATTGATTATTTCACGAATCGTACAAATGCGAATAATTAATTACAAATACAGTCGTTTTATTGAAACCTTGACATTGGTGGAAAAGATTGACAGAATATATAAATATATATATATATATATATATATATATATATATATATATATATATATATATATAATATAAAACGAATATATAACTCTGTGATCAAAAAGTAAGGTGAATTTATTTATAAAATGTAAATTAATTATTTATTCTTGAAAATCAATTTCATCTCCTTCAAAGAAATTCCCGTCCGATAAAACGCACTTTTGTCAATCCTTTCTTTAGTCCTCGAAACAGTCGAAATAGTCTTTTTCCGGTAATGCCTTCAAGATTTTCTTCAATTCGATTTTTATCTCCACAATTAGCCCTTTGAGTTTGCTGAATTGCTAGAAGTTGCACGGATCCAAATCAGGCGAATACGGTGGTTGCGGAACGATGTTAGTCGAGTTTTTGGCAAAAAAGTCGCAAAACACCAATGCGGTATGACTTGTTGTATTATCGCGATGAAGGAACCAAGAGTTGTATAGAAACACGTATAACTTGGAAATAATTAAACCTTTTGACAAACAGACTCTTGGTAAATGTTATAGACAGTCCTACCAATCTAGGAAAAAAAATTTACCTGCCTTCCTATTGCCTGGGAGTTTTAAATGAAAATTTCACCTTACTTTTTGATCACAGTATATATATATATATATATATATATATATATATATATATATATATATATATATGATTTGCACATATATTAATATCAAGGTTGTAGCGGTTATTAAATAATATAGTTATATGTAATAATCACATATTAATTCAGACACTTATATAATGACGAACAAATCAGAACGGCGTATCGAGGTTAAAATTTGTTATTTTTTGGCCAAAAAAAAATGGGTCAATAACTATATTATTACATATTTATATTTTAATTCGATATAGTGTTTGCGAGATGAAGATAGACGTGTTTTAACCCTTTCACGTCGGATGACTAAATATGTGACGTCCATTTTATATGCTCATTTGGCTGTCACCTTGTTTATAATTAAACAGGTCATTTTTTTTCCTTTATATTCGGTGATATTATTTCAATTGCTTACATTAAATATGTATTATTTAAACTTTGTTTTTTTTAAGATATTTATTTTTATATATGTTTTTTTAAATATATATTATATAAATTTTATTTTTTTAAGATTTTTGATTATTCTGATTTTGATCATCATTTTGCTAAAAGTGAATGATTTAAATTTCATAGATCACAATATTCTATATTTTTGTAGACATTCTATTCTAAATTTTTAGATGTTAAAAGATATATATACGTTAAAAGATATATATATATATATATATATATTGGTGATAGTTTTAGTCATAAATACTAGTAATAAATATATATTTTTTAATTATTTTAATTTTAATTAATTAAAAAAAAAGATTTTTGAAACATTTTTTATAAAACACAAAAAATTTCATAGTGTTTTTTTTTTCATGCATTTATTATTAAATTTAAAATAATATGAATATTATTATTTATACACATATATATTTATGTATTTGTAAGAAGTTGAATATTTATCTGTTCATAAAAGGAAAATTTTCATCTGTTTTTTGCTCATAGAGCAATTTATACGATTCTTAGAATTTATAGAAAAATTTACCTGAAAAAGTGATAATTTTTTTATTACGATATTTCTCAGAATAAATTACGGTTTTTTTTTAATTTTTAATATTTTGAAATAATATATATATATATATATATATATATATATATATATATATATATATAATGGTAAATTTGTGACATAGTTAATTTTGAACGTATTTGTAAGAAAAAAATTTTTTTTCAACGAAAATAAAAATAAATTGGATTTAACAACACAATTTTCGTTTAATTGAATACGTCATTCTTTTTGACCTACTTTTGACATTTAAGTACGAAAATATCCTTTAATAGAAATATATATTTTTTAATTTAAATATAGTATATATGAATATATGATAATTTCTCAGATAAATATGATATATAAAATGAAACGTAATTTTAGGTGTATCTATTTTTGATAATCGTTCTATTGACGCGATGCAATTAATATTATTATTTATTATGAAAAATTATATTTTTAATCGGAAATCGATCGATTTATAATTTGAAAATTATTTTATATATAGATTCCTAATATTATTATTTACAATTATAAAATAATAAATTATTACGAATATTTTTTCGTATGCATGAACGCACAACGCTCGAACAAATTCGATGCAATTTCCGCGATATCAATAATAGAAAAATAGAAAAAAATATAATATATATTTAAAGAATGAAATATGTATAGTTGAGACGACGTAAAGCGAAAATGCACAGTCGTAATATTATAATAGAATTAATACGTTTATCGAATTTGTTCGTCTTGAACGACGTCGATCCTTGAACGAGTTTTTCTCTAATAGATCGACGCCCGATTATAGTTTTGCGGACCTACTTTTTCATCGCGGATGTTATAAAACATAGGAAGTGTGTCAATAAATCCGATGTCGGCTCGTTTATATACAATTCTAAATATATATATATATATATATATATATATATATATATATATATATATATATATATTAATATAATTTATAATTTTAGATAATTGTTCTTTTTGCGCGACGTTACGTGCAAATTATAATAACGCGGTTAGCGACATTTCAATATACTTATACAACATTTACGAAATAAATATTTTCATTTTGAATGTCAGAAGTTGTATACATTTTTGTTTTATCGACGATATATTAATAATATAATGTATTCAAAATTTTAACATAATATTTTTATACAAGTTTGCTACGAATAGTTTTAGTATTGTATTGAATTTAACTTTTTTTTTAAATCACACTTTTGTGATCAAAAAGTAATATGAAATTGTCATTTAAAAATGATAAAAATGATTAATTTGGAATCACTGATATATTTGACAATTATATTATCGTAAAACGTATTCAATAAAGATACATATATGGCAGCAATTATAAACATTATATTTAATATAATTGTACATTTATTTTTAAATCTCAATTAATACAAAACGTATAACGTAATTATAATAATACACAATATATTAATTTTTAAATATTTTTATAAATAAATATGTTTTATTAAAATTGTTAAATATATATAAATATACTACTGAGATCAAAAAGTGAAGTGAAATTGTCATTTAAAACTCCCGTTCATTAGGAAGGTAGGTAAATTTTATTATTTTTCTAGGTTGGTAGGACTGTCTATTTACGTTTGCCAAGCTTCTGTTTGTCAAAAGATTTAATTATGTCTAAGTTACACGTGTTTTTACAATTATAGGTTCCTTCATCACGTCATACTGTATTGTTTTTTCGCGACTCTTTTGCCAAAAACTAGACTCATCGTTCCGTAACCACCGTATTCGCTTGATTTGGCTCCGTGCGATTTCTGGCTATTCAGCAAATTCAAAAGGCCAATGCGGGGACGCCGTTTTGACACGATTGAAGAGATAAAAACTGAATCGAAGGTCTTGAAGGCTATACCGGAAAAAGACTGACTATTCCGACTGAATCGAAGATTGGAAAAATCGTTGGCAAAAGTGCGTTTTATCGGACATGGATTATTTTGAAGGGGATGAAATTGATTTGGAAAAATAAATAAGAGTTTACATTTTATAAACAAATTCACCTCACTTTTTGATCACAGTGTTATATTATACTTTTCTAACATTTTAACGTTTATTTTTAGATATAATAAAATATATTTATTTGTTTTTTTCATATGTATTCTTAATATAGTTAAGTCTGATTAGTGTGACAGACTGGATAATATGACACATCTGGCATTGCTCATTTTTTAATCTATTTTTTATTAAGATTTAATATCACATTAATCGATCTGAATGCTATAAATATTTATTTGAAATTGAGAAATGTAACAAATTTGCAATATATTTTTCAAACTATCAATTATAATGAAAACATTAAAACATTACGCTTGTTTTTAAATCATATTTAAGGACTCAAAATATTATATTTTACATTTTTTCTTTTATAACAACGTTTCTTAACTGACATGCGATTTAAAATATTAAATTTCCGTGATGTTGATACGAGATATATATGAAAAAAAAAATTGTTTAAAAATATAAGACGATGATCAAAAGGTTTTCAATTAAATAAATGTTGTGTAGTAGAATATTTACGGTGTTTTCCTCTTAAATCAACATTCAGAACGGGTTTTCAGTGACTCGGTTTTTCCCGTTTAACTACGAGTTAAATATAACTAAAGTATAAGTAAAGTTAGATTCAAGAAACCGCTTTGTCAGTAGTTTTTCTGACAGTAATAAAATATATTCTTATATTTTACTTACTTTAGAATCTTTATTTTTAATAACAAAATTCGATAAAGTGGTAAAAAAATATTCACGATCAATAGTTTTTTTTAAATATAAAATCGTAATGTAAATAACAAAAATCAATACAAATGACCGACATCGAAATATTTTAAATATATAATATATTTTTAATTATAAATAAATCAATATTAATATATTAATATTTTTAGAAAGTAATTATTAAAAGGGATGTTTTTTTTCATAAATAAATAAATAAAACACATAATAAAAGATTCGTATAAAGCGTAAAAATCATATAAAGACCGGTTTATATCTCGATTTCCTTGAACGAACCCTTAATTATATACATTTATGGTATAGGAATCACTATTTTATCGATCTTTTTTTATTTTCAGAATTTCCGAGAAAAGTGACTATAAATCCAAACTTATTTGTTATCAGCTTAATTTCTTTTATATAAATTTAATATTATTATACAATTAAATCGGTTCGATGTTATTTTTATACAATATATATATATATATATATATATATATATATATATAAATTATATATATATATATATATATATATATATATATATATGGTATATATAGTATATAAACCGGTTTAAATTTTAATAAAAAAAATAGAAAAAATAAAAAAATAATCGTGGTAATCGTTTTAAGCCTGATTCTTTCTTTCGAATTTCTTGCTATATAGTTTATAATTATATGCAAAAAAATAAGTATGCATCTCTATAAATTAAAGCTTAAATATTTTATATACAATATATATGCTGTTAAATAATTTTATATAAAAAAATATGGATTTATTGAACAAATTTCTACTTCTAAAAAAAATTGTTTTTATCACCATTTCGGATTTTTTTTAAAAAAATCAATATATTAAAGTATACTGATCTACATAATCGTTTTATAATTCCATAATTATATGGATTAAAAATTTAACTTCATTAATCCTTCTTACAAGATTGTCAAGTTCGATCCAAAAAAAAAAAATTCAATGTTTCAATGTCGAAAATGCAGTTCAGTTTGTATTTTTTCTCTATTTAAAATAGTCTCATTTTATACTTAAAGAAATTAAAATATTTTTTTTGCATTAATCAAAACGATTGCAAATGATTACTATTTTTATACAATACATATAGAAGAATATTAAAAATTTGTAATATTTTTATTAGTATTATTGTGTTATTTTGAATATTAAAAATATATAGCGATGAATATGAATTTTCCGACAAAATCGAAGCCTATATTGAATATTGCATTTCCAGACAAGACATTTGTCGTCATTGCAGAGGTCAAAAGTGTTGCACAGATGGAGATTGCTCTGGTTTTATCGAAGAATTTGGTCAAGGGTGGCCGTCGAAGACTGCCGCTGCACATGAAATGTGGTAACAACGTTCACACAAGGTCTTGGTAACAGTCATTACTGCCGTTCCAAAAATTCGCATAGAAACGCACTCTTCAGTGTCACACACTGGAAAATATGAAACCAAAAACATTATATATATATATATATATATATATAATTATTCTTCAATTTTTATTTATCTATTTATTTATTTATAATCGATAAATCGTCGGTTTTTCAACGGTAATAAACCGAAACGTTTCGTTCGGAAACTCGTAGAAATCGATCGGTCCGATAAGGCGATCTAAATTATTGTAATGATACGCGTGTGTTGCCGTAAAAATCGTTTTAGAAAGGCAAAGTAATTTTATATTATTTAATATACATATATACATATATATATATATATATATATATATATATAAATATTATAAATATATTTATATACGGTGTTAATTAGCACACCTGCATTTCGCGATCTATCGAAAATGTATTAAAAAATTACATCGAACAAGGTGGACCCTTGTGCCAAATCGCACATTCAATATAACATATTTATATATTGAAAAATATCTTATTTTTCAGTATTATAAATTTATAATTATTCAACTGAATTGTTATATATTAACTCTTTATAATCGTTTGGTCATCGCTTGACTATTGTAATGACTATATATATACATATATATATATATATATATATATATATATATATATATATATATATATATATATATATATATTTGTAACAAATTTTCAAACTCTTTCTATATAATATATAGAAAGATATTAAATAAAACTCTTTTAAATAGATATAAGATTTTGTTATCTTAAAATATTTTAGAATCTCGTAATTACAAACTGAACCGCATTTTCGGTGATAAAACATTGATTTTTTTTGGTTCAAACTTGACAATCTTGCCAGAAAATTCATTAAAATTATTATTTTTTTAATTAATATAAACATAAAATAATAAAACGATTGCATATATCAGTATAACACTGTGATTAAAAAGTAAAGTGAATTTGCTTTTAAAATATAAATTCTTTATTTATTCTTCAATATTAATTTCATCCCCTTCAAAGTAAACCCCATCTGATAAAATGCACTTTTGCCAACGCTTTTTACAGTCCTCGAATCAATTGGAATAATCTTTATCGGATATATATTACAAGACCTTCTTCGATTCGGTTTTTATCTCTATAATCGTATCAAAACGGCGTCCACGTATTAGCCCTTTGAGTTTGCTGAATAGCCAGAAGTCGCACGGAGCCAAATCAGGCGAATACGGTGGTTGCGGAACGATATGAGTTGAGTCGACATGGTGCATTATCATAATGAAGGAACCGAGAATTATAAAAACACGCGTAACTCGGAAATAATTAAATCTTTTGACAAACAGTCGCTCGGTAAATATTATAGACAGTCCTACCAACTTAGGAAAAAAAATACAATTTACCTGCCTTCCTAATGCTCGTGAATTTTAGATGACAATTTCACCTTACTTTTTGATCACAGTATTATTTTACTCATGTTAAACTTATCTATTATTTAATAGTAATATTATTTTAGAATCTGCAAAATGCAATTTATCATTAGGCATACACATATTTAGTATGCAATTAGTGATTAAACGATAATAATTACTATATATATATATATATATATATATATATATATATATATATATATATAAATATTGCCATAATTGTACAAGATTAAGAACGACAGTTCTATTTTATATGAAATATATATTCAATGATTCATTAACGATTTAAAGAATGTTTATTTGATATATAAATGTTATAAAATATTTTAAGTATATTCAAAGAAAATTGATCGTTTCTTTTTTATTATCATAAAGAGTTAAATTGAAAACACAAAAATGTATTTGATTATTTTTTTTATAAATATACGAGAATTTACTTTCTCTTATTATAATTGTTGTTATAAATTAAAATTTTCCAAGAAATTCATTTTCCTGAAGATCTCAAATTCTAAATCTAAAACATGTTTTATTTAAAATGATAATTAATTTTAGTATTTAGAAATTATTAGAGGAAAGGAAAAAATATTAAATTTTATTTCTTCTTCTTCCTTACGCCGTCTCCTTAAGAAGGTTGGCGATCCACACGGCCAAAGAAACCTTTGATACAGCCATACGAAAAATTTCCATTGACGAACAGTTGAACCAACGACGTAGATCTTTAAGCCATGAATTTTGACGTCTTCCAACTGATCTTTTCCCCTGAATTTTTCCTTCCAAAATTATCTGGAGAAGCCTATATTTATCATTTCGCAAGATGTGGCCGAGGTATTGTATTTTCCTTAATTTGATTATTTTTAATACTTCAGGATTTTTATTCATTTTTTCCAAAACCTCTTTATTTGCTACTTTGTCGGTCCAAGATATTCTTAGTATTCTCCGGTAGCACCACATCTCGAAAGCTTCCAGACGTTTTTCGGTACCAGGGTCTAGTGTCCATGATTCAACACCATATAGAAGAACAGGAAAGACATAACATCGAAGCATACGTAATTTTAATATCATGTCAGTGCTTCTAGATGTTAAAAATTTCTTCATGGCTATAAATTGCGTTCTAGCTTGCTCTATTCTAGAACGGATCTCCTTCTTGGGGTCGTGGATTGCTGTTATGTACGTCCCCAAGTATCTATAAGACGTCACTTGCTCAATCTGTTCGTCTTTTATGTATATCTTTGTTGGTGTTGGCTTTTTGGAAAACACCATTGTTTTCGTTTTCGCCGTATTTATGGACAGTCCATATTCTTCACTGTAGGCTGCTAATCTATTCATAATTAGTTGGAGTTGGTCTTGATTTTTGGCAAGCACTACAGTGTCATCCGCATATCTAACATTTGTTATTTTCGTTCCGTTCACGATCACTCCTTCAAACTCCTCGTTGATGACTTCGTTGAAAAATGCTTCGGAGTAAACGTTGAACAGAAGCGGCGATAATATGCATCCCTGTCTAACCCCCTTCCTAATGGAGACGGCTTCCGAAATTTCATGTCCTAATTTCACTTCCGCTGACTGACCCCAATAAAGATTTCCTATGATGTTTCTATCCTGAACATCGACGTTACATGACTCCAGTATTTTCATTAATTTATCGTGTTTGATACAATCAAACGCTTTCCTGAAGTCAATGAAACATGCATGTATCTCTACATTCATGTCTCTACATCTTTGTCCAAGAACATTCACAGCAAATAAAGCCTCTCTAGTCCCGACCCCACTTCTGAACCCAAACTGATTATGACTTAGATGTTCTTCACATTTTTTGAAAATTCTTGTATGAATTATTCTTAGAAATATTTTTAACATGTGTGACATCAAACTTATTAATCTGTAGTCATCGCAGTCTGTGGCGTTTAGTTTTTTTGGTATAGTAACAAAAGTAGACCTTAGCCAGTCATGCGGAAGTACGCCAGTTTTATATATTTGATTAAAAAGCGAAGTAATTACATCTATACTTATACCATCCTGATGCGCCATAATTTTTATAATTTCGGTATGAATATTATCTGGTCCAGGCGTTTTATTATTTTTTTGTAATTTTATGGCGTGAATCACCTCGCTTTTCGTCAAATTTCTCCAATCCGTTAGTTTATACAATGGAGGTGTATCATGTCTATAATCGTGAAACAGATCTTCAACATAATATTTCCATCGTTTCAATTTTTCATCCGGACCAACCAGAATTTTTCCACTCTCATCTTTCAGGATTGCACTGTGGCGTTTGTAATTTTTACCGGTTATTTCTTTAATTTTTTTATGCATATTGAAATGGTCGTACTTTTTTTGTAAAACTTCCACTTCATAGCATTGGTCTTGAATCCAACGGTCTTTCGCCTCTCTGCATTTTTTCCTGATGATATTGTTGAGGATCTTATATTTTTCCTGATTGGACTTATGTTTTCTTCTTTCATCCATAATTTTTAAGATTTCGACTGTCATCCATCTTTGTTTTGCTTTCTGCGTTGTTGATATTTTTATGTTAACATTTTGTGTCTCGGTGATGATATCTTTTATCATTATCCAATTTTCCTCAACGCAGTGTTGATCGTTTATTTTCACATGCTTAAATCTACTATCAAGCTCAGTCGCCACTTTTATTTTGGTCATTGGATTTTGCAATTCTCTGACGTCAGTACTCTTCCTGATTTTTCTTTCTTTTTGTTTTCGAGGTCTGTGAGCTCGAAGCTCCATAATGACAGGATTGTGATCAGTATTGGCGTCAGCTCCTGGATATGTCTTTACCGACTTGACAAACGCTTTAAAGCATTGATTAATCAGGATGAAGTCGATTTGATTTCTGACAATATTGTTTATTTTATCAGCAGGAGACTTCCATGTGTAAAGTCTTCTAGGATGATGCTTGAAAAAGGTGTTTGTAATCATAAACTCAAACTCGGTGCAGAATTGAGCTAATCTGTCACCTCTGGCATTTCTAGAGCCGAGTCCAAATTTCCCAATAATATTTCCCTCATCACCTTCTCCTATTTTTGCATTGAAGTCTCCCATTACAATTGTCAGTTCTCCTTTATTTGTTAATTTAATCATTTCATGGATTGAATTATAAAAGAATTCTACATCTTCGTCCGGTTTGTCGTTTGTAGGAGAGTAAATTTGAATAATATTCATTACTCTCCTTGTGGTTTGAATTTTAATCATGGCTACCCTGTCACTCAGAGGAAAGAAGTCTATCACAGAATCAGCTATATGTTTTGATATTATTATTGCGACTCCATATCTGTGATTTTTATCTGTTCCTCCGGAATAATATGTGATAGCGTCTTCTGTGTTGTATTTTCCATTTCCTGGCCATCTAACTTCACTGAGTCCCAAAATATCTATTTTTAGACGTTTCATTTCAGCAGTGACATTTGCTAATTTTCCTGCAGCGAAAAGACTTCTGATGTTCCAGGTCGCTATTCTTGTAGTTTTCTCAAATATTTGTAATTTCCTCATATTTTGTTTATTTATCGCATTAACGAATGGCTGCATGGATGACGACGGGGAGATTCTTCGCACCCTCTCCTCACTTAAGAGGTGCCCCGGACTGAGGGCCTGGTTTAAGTTTTCGTCAGCCATGTAAATTTTTTGGAGATTTATAGAAATTTTATTTATCCTCCATTAAATAAATATATAGATTATTCAGCATCTTTATTTTAATTTTTCAATGTAATTATTTGTCATTTAAACCGCTAATTAAATTTAATTGTTAAGAAAACAATAAAGCGGAATTTTTCCAGAATATAAAATAATATATATTCACATTTATAGAATTTAAATATCATATAGTAATTTCTACATCAATAAGAATAGAAAAAAATATATTAACTCAATGAAAATCTATTATACATTGATTTTATAATTTTAATTGATTATTTATTAAATTAGAAAACGCGATTGTAAATATATTATATAATATAGTTGTAATTTTATTCATATATTCAAATTAAACTAGAAATTTTAAAATAATTACACAAAAATAAAATAAATAAAAACCTGTCACAACAAAACGTCTTCTTTCGATATTTATGAGGTTAAAATCGAATCTGAATCATCGAACAAACTAGTTAAACAACTGCTGAAGTTATTTAATATGAAAAAAAAGTATATTATTATTATTATTATTATTATTATAATATATATTTTTTTTTCAATGTAAAAAAGTGGTTTTACCTTGATTTTTTTTCATCAACACTTTTAAAAGATGAATTTGAGTTCCTTGTCGTGTTGTTATTATTCCGTTTATTATAAATTTTTATATATTAAACGAATTTAAAATTTTCTACTTAGTAAATTGTTATTTTTAATGAGAATATGTCGTTTTATATAATATTTGTTTATTTTTAATTATTTCAATTAAATTATATATATATATATATATATATATATATATATATATATATATATATATAATATATCTAGGATATCCTTTTACTGACAATTGTATAGAATATTTATATTGATATATTAAATTTCCGGTATCTATAAATTTCTATTTATTCCACGAAATCTTTTATATACAATCTATATTATAGTTAGAAAAAAAAAACGAAATATTTGCAATGAATTACTGTTGATCCGTTTATAGTAAATTCCTGGTTTCTAATCCCTAGATAATTGCTTGAATAATATTATTAAATGAAGAAAAAACAAAGAGTTTAAATAAGCATAATTAACGATATTAATATATTTTAATGAAATAAAGTATCAAATGCTGAATATCAAAATGTGCACTATAAATCAAAACGATGAATCATTTGCATATAAACTAGATCAATCAAGGTTTCGTGTTTTTTATATTAAGACAGTCACCGATGTATTTTCATTTTATTTTATTTATCGATAAAATAATTTGTAGTCATACTATAAATACTCTTATTGACAATCACCCATCTGAATTTATAAATTTTAAAAATACATTTTTAAAATAATTATTTTTGTGGTATCTACACATTTGCTTATTTAGAGTAATGTTCACATTTTTAATTATATATATATATATATATTTTTTTTTTAAATAATAAAAATATAACAATGTGATCAAAAAATAATATAAGTTAAAATTTTAATACAAATAAATATTTAAGAAGATTAAATTTTCAATATAGTTCAAAATGTTTATCAATACAACATTGAAAAAAAAATTACCAATCAAACAAATATAAAATTTCCATTAATTTTTGAGCACACTGATATATATATATATATATATATATATATATATATATATATTTAATACTAAAAAAATAACATTATAATGTAGCCCCATCCTCCATATCCGCCAGACCCGATCTCGTACTTATAATAAAGTGAAACTTATTATAATGCATCTTTAAAAGAGCTGAAAGTTATCCCAAAGATTAAATTTAAGAATTGTTTTAATAATTGGAATAATTCTAGTATTATATAATATAATTGGAATATTTTAAATTTTTAAATCAGACGACATCGATCATTATTTTTAATTAAATTTATTTGTTTTAATTTGTCATATTATAATATGAAAAATTTAATATATATATATATATATATATATATATATATATATATATATATGTAATTTTTTATATAGGTTGTTGATAAAAAAAGTACTTGCACATTAAATATATAATCGTAATTTTTTCGGATATGAATTTAATAAAACACGATAATTTGTCATTCGATATTTCGAATTCACAATAACTAAGTACATATTATATATATATATATATATATATATATATATATATATATATATATATATATATATATATATATAATTACGTATATCTTTAACATCGACAAACAAGGTCTTCTAAAATGGACCGCATCTGTATATCGATCGTTGTGCAAAATAGAAATCGAGAGTGCAGCTTGGCCTCAAAAACCATAGCGATGTGCAAATTTTATTTTTATTTTTGCACGGACAAATTGTGTAATTGAATTTAAAAATAAAAAAAAACACAAAAAAATAACAGGTAAACGTTCAAGTGAATATTCCTGAAATTTACATGAAAAGAAAATAAAATAAGAAAAGAAAAAAAAATTATATTAAAATTGATGAATGTTAAAAATTATATTGATATTTTAATTCAAAATATATTTATAAAAAAAAATCAGAAATATTTTTTTTAATTATTTAAAACGAAAAAAATATATTGAAAAAAAAATTTTACGTAATAAAAATAATGTATACAATATACAAAGGTTATAATATTTCCTATAACTTTGGAGGGCAGAATTGATTTTAATTTATATATAATTATACAATTAATAGTTGTAGTTAATTATAACTGATAATTATGGCAATAATACGTTCGATTGTCGTTTAGTTTAATATCTTAGTCTTTTAAATTTCCTAGCATTATTCATATTTTTATTAAATATATATATATTTTTTATACCCTTGAAATTGTAAACAATAAAATAAAATTATATAATAAAAAAATATATATATAATAAAAAAAATGGGAGCAAAATTTTGAAATAATAGAAAATTTCATAATATATCATATATGACCTTAGATTTTATTTTATTAGAATTTATTAATCAATTTTATATCAATATATAAATTTCTTATTAATATTTTTTTATATTAATACTGCAATGCAATACTATTATAATAGTTTATATATGATTTTTAGGTCATGTAATTTACAAATTGCAACTATATTTTTTTCTATGATATAATGACTTTCAAATCGTATAAATATATGATGTGAGCGCTCCCTAAACTTTTTCATATTATTAATATTTAAAAAAAAATCAACTAAAATAAAAAGGTTGTGAATCGAAGGACTATTGTTGTATATTGCATTATATATTAAAAATTAATGTTTCAAAAAATGAAAAAAATATTAATATTTAATATTAATTAAAAATGTAATTCATTTAATTTATTATAATAAAAATGAATTTATTATCACATTAAAAAAAATTTTTTTTCATATAAAATTCTTTTTTTTTGCGAAACATGATTTTGGAAACACTGATATATTTGACAGTTATATTATCGTAAAACGTATTCAATAAAGATACATATATGGCAGTAATTATAAACATTATATTTAATATAATTATACATTTTTTTTCTAATCTCAATTAATACAAAAAAAAAAACGTAATTATAATAAAACACAATATATTAATTTTTAAACATTTTTAGAAATAAATATGTTTTATTAAAATTGTTTAATATATATAAATATACTACTGTGATCAAAAAGTGAAGTGAAATTGTCATTTAAAACTCCCGTTCATTAGGAAGGTAGGTAAATTTTATTATTTTTCTAGGTTGGTAGGACTGTCTATTTACATTTGCCAAGCTTCTGTTTATCAAAAAGTTTAATTATCTCTAAGTTACACGTCTTTATACAATTATAGGTTCCTTCATCACGTCATACTGTATTGGTTCTTCGCGACTCTTTTGCCAAAAACTAGACTCATCGTTCCGTAACCACCGTATTCGCTTGATTTGGCTCCGTGCGATTTCTGGCTATTCGGCAAAATCAAAGGCCAAATGGAATCAAAGAAGGTCATGAAGGCAATACCGGAAAAATACTATTTAGACTGTTTCGAGGACTTGAATCAAGGGGATGAAATTGACTTGGAAGAATTAATAAAGAATTTATATTTTATTAACAAATTCACCTTATTCTTTTTATCAATGTTATATATATATATATATATATATATATATATATATATATATATATATATATATATATATATATCAATTTAAACGTCTTGAGGAAACGTATATAATAATATAATATAAGGTTCAAAAACCTTGATAAAACTCGAGATGCGACGTTAAATCAAGTGATCAATAATGAGATCAACGTTTTCGCGTCGTTTTCAGGGTTAAATCAGTAGATTTTTAACATTATCAACGCGAATGCATTCATTCGCGGAACTGAACTGCACAATTCTCGAAGGCCACGTCTCGTTTTTATTGTACCGAGAATCGAATCGAGATGATTCACAAATCGAACACAAAGAGAAACCAAAAAAATATATATATATATATATATATAATCGCATAAATATAAACAATTATAATATTAATATAAAAATAGTGCACGTTATAATATTCGGCGATTATAAAATTACGTGCGAATCGAATGCGATGTGACTTTGAAGTGTCAATTTCAGTGTCGCCATTTTTTTTTTTGCAATCGAATCAAAAATAATGGCCGCCGCTTTCCATTAACGATAATAATTATGGTCGTTTTAAAGTCGTATTATATTTTTGAAGTTTATCTCGCTAATTGTTCTCTTAGGTCAAATCGGAGTTTTTCGAAACGACAGTCGAAACGCATAATTTAATCGAAGTGTGTGTTGAAAAATTTTAATATATTTTTCATAAAGAAACGATAATATAATATTTAATATAATTAAAAAAAATCTAAGGATATTTAAAATAGATAGAAAAAAAATGTCAAACGTTCAAACGCATTAAAAATTATGATTGATGAATTAAAAAAAAGTGTGTTAAATCAGTGGAACGAAACATTTTCGAATTTCAAATATTTTTTTTACGAAATCGAATCGTTAATTCTATACTAATTTTATTAATATATAAAATTAATATATTAATTAATAGAATTCGTTTAATGGGATAACTGATTAATAGGATGAAGCGTTTATTAGGATCAGAGTGAAAATTTAGAATCGATTAATTGGACCAATATGGTATTTTATCTAATTATTAAATTATTTTTTTTTGGAAATCTAGTATATTTTTACGTGTAAAATATGCTTTTTTGTCACAAAAGGATCGCAGATTTGAAAAGCCCTGTCGCAGAACTTGACACTTTTCGTGTCCACAAAAACGTTACACATGTACACATGCACATATCGACGTTTGTTTCAATTTGACCTTCGTGTTCGATCTACGTTTACGGATCGCGCGGAAGGGGGGGGGGTTGTTTTTTTTATTAATTTTTCCAATATCGTTTTATAATAATCTTTTTCGATAATAATTACCGTTGGAATGTCAAACCCCGGCTAAATTATTTTATTTTATTTTTATTTTATTTTAATATTCGAAAACATGTTCAATTAAGCCGTGTCCAGACATTCCGTCTTGTCGTTAAATATAATATATACCAGAAAAAAAATTTTTTTTAGATAATTATTAAAATTTTAAACGATCGTTTTTAAATAATATATTTTTTTAGCTTTAACTTAATTAATTTTTATTCGAATAAAAATGTTTTGAGCGGCTTAAATGTGAAATAATTTACACCATGTTTATTATTTTTTAGACTTGAACTTGAACTTTGAATTAAGTATGTTCAAAAATATTTTATGAATACTATATATATATATATATATATATATATATATATATATATATATATATATAATTTAAATGTAAAATTATTCAACAATTATTTACGAGAATAAATATTGTATATTTATTATATCATTTTACAATGACGCATTTAATATTTGATATATTTATGATATTGAAAAATAATAACCGAATTTGATAAGAATTTCTAAAATCAAATTGAACTATTGTTATATTACAAAAAATACACTTTTTGTATTAAATAGAAAAAAAATTAATTAAATATTTACAATAAATATATTGTTAACTGAAAAAAATATTTACTAATACTAAATTTTATTATCTATATGAATTTTTTGCTCTGTAATTTTATATTCAAATTAATTAAGAAATCGATGTTTTTTAAAAAACAAATATTGTAATATGAGCTGTTTGTTTTCTTTATAATAATAATATAATCTATAAAATTCAACTTTCTACTATTTTTTTTCAAAAAAAAATTAATATACAATATATATATATATATATATATCGTTAAAAAAGGTCATAAAATAAATTATAAGTATATATTTTTAATGTTATATAAATTCACAGTTTATTCAATGCGGTCCGAAATAAACGAAAGATTAAATACACCTGATTTTTAATACCGATAATTTGTTATCGCGTGCCATAATAATATGTAATAGTTTTTACATTATCATATATTACAAATCGAGTGTACTTCTTAGTTCCGCCTGTGTCATAAAATTATCGATTTGTACATTTAATTGAATATATAATATAATTATAATTGTAATAAATATATCTCCAATTATCATATATAATGTATATTTTACTAAAGATTACTGATATTTGCATTTTCATATAAAACTATCGCATTGAACGTGATCATGTTTTCTTTTTTTATCTGATTTCCTATAATAGTAATATCTATTAAAAATTTCTTATAATATAGTACAATAATGTAACTTTTTTTTTCATATTTTCTTTCATATAAATTTAATTTTTTTATTTGACATACTTAATTGACATAACAGATTCACCTTACTTTTTGATCACAGTTTGTTTATAAAATGTAAATTCTTTATTTATTCTTCCAAATCAATTTCATCCCCGTCCGATAAAACGCACTTTTGCCAACAAATTTTCCAGTTCTCGAAACAGTCGTAATAGTCTTTTTCCGGAATAGCCTTAAAGATCTTCTTCGATTCGGTTTTTATTTCCTCAATCGTGTCAAAACGGCGTCCTTGCATCGGTCTTTTGAGTTTGCCGAATAGCCAGAAATCGCACGGAGTCCAATCAAGCGAATACGGTGGTTACGGAGCGATGAGTCTAGTTTTTGGCAAAAGAGTCGCGAAGAAACAATACAGTATGACGTGATGAAGGAACCGAGAGTTGTAAAAACACCTGAAACTTAGGGATAATTAAGCCTTTTGACAAAAAAATAGACGTTTGACAAATGTTATATACAGTCCTACCAATCTAGGAAAAAAATACAATTTACCTGCCTGAAAATTTCCCAATTTCACCTTACTTTTTCATCACAGTAATGTATAAGAAATATATTTTCGTCACGTTTCATGTTATTAATTTTTGAAATTTATTTTTATTATCGTAGTAAAAATCCCAAAATTCCATATTTTTTCACAAATTATTCCATAGAATGACCTCCGCGGATTAAAATCGCTGACTCATTCGACACGCTTTTAACCGTTCGTTTTCAATATACCTAACCGTTTGAAATATGTGACTGAAAATAGTTCACAACTAGAAAACCGTGATTACTATTATATTATATTATGTTAACTTTTTGTCTATCGTGTCTTTCTCATTTTGAACTTTCAATTTCTAAAATAATTCGATTGGCGAATGTTGTTTTTGATTGTGTTTAGTGTGACGCAAGGGCGCATAATATTTATGCATTCTTTTTGCGTTAAACAAAGGTTGTCGATCGCTTATTTAAAAAAAATGTAAATTTAAACCGTCGACGTATATTGCGCAATAATCTAATTTTAAAATTAAACGTAACAATGAATTGAAATTATGTATCTTTTCATAAAGTATAATAATATGTATGACTAATAGAAGAAAATTCCATACAGTAATTTAACTATTTAATTTCAGAATTAATATTATTTTCAATAATTAAAAAAAATATTTTTTTTACTTGAAATTAAATTATAAGAAAATTTTATTATTGTATATTTTCATACAAAAACATTTAATTCCATCAGAAAACTTTCCAAAAGATTAAAGTCTTGAATAATAATATGAGAAAAAAGATACACAAAATTTTATATTGTCCGTCAAAAAATGTACGTGATTTGTACAAATAATATATTATGATATATATATATATATATATATATATATATATATATATATATTATGATATATATATATATATATATATATATATATATATATATATATTATGATATATATATATATATATATATATATATATATATATATATATCATTTATTCACACTTGACGCTCTGTTTCTTCACGGTCGATTAAAACGAAACGTGATCAAATTATTACTTCGCGTAAACAAAAAAAAAAGGTTGACGACCACCGCCATAATAAAATAGGATTCGAGTAAAAATGTCGTTTTACGACATACAAAATTTATCGTGTAATATTATATTTATCGTGTAAAATCGACGAATTAATACGGCAAATTCGGAAATGCGATATGACAAAAAAATTACCGAATTAATTCATCTAATGAGACAAATTAAAATTCAATGTAATTTGATTTTTATTGAATCTGAAAAAATCCTTATTTTATATATAACCGTTATGGGGTTGAAATAGTAATTGTAATTTAAATAGTAAATTTTATAAAAATCAATTATATTAGAAAGTTGATAATAAATTATCGAAGAATTTAATAAATGCGGATAAATTAATTATTCAATATATAATTAATAAAAAATTGTTACTAGAATTTTTATGAACTAAAGTTAGTTTTTATGTTTCCTGACTAATTCGTTTTTTTTAAATAGTCTTAGAATATTTTTTTTGTCAAAATATTTAATATATATATATATATATATATATATATATATATATATATATATATATATATATATATATCAAATTTAAAATTTACTATTTATTTTTGTATTTCAGATATATTAAATAATAAAATAAATGACACACGTTTATAACCGTGAGATTATAAACATAATTATATATTATAAATATCAAATTCCGGGTTCTATTTAAATAGTTTTATTTGCTCGTTTATTACTAATAATTGTAAAGAAAAATGAGATACATTTACATAAATAACTTAAATATAAAAAAATGTAGATCAATATAAAAATTAATTGATGTATCAAAATAGTACATAAAAATATCATCGATCGATTGACCTCAATTATATATATATATATATATATATATATATATATATATATATATATATATATATTGATGCTAATCGTGAAACAATTATATGTAATTACCGTAAAAATAACGTAATTAACACATATAATTAAATCGAAATTTTGATTTCGTAATTAATTATCGGATACGTGTCGGTTTAAAAAAAATAATTGTGAACAGTGTCGTTTGCATTTTATATATGTTAATATTAAATAAACCAGAACGTTAATTAAATCATAACGTGTTACATTAATTACGAACACGATGTATAAAATATGTTAATTACAATGAAAAAATTAAACACGCGAGCGAATAAATTATCTATGATTTATGGCAGCCGCTCTAGAGATTTTTAGAAAAAAAGGCCGGATTTTAGATATATTAATATTTGTTTTTTATTAATATTCATCAATGCTTCAGCCCTTGAAGATTCGTATTTTTCTATAATTATATTAATCGAATAATTTTTATAATAGAAAATATCGCAACACTTGATGTAAATAAAATTAAAGATTAAAAAAAATTTTTGAATGAAATAAAAAATGTTTAGATTCGCTATTTGAATCTAAACCCTTTCAGATCTTTGCGCTCTTGATTTATGTTCCTTAATCGTTGCCTATTCACGTTTCTGTTTGATTTAACGATAAACAATATTATATATATATATATATATATATATATATATATATATATATATATATATATATATATATATATATATATATATATCTTAATACACGTAATATTGTTTAATTTGTAACAAGATAAAATAATATTTTATTAAGTAATAAAAGAATACCGGATTTATAATTATAATAATTAATTACATATTCATATAGTTGAGGTTAATAATAATTGATCGTTGACAGCGGTTAATTTGTTATTTGCAAAACGAGAATAAAAGCGAAACGATTATCTCAGTTGAAATAAAATCGTTAAACAACAAAAAAAAAAATACAATATTTAATAAAATCGATTAAAAATATTTATGAGTTATGTAAATATAATGCAATGATATTCCATGTATTTATATATAATTCAAAATAATTATTACTAAAAAAAAAAAAAATTGTATTGACTAATTCGTACCGCGTTATATGAAAACCGCGCTATAAGATAAACAGAATAAGCGGAAAATATTGCTAGTAGTGTGCGTTTATCTTCTATATTATTTTTTGGATATAAGTAACGATGTAAAATCGTATTCTTTTTTTTTCAGTTACTGCATTATTCGTGTCGACGTGAGAAACACGTATTAAACGAAACAATCTCCACATATTAGTTTGATTGTTAACCGCATTCGCAACATTATAAACAGTTGCATAATAAAACGCGTTTACTATAATTTCGTCGATAATTTATTTTATGACCCTAATGTGTTTTTAAGTATGGTTTAAATAATATATATATATATATATATATATATATATATATAAATTTATAATTGGATTCGACTTTACTAATGAAAAATAAACAACGACGAATAAATTGTAATAATCGACGAATATTTTTTTTAATCTTTTTATTTATACAAAGAGCTAACGTAATTTTTCTCGGAATATATATATATATATATATATATATATATATGTGTGTGTGTGTGTGTGTGTACATAATTTATTTACATTTTTCTCTATTTTTTTTTATTTCGTCTACAAAATTACGATTCTGTAAAGATAGGACATTTTGCAAAGGAGAAAAATAAATTTTGCAACTGTGGCTTTAAGCCAATATATTTGCAATCTCTTTGTTAATTTTGTGTATAATTTATTTTATAAATACGTTTGTTGAATTAAACGAGAATAATTTATTATGACGATATATTTACTATTGGGATCAAAAAGTAAATTATAAATATTGTAATTTTTTTCCCAAGTTGGTAAGACTATCTATAATATTTGCCAAGCGACTGTTAATCGAAAAGTTTAATTATTTTCGAGTTACACGCGTTTTTACAACTCTCGGTTCCTTCCTCACAATAAATACAACATGTCATACTTTTTGACAAAAATTCGACTCATCGTTCCGTAACCACCGTATTCGCTTGATTTGGCTCCGTGCGATTTCTGGCTATTCGGCAAACTCGAAAGGTTAATGCAAGGGTGCCGTTTTAACACGATCGAGAAGATAAAAATGGAATCGAAGAAGGATTTTAAAGCTATTCCGGAAAAAGACTATTCAGACTGAATCCAATATTGGAGAAAGCGTTGACAAAAGTGCGTTTTATCGGATGAAATTAATTTGGAAGAATAAATAAAAAAATTGCATTTTATAAGCAAATTCGCTTTACATTTTAATCAGTGGAATATTTATTGATGAATTGATTGAATCTATTCAACCAAAATTAATAAAATATAATATATAATACAAATATGAAAAAAAAAAATACTTAAAACGGTTGAAATTAATTTTATATAAAAATTTAAATGTCATCTTGTTAGAAATAGAATGGCTTTTTTTTAATTAACTAATATACTTCTTAATTAAAAAGTTTAATTGATAAAAGGGACTGATTTATAAGAGTGATCTATGTCAATAGAGGATCATTATTGTACTAATATAAATCTTTTTTTTATCTTTAATGGAATTTTAACACATAAAATACCGGTTATCCAGCATTATTTTAAATAGGAATTCGCGATCATTACGCATATATATATATATATATATATATATATATATATATATATATATATATTTATTTTATTTGTGTAACAAAAATAGAATTCCAATTTGAATAATTATTTAGAATAATATGTACTATATATAAGTAGATCTTTTACAATATCCTTCATAAGTAAATGCGTCATTCGTCAAAAAAAAAAATAGATAACAACTTGCTATTCATATTTGACATTAGCGAATTATACTTGTTACTATTTCTGACCATCGAATTAAAATGCGATACAGATTCTTTTTGGTTGGATTTAGATATTTTTTTTAACTAGTTTAATTGACCGCATTGACGTCAATGAACGTTTAAAAATTATTGCAAAAAAATAAAAAATAAATAAAATAAATAAATAAAAAAAAAATCGCTTTAAAATTCTATATATGACGCAATAGTTTAAAATTTAATTAACGCAAATCGCACGATTTTAACGATGGTTATTTTTTATTATTATTTATTTATTTATTATGGAAAAAATGCATGGAAAAATGTTTTCGTTCTTAATTGAAAATTATATAGTATGAAATTATTTGAATAGAAATATTTGCTATATAATTATGATATTTTCACTCTAATGTTGATATGTATTTTTTATGTTTATTTAATATTTTAATATACGTAAATTACATTACAGTTATGTTTAAAAATTTTGCACCTTCAAGACATATGAAAAAGAAATAAACAATTTAAATAATCAGTATTTAATTAAAATAATATACAATATATTATTTTTAAACTTAATATATAATTTTAAAATTAATACATATATATATATAATTTACTAATAAAATAAACCGGAAAATTTGAAATACACGGAAACGAAATAAAAAATAATAATTCTATAAAGTATGAAGGAAATATTTTTAATCCAAATTAAAATTCAAACGTCATAAAAATTTATATATCGTTAAATATCATATAAAAACTATTTATAACGATATCTTATAAATTATAATATAATAACATCATCAATTATATTACAAATATGTAAAAAAAATAAAATAAAATAAAATAACGATATAATGTCTTGTTCAATTCTCATAAGTCACATATAGATTATTTATTTATTTTTTACATGTAAACTTTTATAAATTATACATGAATAATAAAGATTGTAAAATAAAATATAAATACAATTACAATATAAATATTTATCTGTAATGGATAAATGTAATTGTGCTGTGTTATGAAATAGATTACGTGATACAAGTCACGTGTGCACTTTGTAAAGGTGCATTGTACCGTTTATTATATATATATATATATATATATATATATATATATATATATATATATATATATATATAAAGCCTCCGTTTTCCTTAAAGGTCAAATATGATCTCATTGTATTGATTTAAAAATTATATATATATATATATATATATATATATATATATATATATATATATATATATATATATATATATATATATATATATATATTAGCATAACAGACCTTTAAGACCTGAGACTGATTTTCTAGATTTACAGTTCTTGTTGATTATTTTTTTTGAATTTTTTAAATATAATATATAAGAAATTTTGTATATATATATATATGTAAATTATATAAATTATGTATATAAATGAGTTTCAATTTTTAAATTAAATAAAAGCAATATTCTATAATATATTCCATATTATAGAATATGAAATTATGAATTATGTCGTATTAAATTATTATACAATTATAGAAAAAATGGTTGCTATTAATTATTTAATATTATTAAATTTGGCAAAATTATAGAAAAAAATGATATAATAAAAGCGGTAATTTTACGTAATTTATATACGAAATTAAGAATTATTATTATATATGATTATTTTAATATAACATTTCATTTTTTTTACTTGCCTATATATAATTGATATATCATAGATAATCACAATAATAATTTTATATTATTTTGTATTAATATACATATTTTTTTTAAATAACCAAATATGTGAAAGTTATATATTATGTGACTATTTTATCTATTTTTTTTACTCATATTAAAATTGATTAACCATGTAAAATACTTATTTATATACAAGGTATACCACTTAAATATATAAATCAGTTATTAATGATAAATATCAATTATTTAAATAAAAAAAAAATAGTAAACATAATTATAAACGCGACATTGAACTGTAATTGAAATCAAAAACGTCGCACCGATTTTGATTTTCAATAATTAATAATAAAAAAAATATGTCGTCTTTTCGCACTTTAAATGGTTCCTAAAAATATATAAAAAAATTCGACCTTTACTTTTCAGCGATAATCGTAATAATAATTAGGAAGTGTAAAAAATTTAATGACGTCTATATATATATATATATATATATATATAAATATATATATAATCAATTTCCGATTCCTATTTTTATGACGTATATACTACTTACTGTGATCAAAAAGTGAGGTGAAATGGTCATTTAAAACTCCCGCACATTAGGAAGACAGGTAAATTGTATATTTTTTTATCCTAGGTTGGTAGGACTGTCTGTAACATTTGTCAAAAGGTTTAATTATCTCCGAGTAACGCGTGTTTTTACAACTCTTGCGACTTATTTGCCAAAAACTCTACAGATATCGTTTCGCAACCACCGTATTCGCCTGATTTGGCTCCGTGCTACTTCTGGCTATTCGGCAAACTCAAACGAGCCGTTTTGACACGATTGACACGATGAAAAACCGAAACTTGGCAAAAGTGCGTTTTATCGGAAGGGTTTAATTTGAAGGGAATGAAATTGATTTGGAAGAATAAATAAAGAATTTACATTTTATAAAGAAATTCATCTTATTTTTTAATCACAGTGATATATTATAATAAAATAAAAAAATATTTTCTTCTTTTTACAATAATTATAAATAAACAAATCGTTCATTAAAAAAATTATATAAATAATGAGAAATATTAAATAAATTTATAGTAAATTTTTACGGTTGAATGCGTCGTATAAACGACATTTAACGACGCACAAAATAACGTATCTTCGATGGAATACAGAGGAAAAAAAAACTGAAATCGCTTTACAACAGGTGTCTGTTCAACCTTAACCTTATTGCCGTCGTAATATAATTGCATAACGTCGTCGAGAATGTCTAAAAAAAAAGCAAACAAAATAAATAAATAAATAAATAATTATAATACGTATCGCCGAAAAGTGACCGGCGAATTATTCGATTAAAAGTGAAAAAAGGGGGTAAAAAAAATATATATTTTCGTTCATATATCTTAAATAGTGTTCAGAATAATCGTATCGAGTATTTTAACGAATAATTAATATTTTGATTTATAGTGATTTATATTATCACTATAATGTAAATAAATATTTTCTCAATTGAATAAATTTAGAAAAAAAATCATGAAAAGTTTAACGATATTACTTATTTTAAAAAAATATAAAGATATTATTAATTATAATATCAACGTTTATTTATGTACAAAAAAAATAAAATAAAATAAATTTAATATATATTCGATTAAAATATTATCAATTAAAAATTCACGTAAAAATACAACAATTTAACTCAAAAAAAAAATATTTATTTTAATTTTAACATCCGAATTTAGAATTTCAATATATATATGTATATATACAGTTTAAACTAAAAATTATGTTCACTCATGCGAATAATCAAAATAAACATTGGACGATCAAAAAGTAAACGGAGTGATATTTCTGTTTACTGCTGCGATTTTTTTTGCGCTTTGCGTTAGTCGAAAAAATCCGTTAATTTTCTCATAATATAATATATATATATATATATATATATATATATATATATATATATTAATGTAATATACATATATATGTACATATTTTTTGCCATTTCTTTAGTAATACGAAAAAAGGCAATAAACATTACTGAACTAGTTATTCGATAATATGTTGTATATATAATATTATATATATATATATATATTTTTTTTTTTTTCTAGTAACCACTCATCTATTTGTTCGTTTCCATAAAACTAGATCGAGGCAAAAAGTTTTAGCGTTACGATAACAAAAAAAAAAAAAAATATATATATATATATATATATATATATATATATAATAATAGTAAATAAATACGCGTAAAAAAAACTATTTTCTAATCGCACATACCATATTTTTACCTTTAGGGAACGATCGCAATATGGCGAATTTTTTAATTTTTTTTTTTAGTTAAATTACACGTTTAACGAATGACGCAATACTAAAAATCTGGATCGTTTCTAGAACGTGTTTTTAAATTCGTTAATTTGTTCCGAGTTTATTTATTATTATTTAAGTAATTCGCGTAATTATATAAAATAATGATGGAAAAAAGTGGTTATCGATGTGTATTTTTTTTTTGTTTTCAACTGTGAGATCGTCCATTGTTGTCTTAAAATTTATATATATTTAAAAATTATACGCAAATAAAAATTTATTTGCATATTATTATTATTAATATTATAATAAATTACATTAAATATCATAATAAAAAAATATGAAATTAAAATTTGCCAAGTCGCATATTATCAAAAATAAAATTGATATGTCGGCTCATCGCCGACATTGATTTACTAGCATCAGGTTTTGGAAATTTTATTATCAAAAAAATATTTTTCAATAGATTGTTTTTTATTGCAAAAAAAATCGAGTTATGTTTATTTTCGAAAATTCTTATTTTTACCTAAATATTATGAAATATAATAAATTACTGCAAAAAAAGGAATAAAATGAATAATATTTGAGTCCCAAGGATTATTATATGAGATTTAAAAAAATATATACATTTTTCAAGTAATTCAATTTTATGTTATTCCTTGATAAAAACGCATGTATTCATTTTATTAAAGTGACTAAATATACTCCTTTGAAAAACATCCTCCTATTTGAAATATATATATTTTTTATATTAGATAGTTTTTGAGAGTTTTTAAAGGAAAAAAGTTTTTTTTTAATTTGACTTTAAGATGGAGGACCTTTTTTGAAACTCGAAATCAAGTTTCAAAAAAGGTAAGATGGAGGACTTTTTTTGAGCATTTTCTTTAAAACTTTCAACCAATTTTAACATGTCCTCCGTTTCAACAAACCATTCTCCAACATGTCCTACTTTTTATTGTAAAAAAGTTGATCACTATATTTCTATATATATATATATATATATATATATATATATATATATATATATATATATATATATATATATATATATATATATATGATATTTATAAATATTTGATATGAATAAGATTAAATAAAATAAAGTATTTTTTTATAAAAAAAAGATGAAGATCAATTTTATTAAAAATAAATAGAATTTTCATTAAAAGAAATCGATTAAATAAGCATTTTAACGTACAAAAATTATAAATTTCAGCAGTTGATTTACTTTTTTACAAGGTCGAGTCTTGCATTCAACGAACAACCTTCGAATTATATATTTTAATTGCATTTTTATTAATATTATTTTTATGCCTATTGATTTTATTCAAATGAAACGACGGTATTGTCGTGTTAATTTATATATTTAATTTTATTACTATATAATTCGTGAACTATTTATATATATATATATATATATATATATATATATATATATATATATATATATATATATATATGGTTTAACGGATATTTTCTGAATTAATACCGTATAATTATACATAATGAATTGAATTATATCGATTATGGAAATATTTTAAAGAAACATAAAAAAATGAGATCTCAGAGTATTATTTTTAATTGCATTATTATATATTATTTAATATAATTGTATCTTTAAAATTCATCATGAATGAATTCGTGCCTTTGTTATGTGAAATAATAGCATTTTATAGTAATTTTTCTCAACGAGTCGTGATTAATAAAATGTCACGATAACGGAATACTTACATAATAAATATATAATATTTATTTATTAATTACAATATCTAGTATTTTGCCTAAAAAAATATTAAAACGCTCTAATCGAAAAAAAATAAATATTCGAAATTGTTTGAAAGAATATTATTTAATATATCATTTAAAAATGATTCCTATTAAATATTATAACAATTATATCAATACTTATTCATTAGTCGTTAGCAAACTTTAAAATCTATTTTGAAACTCTACGCTTATAAAACGACGATCTTTCAGAGTTACGCACGGAGTCATAACTGGCGAATACGAAGGCTGAGTCATCATTACAATATAATTAGTATTTTGTCAAAAATTTACAAATCCCGTTATTTTTCGAGCACACTTTAGTATATATATATATATATATATATATATATATATATATATATATATATATATATCTATGTTCAAAATGTAAAATCGACCTACGACTTTTTAGTAGTGCTTTATGCGAAAATTAACGACATGTCGCAATTTCGCACTAATATATATTTTATTGCATGCCGCTGTACAGTTTTAAAATCGCCACACATAATTAATTGATTAATTGATTGAGGCTAATTAAATGGTGAAATATTTTATGCACAACTTGTATTGCTATCAATTAATATAGAAATAATTGCATAATATTTAACCGATCGCTAGGAAAAAAAAAACGATTAAAACAATCGCAGAAAATTATAACTGAACTTTGATTAAAAACGATCTAATTGTTGCGATTATATATTTTTTTAAAAATATTTTCCAATATTAGAAAAGTTCGTTATATGTTGCGAAATTGATTCATAATGTAATGTGTATATAATATAATTACATAGATAAATATTTTGATTGTTTAAAATAATTAAAAATTTATTTATTTTATGCATCAGCACGTATAATAAAATAGTGAATAGTACTTTTATAATTTTTAATGAGAAATATCATATTTATCTATAAATTCACTTTATATTTATTTACATTGTGAATAATAAAAAATTGATTAATTACATTATCCCTTCATGTTTTATTTATTTAGAACAAATGACTCACATAATGAAAAGATTGTTGTGTAAATGTTTTTCTCACCAATGTGATAAAATAAAAATTATTACAATAAAGCAGACAAAAAAATAACACATTCTTTTTCATATAATAAAAATATTATTTCTAGGAATTTAAATTTAATGTCGACAAAAAAGACACATTCATTATTTATAGTTTTCATATAATAAATAATGTAATTTCACAAATGAATTAAAATTTACTATTATTACAGATTACAAAAAAGATACATATTAAATCAGCAGTTCCCAAAGATTATTTAGGGATGCGCAATAAAGTATATATATATATATATATATATATATATATATATATATATATATATATATATATGTTAGGGGTACACTGATGAAAAAAAAATTGGGAATCGCTGAATTAATAAATAAATAATTAGTAAAGATTATTAAAAATTTTATATTTCTAATTCGCGATTTTTTAAGTTACACCAATTAAAAAAATATTATAGCGTTTAATTACTTTGCAATTCAATAAATATGAACGTACATTATTTTTATTATGAGTTCAAATGTTCGAATTTATTATTGATATAAAAAAAATAATGTAATAATATATTGTTTTTAAAATACAAATTAATTTTTAAGAAAATTTTGGTTTCATTTTTAATATGTATGATTTTTTTTTGAATGTTGATACTCTGAATAATTTTGATAAATCACTTGAAGATTTACAATTATTAATTGTTGTTAGATAATAAATTTAATCGTATTTGAAATAATTAAAAAAAAATATCCAATTTTAGATAAAGAAAATATATTTTTATTTATATAATAAATATTTTTTTCCTCTTATTTTTAGTCATAAATGATATAATATTTTGTACTATAAACATTTTGATGGATAAAGAATTGATGCATTTGCATTATTCAAATAAATTTTAAAATTTTAGATTATTATCAAAAATATTTTTCATTAAATCAGCGGTCGGGGAACCGGGATAAATTACCCCAAATGAGGTAAAAATGAAACTTTTGGTGGTAAAAATGAAATTTCTGTGAGTAAAAAGCATATATTTCTAATTTGTTATTGTAATGGTTTGGTCCCGCGGTACAGAATCAAACCTGCGTTGCCTGAAAATGACGTAATATTTAAATGATTCATTAGCACAAGTATAGACTCGTAAGCTCGCGAGGCTCGTATAGACTTGTATAAACTCGTGTTGGTGTATAAAGACAAGGGTGCCTTTGTAATAAGGCAAGAGGCGCCGTTGAATCGGCAATGACAACAATAGATTAAACCTGCAAAAAGTGCAGTACGTGTATGGTTGGGAGACTCACTTAAAAAGGACAGATGTGAGCCCACTGCAACAGTTCGAGACAGTTCGCCCTAAATTCCCAAGGGATCGGAGTTCAAGACTAGTCACAATCTGAGAGAGGACAACTGTGGACAGACAGCGAGCCAAGGACTCGGTATCCAAGTATCCAGAGGGTCACGAGTTGTGGACCAAGGAAAGGTGCCACGAACAAGGATTAGCTGCTCTGGAAGAAGTCTTCGGAAGGTATATAAGGCATTGGAGGACAATCGAACAGAACCGAAACAGTGTCACGGACAAACTATAACGTTGCCAAAATATATTAAAATATGTTGCCAAAAATGAAGACCAACTCCAACTAATTATGAATAGAATGGCAGCTTACAGTGAAGTATATGGACTGTCTATAAATACGTCTAAAACGAAAACAATGGTGTTTTCCAAAAAACCAACACCAACAAAAATATATATAAAAGACGAACAGATTGAGCAAGTAACTAAGTAAATACTTGGGGACGTACATAACAGCAATCCACGACCCCAAGAAGGAGATCCGTTCTAGAATAGAACAAGCTAGAACACAATGTGTCAAAGGTTTCTTTGGCCGTGTGAGTAAGAAGAAGAAGGATACGCAATCGGATTAATGGAGTTTTACTTAGAATATCGAATAATTTATTTTAGTTACTATTTCTATGATCATGCAATAGAATTCCCATGATAAAACCCCGAACTGAATTTGCATCATAACGAATCAGGAAGACGAGTTTAGATATCGTCTGTAAAATATTTTGAAACGCATGAAACCATTTTAATTTACAAAAAGCATTTTGTAAATTATAAAATTGCATTCCATTAATGTTAGATAGATGAGAAATAATTAGAAAGAATTGAATTAAACAAAGACATGATAATTTCATCATTGATATTTTCAGATATATATATATATATATATATATATATATATATATATATATATGTACACACACACACATATACACACATACGCACACGCAAATATATATATATATATATATATATATATATATGTATATATATATACACTGCACATATATATATATATATATACATAACTAACTCAGTTTGCTACTAAGTTGCATATTATTATAACTATATGGTAACGTGTTGAATAAGTTCGAATAATATTAATTTAATCATAATTGAATAAATATTATGCATAATTAATTGGATAAATATCATTGAAATTTGATAAATATTAGCAGAATTAATCAAATAATTACATCACTAAAAAACGTTTATAATTAATTATGTATTCGTTAAATTTATTTATTTTTAATGACTCAGACTTTGATATTTGTACAGAATAATCTATATTTCAGTTATGTATTATAAATATGTACGTTTTGTACGAAAAACAACGAATTGTTTATGGATTGAACTTTCAATGTACAATCAAAATAAAACTAATATAATATGTGCTATTATAAAATTCTCGTTAATTTTTTTTATCACTTTAATGTTTATCTAGTCACCATATTCGCCAAATATGGCTCCCGTGCATATAAAAAGAGAATCTTTCAACGCACATCATGAAGAGTTTACCGTTAAGATTGAATTTTAGAAGTGTTTTGGAATTACTTTGGGACTATTTTGAATAGGATAACATTGATTTAGACTAGCGGTTCCCAACCTGTGATAATTATTAGGGGTATGAAAAAAAAGTTATTATAGCGGAATATATATAACGCTGTGATCAAAAAGTAAGGTGAATTTGTTTATAAAATGTAAAGTCTTTATTTATTCTTCCAAAACAATTTTATCCCCTTAAAAGTAATCTCCGTTCGATAAAACTCAGTTTTGCCAACGCTTTTTTCAGTCGTAAAAACAGTCGGAATAGTCTTTTTTCTGTGTCAAAACGGCGTCCCCGCTTCGACCTATTGAGCTTGTTAAATAGCCAGAAGTCGCACGGAGCCAAATCAGGCGAATATGGTGGTTGCGGAACGATACAAATAGAGTTTTTGTCAAAAAATTCACGAAGACCCAATGCAGTTATGACATGGTAACTCGGAGATAATTAAACCTTTTGACAAACAGACGCTTGACAAATGTTATACAGGAAAAAAAAATACAATTTACCTGTCTTTCTAACGCCCGGGAGTTAGACAATTTCACTTTTTTTTTATCACAGTAGTATGTTAAGGGTGCGCACTAAGGAGGTATACTAATGAAAAAAAATTGTGAACCGCTGATAAAGACGAATAAATGAAATTATTTTTTAAAAAGTATCAAAATTTCTGTTACTTTCTGAACACCGTATATGTAATATATAGTGGAAAGGTATTGTTCTTGACCTTATTTAGTGATTTGCGAATGGGGTTAATTAATATGCATATATATTTTAATCGATATCGATAATATTATTATATTAAAATATATTATGAAATATGTATCATCGAATTTCGAACAAAGAAAAATAGATTATGATATTAAAATTTTATTACATTATAAATTAAATCGATCATTAATTATTGCTTTTTTTTCATACGTTGATTTTTACAAATAAAATTTAGCTCAAACAACAAAAGTGTAATAACCTTGTACATATATATATGTATATAAATATAGTCAGTATTTTCTATTTAATTAAATTATTGCTATAAATTTTTATTTCGATATAGTATATATATTAGCTATTATCGAAAACTGAAATCGTTGTTTTTCTATTTTATTTAATGAATATTTTTATTTTATATTGAGAAACGTTGATTAGAATTAGTGTTCTGAAATATTATTTGTAATTTTATTTATTATTATTTTTTTTTTTGAGAGAACGCTTTCAAGTGTCAAATTTGATTAACAAAAAGGATAATCGGAGATTTAATTTAAATATAAGCATACATATATATAAATATATATATATATATATATATATATATATATATATATATAAATATATATATATATATATATATATATATATATATATTTATTAGACTCATTTAGAACTAAAAATAAAAATATATAATTAAAATAATTAATAAATATTTTTAAATATATAAAAACTTGAACAATTATTTTCCTATAAACATCGATAAATATATTTTAAATTATCCGTTGGTTCATTTGTTGCGTCATTTAATTTTATATAAAAATATTAAATGTTTTAACTATCTATTTAATTTAATGAAAATATTGCACATATATATATATATATATATATATATATATATATATATATATATATATATGTATAATTTTTATATGAAAAAGAATGCATTCAGACTTTTTCTATTATATTGTACAATTATTAAACCGTCTTTTGTAAAATTTGAGTCTGGCAATTACATAAATAGAATTGATTCATTTATGCGATTATTTTTCATTAATTATGTATGAGAAAAATACAATACACAATATTTTAATTTTGAAATTTATATATTCTTAAAATATATAATGATAGTGAAATATTACAAATGTTTAATATGTTGTATGTAAATTTATATAGAATCTAATTAACGGATATGATCAATATTTTTTATTAAATTTTGACCATAATATATATATATATATATATATATATATATATATATATATATATATATATATATATATGCAATGAAACATGTGAACTGATTAAAAGTATCACGTGGCGAGTCCTTGTAAATGGAAAAACATAAAGGTAAAAAAATTGTCTGAAACTGTACTTTCATTTTTTGAACTCATTCGACTAATAAAAACCTTATGGTCTTGTTACAATTTATGATGTCAAATAATCAAAAATCAAAAAAAAAAAAAAACAGTTAAAAGCACGTGTTCTTTGACCTAATCGATACACCCACGTATTTTTATTAACTAATTTACCGGTTAACTGTCGAGAATCGAAGCGGTTAAATTGTTTTGAGGTCGTTAAAAGTTTATAAGTGTAATAAATTATATATCGTTATAAGAAATCGTGTTTTATGTCGTATTTTTTTTTTTTTTTTTTTTTTGGGGGGGTAAAATTTAAATATTTTTTGATGCAAATATTATATAGTATAGTTCAATGTTTTGATTAGAAAATAGTTTGATCCTTGTTCTTATTAAAATTCGACTGTGTATGTGAAAATATGTAATAAAATTCAATATTTAAAAAATATTTACCAACATAATATAAAATAAATCGTAACAATTGGACTAATATAAATTTAAAAATTCCAGATTGTTTAGAATTTTTGGCAAAAACAACATTGTAATGATATTCCAACCTGCATATTCGTCAGATGTGGCTCCATGCGTGTATAATATATAATAAAATTGTTATTTTTTTTTAATCACATATGAGATTATAGTGTATTGCCAAAGAGCTTAAAGCTATCTCAATAATCAAATTATAGAATAATATCTAATAATGACTATATTGAAATAGATAATATTAATAAAGACAAATAAAATTATTTTCTATAATTTATATGTGTGTGTGTGCGCGCGTGTGTGTGTGTGTGTGTGTGTGTGCGCGTGTGTGCGCGTGTGTGCATGTGTGTATACATATATAGTTATTTCAAGTTAATTATATAATTAATACATTTTTTCAATATTATTGAAAGGAATATTTAAAATATAAATATTTATCAAAATGTAACGAAAAAAACAACATTGCAAATTCGAAGACTAATATTTATATATCGATCACTTGCCTCTTTGCAATTGGGAATTCAGTTTAACACTAATAGGACCGACAACATATAATATTTAATTAATTTATTAAATTTTATCAATATTACTTTGTATAATTTAAATATATAAGAATATAAAGTGTAAAATATATTTAAAAAATTTCATTTATGCTGTAAATATTGAAAATAAAAAATATCTAAATATATTTTATTTATGTATTTTCATATAATCATGTGAAATAAATTATTGTAAAAATAAATTTATGTTAAAACAGTGTTTCTCAGTCTTTTATCTTATCGCATTAGCCCTTCTTTTTTTTGAATAATAATAAAAAAAAATAGTTTTATCTACGATTTCTTCCCTTTCGCGTAAATTTTAAATCATTTTTTTTAAATGTCAAATGTTGAAGTCACAAGTCGTCACAAATGATAAAAAGAAAGTCTTTTTTTTTTAAAAAAAAATAGTAAAGTTTATTATTGAGAATTTTTTGTAATTTTCACAAAATTCAATTTTCATTAACAATGTATGAACTGAAAGATGATGTTTATTTTTTTTTTAATATAGAATATATATATATATATATATATATATATATATTTATATAATACTAATAAAATATAAATATATTAAAAATTGATAAATGTGATAAATTTAGAAATTTGCTACAAAATTTGTGTCAATAAAAAAAAAAAACGGAAAAAAATACAAACGGAAAAAATACTTTCTTTGTTTTTGTTTTAAAAACCATCTAAAAATTTTATGTCGTCAAAGGGTTGGGAAATTGCATGCACTTAGAAGATAAGACATTCGAAGAAGTTATAAATATAGGTGCGTATCCTTTACGTTTGTCAACAGTGTCTTCTTCGCGGTCGTCTCGTCAATATCTAGTGCAGTAAGTAATTTTTAACTATCGACTAATAATTAATTTTTAGAAATCGTATTTTATAATTAATGTATATATATATATATATATAATATATATATATATATATATATATATATATATATATATATACATATATATATATATTTTTTTTAGGTTTAAATAGTTGTCGTCAAAAGCTCGAAGTGGAAAATTTTCTTCCGGCGCAAACAAGTCGTCGGTTGTTTTCTGCCAATTTTTTAAAGTAAAAAAATATTTATTATATAATATATAATTTGACAATATTTTTTGTTTTATAATTAACAAAAAAAAAAATTTTTTTTAATAGATTGCATCATGAGCGATTTCGAGAAAGAATATTTACGTTGGATTGCCGGAGAATTGGATATGGCAGATGAGGTAGGATTTATTTATAATTATTATTTATCATGAACACAATTATTTTTATTTTAAATATTTTTATGACATATTAACTTATATATATATATATATATATATATATATATATATTCTTAAATAAATTTCATATTAACGTTGAATAAAAAAATATTATAATAATTTTGATTAAATATTATTTTTTATTCATAAAAATAATTTAAAATTAAACAAAGAATAATTGTGTTAACTTTACGAATTCTTGATTAAACATTGTTTTTTTTTTCAATATACAATAAAATAATTGAGCAAAATATATGAATAAAAATGGATTAAAGCGTGTACATTTTATTATTAAAATTTTTAATATGATTTATTTAACTATAAACGATTTTCCTTTATATTTTTTGTTGATTTTAATATCAATTTTTCATGAAATAAAATGCATTATACTAGAAATATATATTTTTTGTACATATTTTAAATATTTTTATTTATATTAAAATTAATAAAATTATCAAAAAAAAATATTGAACGCTAAAATCCAAATAAATTTATTTTAATTTACAAAGTTTAATCATGAGCTTATTTATTTACATTGTTAACGCGCGTTTATATGTATATCAAGGGTGAGCAACACGCGGCCCGCGAAGCATTTTTATGCGGCCCGCCAAGCATTTTTAGAATTGAATTTATTTTATCGACTTTTTCGACTTCAATCGACAAATTAAAGCGAGGAGAAATTCTACTTTTTGACTATTAAAATAATTTAAATAACCTTAAAATTTAATTGTTTCAATTTGTTTCGCAATTTTCTATTTGTAATTCAAAAATTTCAAAGTCGTAGAATAAGTCGATAAATCACAGTTTCACATGACTTTATATATCGTCTTTTTCCGAAAATAAGACACTGTCTTATTTTCTTTTTTTGGTCCAAAATATGCGTAGGGCTTATTTTCGGGGGAAGGCAGAAATAAAAGTATATTTATATATGTTTATTTAATATAATAAAAATATGTAAATAATCTTCTGGAACATTGTCATAAATTATCAAATACTTATTTTTTTTCTGATTTTCTTCCAAATTCATTTATTGTTAAATCATTGGTCCAAATCTCTCTTGTCTTGCAATATAGCTATTGTTAAATGAATACTCCTTGTCTAAGGAGCCTATTCGCAGTGCATCGGAAACAATCTATTTTGTCCCATGAATTTTTTACCCAGTTCACAACTTCTTGTATGCCTGGTTTTACAAAATTACCTCGATGATTTCTCACCATCCTGTTATCAATATATTCATTGATTTCCATTCGCAAATGATCCGTGACCGGCTTATTTGCTGGAAGAGGTAAACAATGAATATCTCGGAATATTTTGTTGCAAACATTTTTTGGAAATACGAATATTAGGGCAGTTAATAGTACGGTCAAATTAGATATTTTTGGAAGAATGTCGAGAGGGCAGAGTTTTTTTTATGGAAATGTATACTAGACAATGAGCTTAATAAATGCTGAAAATTTTCACCCTGTAGAGAGGGAGCTTCCCTCCGAAATTCACGAAAAACCACTCAAAATTTGTCCGTTTTTTAGTTTTCAGGATTTTTTTCCAAAACTATAATTCGGATTGAAGAAGTGCCGATGAATAAATTATTTCTCATGAAATTCTACAGTTAAAATGTTCTATTCATTATTTTCGTAATTGTTACTTGTTTCTCGTAAAAAAGCGCTCGAAATTAGGCCTAAAATGGACCTCTCGACCAAAAATTCTCGTCGCGCGGTTTTACCGACGATTATCTCAAAACGGATCAATTTTACGGGGGTATCGAAGAGGAAAAAAGCTGTAGAGCATATCGTCTTCTATTATAATCAGTTATTATATTTTATATTAATTGTTTTAGTTTTCTTAAAATTACAATTTTCCCGAACTCGATCCGACGATTTTTACGTCACTCCGACAATCAAATGCATTTTTCGGGAACAAAAAAAGCGAGAGTGTAATTTTTTTTTGTAAATATATAAAAAATTTTAAAACAAATAAGAATCCGAAAAGCATTATCCTCTTTAGAGGGAGCTTCCTCCCACATTTACCGAAAACCTCTCAATATTTGACTTTTCTTCAGTTTTTCGCTTATATCTCGAAAATTATCGCTCGGACTAAAAAGATGTTTATAGAAGAAATATTCCTCTTCAAATTTTACATTAAAAATGTTTTATTCATAATTTGCGTAATTGTGTTATTTTTTTCTAACGAAGCCCTCAAAGTAGGAGATGTTGCGTTAGCAAAAAAAGTGCTTTTGGAGTTCGCGATAAATATTTCGAAATCTATCAATAATCGGCTATTTTTATTTCATACGTCGTAAAGAACAGAATTTTCTCTATACGAACAAGAAGTGGCGTCGGTTTGACCCCCTGGAACGGTTTTTGCGCGCCCTCAAAGTTAAGATTTTTTTTCGCGATTGCACGCACTACGCGCAAAATTCCATTGAATTTTGGGCATACTACTTACTACCCGCTTATTGTTATAGTTGTCTATTCAATGTTCGAAGCCGTTTTCAATAGATATTTTTACAACCATTCAACAAAAGACAATGATTAAGGGTAATAAAATAATCTTTGGACATTAGCTTCCATTGGTTTCTTTGTAAATTTCGAAAATGTATTTCTTTTTAATTATACAAAATTTCATATCAGTTAACGTATAATAAATTAAAAGTTCTTTCTTTAGATATTATATATATTTTTTTCTAGCTATAGTTTCTATTTCTTGAAAACTTGTTAGAACGAAAGATAAAATGTGTTATTAAAAATATATTTAACATATTTTATCGAGAAGTTAATTCCATTATATATATATATATATATATATATATATATATATATATATATATATATATATATATATATATATATATATATATATATATATATATATTAAAAAAACTTTTGATATAAAGATTATTAACTTTTATAATAATACATATGTTTTTATATTTCTACATTTACGTCTAAGTTGCATGATGGTAATTGTTTTCTCATTAAATATTTAGTATTTGATATAAATTAAATGTAAATACAAAATACTGGAAAAAAACAATAATGGAAATACAAAATAATTTATTACAATTCATTCCTTTTTTTAATTCCATATTGTCATACTGTTTTAAATCTGTGATAAGGAAACAACTTTTTAATAGTTGTAAAAAAGATGCTAAAACATATTTAATATCATGCAGATGATCGGCTTTACTATAATAGTTCTCACAGTTATTTTAAAAATGTGCCTATCAGAAGATTAGACGACTCGCAATCTCAGAATTTATGAAAGAAAAAAGACCTACGTACAAAGAGTTAACTTTATTTAATCCAATTATTTTGCGCGTAGTATATGGTATAGAAAATCCTGTTCTTTATGATGTATGAAATAAAAATAGCCGATTATTTATAGATTTCGAAATATTTATCGCGAACTCCAAAAGCACTTTTTTTGCTAACGCGACATCTCCTATTTTGAGTGCTTCGTTAGAAAAAATAACACAATTACGCAAATTATGAATACAACATTTTTAATGTAGAATTTGAAGAGGAATATTTCTTCTATAAATATCTTTTTAGTCCGAGTGATAATTTTCAAAATATAAGCGAAAAACTGAAGAAAAGTAAAATATTGAGAGGTTTTCGGTAAATGTGGGAGGAAGCTCCCTGTAAAGAGGATAATGCTTTCAGGATTCTTATTTGTTTTAAAATTCTTTATATATTTACAAAAAAAAATTTACACTCTCCCTTTTTTTGTTCCCGAAAAATGCATTTGATTGTCGGAGTGACGTAAAAATCGTCGGATCGAGTTTGGGAAAATTGTAATTTTAAGAAAACTAAAACAATTCATATAAAATATAATAACTGATTATAATAGAAGAGAATATGCTCTACAACTTTTTTTCTCTTCGATATCCCCGTAAAATTGATCCGTTTTGAGATAATCGTCGGTAAAACCGCGCGACGAGAATTTTTGGTCGAGAGGTCCATTTTAGGCCTAATTTCGAGCGCTTTTTTACGAGAAACAAGTAACAATTACGAAAATAATGAATAGAACATTTTAACTGTAGAATTTCATGAGAAATAATTTATTCATCGGCACTTTTTCAATCCGAATTATAGTTTTGGAGAAAAATCCTGAAAACTAAAAAACGGACAAATTTTGAGTGGTTTTTCGTGAATTTCGGAGGGAAGCTCCCTCTCTACAGGGTGCAACTTTTCAGCATTTATTAAGCTCATTGTCTAGTATACATTTCCATAAAAAAACTCTGCCCTCTCGACATTCTTCCAAAAATATCTTATTTGACCATACTATAAACATACTTAATAAATCAACAGCATTTTTTGATGAATTCTTTTTTCACATTATATTAACTAGGGCTTATTTTCGGGGGAGGGCTTATATTACAAAAAGTTCCGAAAATCACGACGGCTTATTTTTAGGAGGTATCTTATTTTCGGAAAAAGACGGCATATATATATATATATATATATATATATATATATATTCATATATATATATATATATATATTCACACACATATATATATATATATATATATATATATATATATATATTATAACAGTAGTATGTGCGAACCGCCAAAAATTTTAAAATATGAATTGGCCCTTTAACCCAAAAAGGTTGCTCACCCTTGATGTATATGATTAATGAAAGATTAATTGCCTTGTTTCTATATAATTTTTATATATGTTTTTATATATTTTAAATGGTTGATTTTTTAATATATATATATATATATATATATATATATATATATATATATATATATATATATATATATATATATATATGTTATGTATTTTAAAATAATTAATATTGAAATTGGTGAAATTTCGCAATCGTTTCAACGCAGTTAATCCTTTTAACTTGGATTTGTGTGTCCACTGGTGTAATTTTAAACCTCATGTTAAGTGGATATTCCGGTAAGGGTTGACATTTACCACTATATCCATCATCCCTTGAGAGAGAGAGAGGACGAGGATAAGGGTGGTTTAATGCACACCCACACAATATTCGATTTTACCATTACATTCGTATAAATATCCATATAACTACTACACTTCATGATATATATATATATATATATATATATATATATACACAGTCAGTTCTCGAGTTACGTCCACCTCGACTTACGACCATTCGCACTTACAACGAAAAAATTTCATAATTTTTTTTCTAAAAAAATGTATCAATTTTTTTTCTAAAAAATGTATTAATTTTTTTTATAGTTTTCGTCACATACATATCTAATGTAATCTTGCACGCTTCAGACAATTGATTTCGCGCTTCTGCAATCGATTACGTCATCCTTAGTTTTGTTGTGCTGTTAGTTACCCTTAGTGTGCGTTTGTGTAACGTGACTAATTGTTTTAAGTAATTTGTGCGCAGTGCAAGTAAATTGAAAATTCTACTTTATTTTATACTGATTTGTGACATTTTAATCCCAAAATGGTTGGTAAGACTAATGAAAGAAAAAGAACGGCAATTGACTTAGAGATGAAAATAATATTAATGAAACAGCATGAGTGTAGCAAACTGTGTAAACAAAATTGGATTTGTTTATAAAAACAAAAAGCACTACTACTACACTCGTTGATAAATCTCAAGAGATAGCAATGAATATCAGTAGCTCAGATGATAATCGATCATAAGCCAGAATAATATTTATATATGGTATATACTTATTTATGTATGTAGTTATTTAATTAACCAATTAAAATAATAACAATTAAAAATCAGAAATAAAAGCCATTATATTTGCTTATATAATATATACATATATGTCATAATATATATCATATTATATTATTTATTTTTGTATGAAATTCGACTTACGACCGTTTCGACTTACGTTCAAAGTTGTGGAACCGAACCCCGTCGTAAGTCCTGAACTGACTGAATATATATATATATATATATATATATATATATATATATATATATATATATATATATGGTATATATATATATAAATATATATATATGGTATATATATATATAAATATATATATATATATATGGTATATATATATATATATATATATATATATATATATATATATATATATATATATGTTTTGAATTTTTTTTATTTTAAATTAATTTGATATTTTAAATATTTTTTTGTTGATTAAATATAATTTTTAATCGCACTGCTTATTGATTCTTATATTATAATTATTTTTTTAGTAAAAAAAATAAAAACGCTTTATATAAAAAATATTTTTTGATTTTATATAACAAAAATAAATTAAAAATAATTTTAAATTTTTCTTTAATTAAAATAAATTAAAATTTCTTACAATATATCTATTAAAAATAATTTTACATATTGAGTAATAAATTACTCAATCTATTAAATAAATTTGGATTTTCTTTGTATAATTCTATTTCTTCGCTTGGTAAATATATTAGAAATATTTGTATATTTTATTTTAATATATATTTGTAAAGTATATATTAATGAAACATTAATGATTTACATTTAAATAAAATATTTTAAATTAGATATTGTTTGTATTTTAAAATACGTAAAAAAGTACATCAATTTTTGAATATATAATTTAAAATTGATATGTATATTTTTATTGATAAAAATATACATAATTTTTAATAGTATTAAAAAAATCTTAAATATGATTTGTTAGTTAAAATTAATTTTTCTTTTAGAAATAGATAAAAATAAAAATAAATGATTTTATATTATTTAAATTTAATTATATTTTTCTATATTATGGAAATTTAATATTACAAATTTATTAATTTTTAAATATACGATTGCCTCTAGCGATTTTCTCATCGGTATGTTTCTCTTTTGATCTATCAAATTTTAGTATTGTAGTTTTTAATCACAGATTTATAAAATTGTATCGATTTAACACATATCTTCATTAACTTTTTTTATATATTAAACATAATAGTCTCATATAAAATTAAAAAAAAATATATATATTGTTACATCGTTACAAATAGCATTACGGACGCGCAATTCTATTATATGGTAGATATTCAACAAAATTCTCATAATTAAACGAACATAATATAATTTCATCGTTTCCTTTCGACTTTTCAACGTCCACAAGGTGACAATTGTGGAGATTTTCCATCAGTAAAATATATATTCAACACGAAAATATCTAACCGAAGTGCACTACTTTTCCATGACGGACTCTAAAAGCTTTCACGCTCGAACGAACTCGGTCTATTGCCACGTTTCAAAAGTGTCCATTTTATCCTCACACCCTTAAAGTGATATTTTTTTCTATATTCACCCTTAATGCGTAATGTTTGGTGTGAGGAAGGTCGATCGTGGGCCCCAATTCTGCTTTTTTTTCTTTTTTTTTTTGTTGTTTTGTTTTGGTCCCGTGACCTGGAGTACATTTGTGGCAAATCATCGTCCCATACAAATATATTGTAGCGGTATGTCTTTTTTTTGGCGAAGTGACGAGATGACGAAACAAAAATATTTTTATAATTTAATTTGTACAAAAAAAAAAAATGGGATTATCTAATATTTTAAATAAATTTATAATTAGTATTCGATGACTTATAAATTCAGATTTTAGTTTGGATGGAGATTTTAATGATCATTGAATACATAAATTTTTAGCATTCTAATTATCACATTTTTATCCTCATTCCGGTAAATAGTTTAATTTGAAAAAAAATATGGGATAATCTAATATTCCGTCACCATAGATAAAATGTTTATCTATTATGGAATAAATTTATGATTAGTTTCCAATAGTCGACTTCATATTCAGATTTTTAGTATGGATGGAGATTTAAAAGGTCATTGAACACATAAATTTGCAGCATTTTAGTTATCACATTTTTATTATCATTTATGTAAATCGTTTAGCTTCTTCATGCTGATAATATATTTTGTTATCGTTATTTTTTTTTATTGTGACCTCAACAACACTGAGAAATTCAGCATTTTTAGTAGTTTTTTTATCAGCTATTTTTATCTATTTTTACTTAAGGGTTAATAGTTTTTTTTTAATATTTGTTTTTATATATACAATTTTATTTAAAACGATCCAATTTATTAGTTGTATATTATGAATGTAGCTCATTTTTAAAGTTGAAATTTGCGACGCATTTCAAATTTGAAGAAAATTATAATCAATTATAAAAATTGATGACGTAATGTTTACATATTTAATTTTTATTGAAAAAAAAACATGTCCTTTTATTTAACTGCCTTTATTATAAATTGAAATTTAAACACATTTCAAATACAAACGCGTAATTTGCATTAAAATAAAAAATTGATCATTAATAATTATTATTGAGGAACAATTTTTAATATAGTTGTAATAGATTTCATTCATGACTGATGAAGTTCATGAAATCGTTTATATTATTGCAATCACTGGTGTAATTGTTCTCTTCAACTATGAAGCTTGGATAATTATCATCATCAGCCTCAATAAAACTAGTAGCCTTGATCTCAAATGAAACGAATCTTATATAAAATGATTGAAAAGAATATATAACGTTCGTTATATATTTTACTATATTATATATGAAAAATATTTAATTATATGACAAAAGTATTTTTTTTATAATCTAATTTCGTTTATATCTTTTCAATAGTATTTAGATTTTTATTATTTATTTTATTTTGATCTATAAGTTATAGTTAATTTACAGCGACATCCTTTGAACTTGCATGCAATGCTGTAAAATTGACTATAGCTATTATTTATTATATTAATTTTTTACATACACACATCCATATATTTTAAAATATCAATTGTGCTGAAAATTTTGAGTAATATTTTTTTAAACATAAATAAGATCTATTTTCAAATCTTAAATTAATCGAGTTAATCGGAAAAACTGCTAATTAAGTTCTATATCAGAAAATTGTACTTTATATATATATATATATATATATATATATATATATATATATATATATATATATATATATATATATATATATATATATATTAGTGTTCAATCCAATCGTATTCGTACAAGGGAAAATTTGAAAGAAAATCGAAAAAATATATATTTTGATTTAATTTATCCATCATATAGTATCGATACGACCCTGTATAATATATATATATATATATATATATATATATATTTAATGGTATAATTTGCCTATGACAATTGAACGGCGAAGGTCGCAATTGACGAGGCCGAACTGACTACACGCACGACCGACATTGCCCTCTTAAGATTTCATCGAATCTCATTATCATTATTATCATTATCATCGGTCGATTTGAAATTTAGATCGACGATATCGAATTTCATATACATTCCATATATAAATATAAATAAATATAAATGTAAATATATATATATATATATATATATATATATATATATTTATATAAAACAAGGAAAATATTGCGCTCATTATCATCCGGATATTGGCGGGCGAAACAAAATATAAAAAAAATAAAAAAGCGCGCGAAAAAAAGGACACGAACAATGAAACGCGCGAAAAGTTGTACGGCGTGTTTAGGGCGCCCTTGGTTTTGTCGCATTTTCTTACGGTGACCATGATTCATAGCGGTTATCGGAACTGATGATTGAATTTATATGTGTACGTACACGTGTAAAAATATATATATTAAAGAAAAATCATAAAGTTTAACGTTGACCGTTGACTGATACAAAAATCAAACATTTGAATAATTTTAATTAAAAATTAAATTAAAAAATTGGATTATTTAATTAATTTTGTATTACGATCGTTGAAAAAGAATTGAATATCTTTAAAATATATGGTATTTCATTATGTTATGTAAATATTTAATCGAATTTGATGATAGTTTTTTAAAGAAGAACATATTAAAAAATAAATACAATATTTAAATAAAAATTCAATATAATATTGAAAGTGCCTTCAAATTTCTTCAAACATTGAAGAAATTTATTTATTTAAAAGTCCATAAAGGACTTTTTTTCGTTTAAAAAAAATATATGTATATTATTTTCATGTAAATCAGTCAATTATTAGATATATGAAAGGATTTTTAAATAGGATTAATCTTTTTGGATATTTAATTTATATCGAATAATGCAATATAAGATATTAAATAAAAATATTTTCTAATTGATAATTTATATCAGCGGTTCCAAATTCATTTAGTCTGCTGTCTACTTTTTAGAAAAAAAAAATTACTTATCGCCCCTTAGATATTATTAACTTTAAAAGTTTAATAGTAATTAAATAGCTCCTAAATGCACAATCCCCAGGAGGCGATAGCATCCACTTTGGGAATCTCTGATTTGTATAGTATATTGATTTTGTTTATAATATATAATATGATATAATATCGAAAAAACGAATAGCTAATAGTACACGCGCACACACACACACACATATCGAATTTTGTATTTATGTACCGAAAATAAAGCGATAGTGTGGTCACAGCAAAAAAACTGGGCAGCGTCCAGTTCACCGGCATTATTTACTGGTCTACGTGACGATGGAATTGTAGTCGCAGTGAAAGCACTTTCAACCGAAGGTCGACCACCTCGTGGTGTAAAACCAATACAAAAACTGACATTGGGAATTGGATATTTAAATGGGGGGGAATAAACACATGTAATAAGAAAAACGACATCCGGTACGATTAAGTGGAAAATGTAACGCGTTCAAAATTATCGAATTATAATAAAAAAAAAAAAAAGGGAAAAGATTTGTCTCGTATCGGTGAAGGGGAAAATTAAGGCGAAGATGCTTGAGTAATTTTTTTATAGTATAATAATAGTGTTAAATAATAGAAATCGAATTGTATTAATAATGTATATAATAATGCGGGAGGAACGAAGGTTGACTTTATAAATTTGAATTATTTTAAATAAAACTAGATTTTTAGAGTAATCAAAAAAATAATTTTATCTTAATGTTTGATTGTTTAGGCCAAAAGATATAGACTTTAGTTTTAGCATTCATTAAGCATTTTTCCCTCGCTTATAATATTTAAACTGATGTAAGAAAATTGCATGCAGTTTTGAAACCTGAATGTGTATATATAAGTCAACATTTTTAAATAATTCTTTATATATATATATATATATATATATATATATATATATATATATATATATATATATATATATATATATTCATTTACTACCCTTGATCTAAAAAAAAGATCGTTTTAGGATTTTTTCTTATAAAAGTTGAAAATCGTATTTTTATATGAATGGAATGAGAACAAAAGCAATCGAAAGCTTTTAGTTCTCACTTCCAATTTAATAAAATACTCAATTTTTGTTGTCTTTGATATCGATTTTCAAGATTTTAAATTTAATTTTAATTCTATAAATAGAATAATACAAGTAATGTCATGTTAAATATGAAATTTGTTTTTATATGTACAAAGTTTCAGTTCGAATATTTAGTATATCAAAAGTTTTTTAATTATGAAATATATATATTTTTAATATAAAATATCATTAAAATGAATCAATATTTCAAAAATTATCCAAGTATTTTTTTTTTATTCTGAACAGTTCTTTTAAAAATTATTATAAAATAAAATTTTAAAACTCATTTTTATCTGTTGTTAAATATTTATGATTCAGAAGGATACTATTAATTTCATTAAATTACTGTTGAAAAAATGCGTAATATATATTTGTAATGAAAAGTTTTATTTTATATCAAATTTTAGGAATTGTTTTTATTTTAACTCCTAAATATATTTTTGATAGTTTAAGCAGTGTAACTCTGAAAATATTTGATTGAATTTAAATGAATTATTAGTTGATTTTGTTATATTAAGAATATATAATATATTTCAATTTATTAGAAAATGATTCCAAATTTAATTTATGAATATTAAATTATATTTAATTTGTGTTTATATTTTAATGTTTTATTTAAAAGCACAGTAAATAATAATAATAATAAAGAATATTAATAATTGATATATTGACAAATTTTAAATTTATTTAGCGACGCGTTTTGTTCAAATCAACTAGTTTATTAGTGAAAGCTAAATTTTGATAGATGGCAATAATATTGATTTAAAAAAAAGTTTAGAGAGCATAATAGCCGCTAGATGTCACCGGCGTCGACAAAACAGTTTTAATGGCGGCGTGTCGGCGGGTTGACGCCTTGCCGTCGTTTCGCATTTTTAAAATGAGGGGTCGCGTCAGCTGAGGTCCACGGGGGCACCGTAAGCCCGAGACAATCGTCGACGAGGCCCCCGGCTTCGGCGCCCCCATCAGGTACATATCCATATCTCGTCAAAATGTAAATATTTACGTTTTCGTATTGTCTCTTCAATCGGTGTGTGTCTTCATCTATCGTACCGGTGGCATCCGCTGAAAATTATACATATACATATTTTTTTTGAATTTATTCACGATTATAGTCAATAATTTGTATTGTTATGTTTATATTTTGAATTTTGAAGTGTTTTATAATCGACTTTGGGCTTGAAAAACATTGTCATTTCAAATGTAAACACTGAAGGTTCAATGAACTTTCGTTGCACCCCTCCTCACCATCCCGTCTTTGTCGCGATCCCCCCCACCTTTGCGCTTTCTCTCCGGAAGTTAAAGAGTGGGGCGTGAGAATATGGCGCCATGTTGAATCGCGCCAAATTTGATTATGTTTTTTTTCATTTAATACGGTTTCATAGATATGAAATAATAAAATGCTATTATAACATTGTTTTCATTTGTATTTGTCATTTAACCCTTTTTTTATCAAATTAAAATTTATGAACAAAAAAAAATTCTTTTTTTAATACAAAGTACTAAAAATATTTTCATTTTTTATTTTTTTTAGATTAAAAATATAGAGGTAATTCTATATGAAATCATTAACCTGTTGTCATTATATATCAACAGAAAATACTAGTATGGATGAATTATATTTTCAAATAGGGCGTTACATTTTTTCCAATAAGATTCAAATTAGAAAAACAGCTTTCTGATTTATTTATAAATAAATTTATAATAATCATAAATGAAATATACTTATTTCGCTACAATAAAATCTGGCGCTCAAAACACCGACATAACAAAATTCAAACTCCACTTATAAAAAAAATCACTTTAAAACAACAGAAGTTTTAAAGTGACAGTCTTCTTTTACTGACGTAAACAAATATAATGGCTTTAGTAGTCTACAAAAAAAAAAAAACGTGATTCCATTTGGTATCGATAGTCAGGAAAGGGTTAATGTTGCCTAGAAAAAGATATAACATTGTTGAATGGAGTCGTAAATGAAGATGATTTTTGGACTTACATATTAAATTTGTCATTTAACACAAAAAATGAAAATTAAGTTTTCTGAAAATTTACGAAATTATACATTTTTTAAAAATATTAAACGATGTATAATATATAAACAAAAACTTGTTTATTTTAATTATTTAACTGAATTCACGATTTTACTTATTATTTATGTCATTTATTATGTCGAGAATAAACAATAATTGTTTGATCTTGTTTATATTTACGTACAATACTAATAATTTGCATATATAAATCTCATTTTAAATTTTGATCTAAAACTTACGACGTATCGTAGTTTTGAGTTCACATTCGCAATTCAAACGACATCACTATAAAGAGATACTTAACATATTATTTTTTTTTATTATTTTGTTCGATTTGATTTGAACTACTGAAAGTCATATCAAATAAAATTATTAATCATATATAATTGAAAAACTATATATTTGTGTTTCACTGAGTATACTTTTATAAATATAGATATTTTTTACAATTTTAACATAATGAATTCGATTACGTTGTGTTCTTTATAAATATAAATAAAATATCCGAATGCAACTTCTCTAAATTTAATTTTTTATTAATTTGTTTATTAAAAAAATATTCTTTTTATCGATTTCGCAGAAAGTTTTCCCTTCAATATATGAAAAATTTCAGGAAATTATGGGAAATTTTGTCATTTTTCTTAATAAATTTTCTCATTTTAATCATATTCTAATAAGTTGTACAACTAGAAAAAGTTTATTGACTTTTTTTGTCGTTTATAAATAATATGTATAAAATTTACTTTAAAGTGTTTAGATTTTCAGTAAAAAAATAATGTTTATTTTTTTATTTCTTCTGAAATATTAGATAGATATAAGTTGAGTTAATTTTATTTTTTAATACGAAATAATAAAAATATTAAATTTTTGATTTTAAATTTCGAGTGTAAATTATGATAAACAAGTGAAAATAATTCTAAGTTAGTCCTATATTTAACCATAACAATTACGAGTTAATTTATAATAATTCCTTTTAAAATTTAATTTATTTTTCATTTCTAATATTTTCTTGAAAGGAATTATTGAACGGTATTATGAGACCGGAAAAAAAATAAAATTTCTGGGTACAGTTTGTGATGTTTGACTTAAATTTTAAAATCGTTAAAAATAAATTCGAAACTTGTAACCATTAATAATATTCTTAAAATTTGGATATTACGTGTATTAAAACTATGGAGAGCAGTGCATAATAACTTAATTGTAGTTTTAAACTCCTTTTAAATAAACTAGTAATCGCAATTTAATGAAATGTAAAGTAATCAATTATTGAAATGAAAGCGAATTAAATTGGTACGTTTGAATTAAATAATCACGCATTTTACAACCTCATATAGTATTAAAATATACAAATTGGTCCTATTTTTTTAAATTTTGAAATGTTGCTCCTAATTTTTTTAATTTGGTCCTATTTTTTTACGTTTAACGTTTTTGGAATAGATGTCGCTATCACTTCTTATATTTATATCAGAGTTATATTTATTGTTATATTTATATCATAGTTATATTTTTTTTCAGCATTGGAATAAATTTTGACATTTTGAAAAATATGTTTTAAACAAAAAAATACACACACACACACACACACACACACACACACACACACACATATATATATATATATATATATAATATGCATAATCATTTCTTTATGTATAATTATTTACATACTTTAAGAGCTATATTTATGAAAACAAATGCAATAAAATTAAGAAAGTAAGCGAACTTCGATCTTTGTAAACATATTATATGAATATATTATATTTTCATAAAAAAGTTTTAAATATTAACGTTGACGTAATTATCTTTGTAAATTATAATACATAAGAATGAATTATAATATGTTTAATATTATGAACGAAAACCTAAATAAATTTAACATAAATTTTTAATATTATGAACGAAAACCTAAGTCCTGATAGAATCAATAATATACAACTTTCAATTAATTAAGTTTTCGGATACTTGTACAAAAAAAAGAAGATTTTGTACGTCTTTTTAAATTTTTATGAAGAGTACTAAAACTGGAAACTTCTTTGTACTAAAATATTCCAACTTCAAACTACAATAAGAAGTTGTTTTACATTGTTATATGAATTGAATAATCTATATTATTGTATTTTTTAATATGAATGCATTCATCTTGTTATTTCTTTTTTAGACTGTTACTTTTGTTAAAATGAAAAAATAAGTCAAAGAGTATATATTTGGTTTTAAAAGATAAAAGAAAATAACTTTTTATGGATATTGATCCCTGATTTGCGTACGAATTGAACTATATTTTTACATCTTTTTTCGAATATTTTAATATTTTCCGTTCTTATTTTTGTCTATATAAATAATAATATTGCTTATTTTTAAAATTCTTATGATTGCGTTCTTAATAATTTATTTTTAGGACACACGTGGAAATGTATTTAGAAAAAAAATGAATATCGCGTTGTTGAAGATCAAATGACAATATTGTTATTGTTAACAATTAAAAACATCTGACAAGGCGTTTTAAGAAAAAGATTTTAAAAACATCACGGTCAATCGGTTATCTCGTATAAAATATATTCATATATAAAATAATAATAATGTACAAAAACACACACATGCACATATTTATTTATTAATTCATTTTAATTAAATATTTCAAACATTGGATTTGTCCTAGTCCAGGGCTTCTTAAACTTTTGTCATTCACGACCCCATTTATGATTGCGAGTTTCTTGACGACCCCATACAAATATAAAAGAAAAATAAATTAATATTTTTTGATGATTTATTTATCTAATGGTAACAATATACATATACATATGAAAATATATAGCTTTAGAATTGGTTAATTATAAAATTAATATTTCAAGTCCACTGTATTCCGCCAACTCTAGTGATATTATAATATGGTATATATACATATTTGACATTAAAATCTCTCGCGACCTCAGAATTTTGCTACTCGACCCCATTTGGGGTCGCGACCCATAGTTTAAAAAGCCCTGGACTAGTCGTTATTTTATGAGGATGTTAAATCTGGTAGTGTTAATGAATTTATAATATATATGAAGATTTTGATGCACTTATTGTGCATATTATTGTTATTATTAATATTTTCATTATATAGCTATATAAAATTAAGTGAAGATTCTAATGCTGAATTTTATAATAACATCGTGCTTTATTATCTTCATAAAGTCACCTTTAAAACTTGCTTTTCTCTTATAATTTTAATTAATTCTATGTTGATATTGAATTATAGATAATTTTAATTTATTGAAAAACATTAATGTTAGTTAAACAGTTTATATTTTCTAGTTTATTATTATTTTAAATTATTATTTTTTTTAGTTAGATTTTACATTATTTCTTTGTCGTGTTAAATATAAAAAAATATTCCTTTTCCTTATAAGTGTTTGAAGTGAAAATTATCGTATTATTTGGCCAACATGTGGTGCAGTATTACACGATTACAAGTGACACATTATTCTCTAGAGATAATATAATAGAAGAACTTTAAACTAAAGATTTTAATGGAAATTGTGTATGAGATGCAAAAGGTTGGCTACTTCTAGCGTAGATGTAACAATAATACGGATAAAATTTAAAAATTTTTAATCAATGTTTATTTTCTTATATCTATTATAGAAAGATATCTATAATTTAATTAAATTTATATATTTTATCGGAAATAATAATGACATTTAACTTTAATTTGTTATTGGAAAATATGATAAATTATTTAATGTTCATTTTTTTTCTTATTCACTATTATATAGACGAGAAACGCATTTATATAAAATTTAAGTAAATAAATATATACGATATATTCTAAGTTTCTAGTTAATTTGACTCAATTACGGTTATATTGTGGTCGGGCTCACAATATGTTGAAATATTTCTTTGGCTTTATACACGCGCGACCCCCTACACTTTTGATTGCGCTAACCCATACATCATCATCCCCTATTAAATCCCACGCATTTTATGAATGATCTACAAATCGAGAAACAATGATGTTTTTATTTTGTATATTTGCTATTTTATATATTTTTTTAAGTTTTATTTTTTTTTTCATCAAAGCAATTTTATGTCGACATCGACAGTTGAAACCCCCCACCGCGTAATTGCATTAAATTATCGTATCATTTCAAATTATTATAAAACTAACCCTTCAAAATGCGAAAATATTTATTTTAAATCAGTCGTATATTTAAATATTATTTATTAATTTAAATTTTTATATTAAATCTCTTATAATGCTTCGGTATTTAATAGTTAAAACTTATAATAGTTTGTCATATATCGTGATCGTTGTGTAAAAACATTCTAAACCAAGAACACGTTTCAAATATATTTTTAAACTTAATTTATGTATTGTGGATTATGAATAAATTTTAATATCATCGCTTATATTCAATATTAATCTGTTATGACTTTGCAAGTCGATATATTTGCATATAGATTTCGTGAGAGCAAGTTGTGAATATTTGTCCCCTTATATACGTTCCGACTTTTTCAAAGCTTTGATTTATCATTCAATAAGTTGAAAGTTAAGATTATTATATTTTATCGGTCGTAAAATGGTGGAAAAAAAATATGTATTGTGAAAATAGACCTCAAAACTTAGGTCAACAAACTCGCAATTTCTATCGTGTCTCAAATCGCGGAATTACTTCGTGACTGTTACAATCTATTGATTTCTTTTCGCTATGCAAAATATTTTTATTTATTATGAAGTTTATATATTTAGAAAATTGAAAGTAGGTTGTCGTTTCGGGGTTAGTTACCCTTTTTATTCTTGAAAACTAATATAATTCACTTTGTATTATGGCAATTTAAGTGCTAGACAGTCTTTTCATAATATAATTTGGTCATATTCAAAGTTCTCATTCATTTTCATATTATATGAAATCATAGTGATTATCAAATTGTCATTGAGAATTTTCAATGCGATATTTTTCAATATACAAGATGATATTATGTTATTAATTTTTTATTATGGACTTAATTGATCAATTCAAGTATGATTATAATTTTGAATATATTTTTATACAAATACATTAATATTTTCATTTTAAATAATATTTTTTTTTTATATATTTATAAACATATAAATTAACTTTGATTGTATGTATAAAAATTAAATTAAGATAAAATAGCCTATTTTATTTTAATATAATTTCTTATAAGATAAATATTTCATATGTTTAAATTTAAATTTTATTATAATCAATTATTAATTATTAATTTAAATTTAATTTTATTATAATCAAGTTTATATAACTCGCAAATGATGAATATATTTATATTAAATTAATGCCTATAAATGGATTTAAAACATATATTATAACGGTATTTTATGCTGTTATTACATGCAAATTATAACAGTGTTTTCAAGTAATAATGTTATATGTTAAAACAAATCAGATCAGATTTTATTTTATATTGTGGTTGCTAAATTATTTTAAACTATTTTTTGACCGCTGAAAGATTCTTGAACTTGATGATAATATTTAAAATTACATTAAAATGTTATTTTGAATATATTATAATATTAATTTAACGATAGCGCGTAAATATTAATGAAGATTTTTTTACTTAACTTATTTACGTTCCTTTTCGTTAATTAGCAAAAAATTTAATAAAGTAGATGCGTAATGAAATTACCGAAATTATACGTTTGAGTTTTTTTTCTATTTTTATTTTTCTTTATTTTAGTCAATAAATCTTTAGAATTAGGTTTAAAATATATTTTTTATTAAGTATTACGATTTAATCATATTGTTAAATTAGTTATATAATATAATTATCATTCAATACATTTTGTGTAATAAGATATTAAAATTGTATTATAATTACGATTATATTTGATTTTAGAGCTCATGAATATGTCTCCTCGCTTTTAATGTACACAATAATGTTTATTGTTATAATTATATTGTCTTGTAATTTCAGGCGTCTAAAATGGACGAAGAGAACTTTTCCAACATATTACCACCTTTTGTTTCACCAATTACTAATGTCATAGTAAAAGCTTCATCGACTGCCAATATTAGCGATGAAAAAAGTCTTCATTCGGAAGGCGGTCCGATTCAGATGATGACTAATAGAAAACGCCATTATCATAATCTTCAACAACAATTGCCTGTATGTGAAGAACAATATCATCAGAAAAATGCAGCCGTGATTGTAAAAAATAGTATCAATCAAAACGTATCAATCAAAAGCGTTACGCCGAGCGTTATTAAGTCCACCGATTCTGTAGAATATAAGTTATTTTCAAAATATCCGGAAAATTTCACTTTATCCGATGACCATTTGAATGTGAACAAAATTTTTGAAGTTCACGATGACCAAAACGCAGTCGACGGTATTGACATGTTGGACACCAGTAATAGTCCATCCGGACCTTCTTCGGTTACTTCGGCAACCAACAGAACTTACGAATCCGACAACACCGATGATAGTACAGCTCAATGCTCCAGCACCGGAATCACCAAAAGGTTAGTGATATTTTTAGAAATGTTATATGATTATTATTATTTGTTATTCGAAATATTTTATTTATCATATAAATCAAATCTTATAATATTATAAGGTTTATAAACGTAGAGATATAACACATTTTACAAAACGGATCTCTTTCAATCTTATAAAATATTAATTTTAACACGTGTCTGAGGAAAGTTCAGTGAACATTAAAAATTAACTGTTACCAAATCAACATGTCAAAAATATCTATCAAATTATTCTTCGATTCAAACGATTTTAACGTTATAGGAATATTGTTTCGTTTTTACACATATTAATTTTCACGTATATTGTTTGCGTTAATTATTAACAATTCAGTGGATTGTATGTCGTGAAGAATATAATACTAAAAAAAGGAGCAAATGTTACAAAGTCATACTTGTAATTGTTAAACTGAAAAATGTTGCGTGGTTGTGCTTGTAGTTACATCGTATTTACGGTTCGAACACCGCACACTCATATTCTTAGATTTTAGATATAAATAAACTTAAAAATTTACTAAGCTATTTAGTTATCATGTGTATTATTGAATTTCATTTTTTTTAAAATAATAATGTTTTAAAGTCCTTTTTTATTTTTGAGAATATTATATTACAAATTATTTGTATGTTGGTATTTGGATTTTAGAGTTTTCTTAATATCTAATATATCGGATACATCAACACCAACACACACACACACACACACACACACACACACACACACATATATATATATACATATATATATATATATATATATATATATATATATATATATATATATATAAATACAAAGAACATTTTAGCTAATATTTTATTTATTATCATTATTGTTAATTGAGCAATCGAGCAATTGAGTAACAAGAAATGATTTTTAAATACATATTTCTTATCATCTGCAACACACGCACACATAAGTCAAAGTCAGTGCCAGAATAAGATATTAAAGTGTTGACATAGGAATACTATATGTATAATACTCATAAATTATAAATATTTTTTAAGAAACAAATTGTTTTCGTTTGTAATCTTTATAAATTTTGAAATAATTTGAATCTTAAACTGCTTTTAATAATTTTAAATAAATTGTAAAGTTCTTTATAAAATTATATTTAAACGTTTTTATAAGTAAATTTTTGAAAAGAAACATGTCTAAAGTTTTAAAATATGATTGATAATGTGACGCAAAAAAAAAGAAATAAACCGGATAACTCGAGAAAAATGATTTATTTTATTATCATCAAATGATGTCTAAAAAGAAAAAAACGAATATGTTAAACGTGATATTGGGTTTACTAGTGTACTTTTTTCATAGTATGTTTAATTTTTGAAATAGATATTTTTTATTTTTTAGTGATTTGTTTTAAGGGTTGTAAAATGGTTATCGTAGACGGTTTTCTCCCGAAGTAGGCGGGTAGTGGGCGCCGCCTATGTTGGTGGTGGTTACGACGAAATAAACTCGATTTACTTCACGATCGGCTTTCAGTTGTTGCTCGTCTGTTGTCGCGGTGGCCGCGCGTCGCTTATAATATTTATCACTCTTTCGTTCATACTTCATTAAAAAATTATATAGTTTATGTTATTTCATTTATATAAATATATACTCACAAGTATTAAGAGGATATTTCTCTCTTACTATGATTATATCATGAGACGATCCGTATTAATAATATCAATATGATGATAAAATGATGGGATTTTGGCATCACGATGTAGAATCGCCGCAGCAACATAATCAACATCATCATCAAAATTATCAAGTTCCACATCACAATAGTCATAATCGACGACACTACCATCGCAATTATCATCCTTATCAAAAACTTCCGTCGTCAACGTCATCGACTTCCATTCACCATTACGAATATCATCATCAACAATATCAATATCAGAATAAAGTGAAAACACAGCAACACTATTATCATCAACAATCGCAAACGCAGCATTGCAATTTTTATTGCTGTCACAATTCACATTTTCAACGTGGCGAAGATGCGAATGTCTCTTTGGCTTATAGGTGGGTACTAAAATTTGCTTGAATTTTTACTATACGGCCTTGATTTCTTTCGACTTGGTTGATGACCGGTTGTTTTTGCGCGGTTTATTTTCAACCGAACTACTACGATTGAATGAAGCTGCAAATAACGAATATAATATTATTTACAATATATTAGAATGTTATGTTAAACGGCTTTTTTTAATATTTATCGTTGATTAATTAAACGTTTCTTTATTTTTTTTCCAATAAACATTTTTTTTATTTACTACGTTGACATTCAAACTATTTACATTTGTTCTCGAAATTTTCATGTTAGTATTATTATTTTTGTAACGATCACTACGATAAAAATAATACGCTCATTAATAAAATCAAGTCCCCTCTTTTATATATTATATGCTTTATGATATTATTTTTATTACATTAATGCGTTTTTTTCGATGCCTCCATTCGTGAAATAAATAAATTCTAGATAATACTTTTGACTTCTCACTGAAAACATTTTTATGTGTATCTATTTTGTTTTTTTCGTGAAAAATTCCCAGCTGAATATACGCATACATTATGTAAATTTATTGTTTTTTTTTAATATTAAAAAAAAAGTTGTTTTAATGGAGAATTTAAAAGAAGTTGGATAATCGAGTGCGGTGATTATTTGCGTATTGTTTATTTATTTAGTTGATTGTTAACGCAGATTAAATTAAAATAATAACTTTTCGATTATTTTATTACCAATATGAAATTAATGCGTTTTTTTTATTATTTAACATTTCTGCTTTAAATTTAAAATACCGTAATAACATGGGAATTTATTTTTAGATCTAAGTACACATACATAATTTATTTATTAGTGTCTTTCCGTATTTTAACCACACAGTTGTTTTTATATAGTAAATCGAATTGAATCAATCATTTTTTTTCGATTATTAATACTGAAAAAGTGATTTATCATTTTCAATAATTTGACGGAATACAGGTTTCTTTAAAAATTATATTTTTTATTATCATATAATTATTTGATATCATTCAGTTTTATCATTTTATTATTTTCTTTTTACTATCGACTATATTACATTAATAATAGTTTTTTTCTATTTCTTTAAATATTTAACTGCCGCGTGTTCAGATTTTCCCATGTGAAATGAAACTTCAAATTTGTATATGAAATATATGATTTGCGATTTTTTTCTTATTATATTTTACATTTTTTAAAAATGTAAACAAAAATAGTTTTTATGTAATGTTTTTTGTAAATTTAAGATTTTTTGATTATTAAAAAGTTTTAGTTATATTTTTCACAAGAATAATTTTTAATATTTATCAACTAATATTTTAAAATTGATATCGTAACTTTCTTCATTTTATTTTCAGAGTAATATTTTTCATACTAAAGTTATAGTAAAAAATATCATTCATAAATATATTTTTTTAATTATGATTTACTCTTGTTATTGATAAACAGAAATAATTTTTATGCTTTATAATTATCTTCATCATATGCGTAATTACTTTTATCTCAATAACCATTTATAATGAAATATTTATTGCGAAATTATTTATTACATTTCTTAGCAGCGTGAAAGCAATTAGTTTGTTTATTTTTACTATTTAAAAATATTAAAATCGTAAATATTGAATTTTATTTTTATATGAAAGTATTTAGAGCTGCAATATTCAACTTTTTATTTATCGAGTTGATTATTTTCCATATATAAGTAGATTGTTCAATAACTTCAGACGATCAAGGTCGGAAGGATTTTTATAATATTTTTGAGAATTTGCTCTTGATTTATATGCCCTTTATTATTCTTTATAAATTGTGATATTATACTTATTTTACATTGTAAAATTTAAAATATAACCACTTCTTTTATTTTCATATTCAAATGAATTTTACTATTATTTCGATCAATATTATAGTTTGTAAATAACTAAGTAATAGTTATTGTTAGCATTCACGATTTTATGATTATAAACGTTTATCAATAAAATTTTATGTACTTTTTGCAATTGTTATATATGCAACCACATATATTTTTATGTGGTACTGATATTTTTCTTTTTTAATTAATTGTAAATCAAATTGATATTTTTTCAAGAGGAAGACATAAAAAATCTATTAAAATTCCATTTAATTCATTTTGCATATAATTTTTAATAAAATGTTTATTTATCAGCATTCATAAAAAATACAAAATTCAAATGCAAGAGATGATTTTGTTATATAAAAAATAAAGCAGGTTATTTTACTAAATATATGTTTAATAATAATAATGTTGTAAAATACGAGTATAAAAATGATTAAAATTATTTGAGCTCTAGCTATGAGTAAAATTTTATTCTTTCAATAATTCTGATCTCAATTTTATGCGGATTATTTTGGTAAATATAATTTTTTTAAACTTTATCGAGAAATAATTTTATAAGCATTACTGTAAATATCACTAAACATATCAACAAATATTTACATTAATTACTGCTTTACACAAATGCAATAAAATTTAATAAGTACTTATATAAATTATCTTGATTATGGTGCATAAAAACCTATCAAAGTTTATCTATACTATATATGGTATAATCAGTTTCTATATTTTTTTGCTATATTTTTTGTAGTTATATTTCTTATAATTTATTTATAAAATAAAATATTGTTTCAGAAGTTATTCATTTTTTGTATCGATATAAATAAAAATAACATTTTTATTATTTGATATTAAAGTTGTTAAAAGAGAGTTTTCAGTATAATATTAATATTTTTATATAATCTTTATTAATGAATGGTTAATTTTTAGTATTTTCTAAATGCGTAATATCCAATTATAAGGATAAGTATATTTGTTGCTTTATGAGTATTTTAAAATAATGCTACATTACAACTCATTATATAATCAGTTTATAATTGTTTTTCTTCTGAATTTCATTATTTAGTTAATTTTTAGTCATTATTATATTTCTCTAATATATAGGAGATTGAAATGCCATTTCACGTGGATATAAATCGACACATTACTACTTTAATATTTAAAATTTTACTTTAATTTAAAATGTTACCAAATATATTTTTTTTAATGAAAAACTTTTTAACTTGACCGTTTTTTATGTTAATTTTTAATCTGGTTCAGAAAGATTTTGATTAATGTGTCATTTTTATCGAAGTAAATTGTCGTTTTATGCAATGAAGAAATTATGACGAATATTGGTGGACAATTCTAATGAACATCATTACTATATCGATATTTTATTTTTTTAAAATAGATGTAAACGTAAAGAAAATTATTTTTTATCAAAATGTATTTAATTTAAACGGTAGACTCTTATTAATGATTAAATATATAAAACATTTTTCTTTAAAACGTTGTAAATCATAAGATTGCATTTTTTGTATACGTGTGCATTTATGCATAAATTATTTTTTCTTTTATATATCAAAATTCGTTTTATTTATTTTATATATTAAAATATTCCACCGTGAAGCCTTTTCTTTTTACAACTTTTTATATTTATTTTTATCATATTTACGTGACTAATTGTAGCCGACCAATTTCGGATGATTACTAATCAAGATTAATGAAAGAGGTTCATATATTCAAATTTACGATTTATACTGTATTAACTATTAATATTTATTCTTTGAAGTACAAGATGAAATTGAATTATGGTTTTTCAATTTTGTAAAAAAAATTGAAATCAAGTATTTGGTATGGTTGTGTCAAATCACGCTGTTTAATTCAAAAATAATACTTAGAAAACGAAATAATATTTAGTATTAATTATTCGTAATACATTTAATTAAAGTAAATGTGAACTAAATAATAGTATATTATGATAATAATAAATATATCTTAATTAATATTAATACACACACACATCACATAATTTATATATATTTGTTTATATTTATGATTATTTCTGTATCATCAACATTAATTATATTGTTGGGATTTAGATATGTTTTATATAACTTGCATTTTAACATGAAGCAGTTTAAATTAGTATATGGTATATTTGATCTGTATGATATTTTTAATATTTATTTAATAATTTGTATTTTTATAAGCACGTTATAAATATCAATAAAATATTATAAAAATACTTTTATATTTGGATTTAATATATGGCTAAAATATAAATTAAAATAAAAAATAATTATCTATGTCAAGAAAATCAACATGTATGTGCATATATATATATATATATATATATATATATATATATATATATATATATTTGTTATTTAAAATATTGTTTAATAATATAATTTAATAAATTATTAAATTTTATTTTTGTAGAATATATAATACATAATATATTATGTCACAGTTTTATGATGTGTTATATGTTATATTATATTATGAGTTTATTCTACATAATAGAAAGCAGTATTTCTAGATATTTTAAACAAACAAGATAATTAAGGTATATTAAGAAAATTTCCAATACTCGTACATGACTGATTATACAATTGAATGTATCGGCATCTGTACTAACGCAAATAGACTGTTCCTTTTCTTATCGTTTTTTCTAATTTATTTATGACTAAGCCGTCACAATTTACGTACATAAGTTATTTTAATTATTTTTGAGTAGAAAATTAGACATTTTTATTTCCTTAAATTATTTTTGAAGCGGGTATATAAAATTTTGCACGATTAGTTTTCTTGGTGACCTACCAAAACCAAAACTCGTGTAAATTCTAGTTTTACGTATCGTTAGACGTGTAGGCGATTGAAAATATACTATATTATATCTCGTCTTTTTTTATTTTATATTAATACAGAGGAAAAAAAACGTTTGTGTAATAAACGGTCGAGATTTAAAGAAATTTACATACATTCTTGTCGAGTTGGATTTTGCCAAGACGGATCATCTTTGCTCAAAAGAATTTTGTGACCTACAAAATTTTGATTTTGTTGCATCAAATGCCATCCAAACAGGTTTTCTAATTGTAATATACATACCAAATCTATCCATACTGTTTGTATTTTTTTTAATATTTATTTACTATCTGTTGCATATTTCATAACAAGCTGATAAAGGGTGTGTTTTTGGGATTTTACACTTACAAAAAATATTTATTGCAACGGAAAAATTCTTATGTTTTATGTTTTTTTTCCAAGTACAAAATTATTTTTATGAATTTTGTACTTGGATGTATTATTATGTATTTATTAAAAATAAAAATTTAATATTACGCATCATAATATATTATATGAATATTTTTCACCTTTAATTTTTAATTGACAAATACATTATTATTAATATTATTTTATCATCAAATTTCGTGGAAAAAAATATTACTTTAATATGATGAATTTATTTTTATAAGTAAAAGAATTAAAAGTAAAATAGTTTAATGTTATTTTTTATATTTTCGTAAAGAATTAAAAAAAAACTACTTTTCTGTTGAAAAATCTAAATTATAATACTATATTAATTATTATTATACGTAGTAGTTTTTTACAATTAAAAATAAAATTATATGTTACATGAAAAAGAAATATTGATTTAATTTTATTTTATTAATTTCTTTATTTACAAATGTTAAGTTTTAGCAAGGGGTCATTTATTACTTTTATAGTACTTTTCACACACACATATATATATATTCTCATAAATAATGCTAGTTAAAATTGTATATTTATTTTTCAATTTTTCATACGTTTGTTTAATGTATTTTTTATTATTTTCTAATTTGTAAAAATATTTTATTTTTTAACTAAGAATAATGGATGAAAATTTTCATTTATATTTATTTTTTTGTGTATTTTTAAAGAAATATTAAATACAATAATATTTTGAGATAAAAATATCGAATTGTTTTGAGACTTATACTACACAAGACAGTTAATTTTTTCATAGTATTTTTCCATTTATTAAAAACGATTATAAATATACAATAAAAAAACAAATAATGCTATATGTAATTAATATTTAGTTAAAAATTAGAATATTTTATAATATATGCAGAAGGTGTTGAATTAAAGATGTATGATCTATTGTTTAAAAATGTACATAAACACATTGCTTTAAAACAAATTTATAAATTGACAACCGATATTTTAATTTTATTTGATCTTTTATTACAAATCAATATAAATTACTTTACGAAATAATGTAATTTTCTGAAATAATGTTTTATTTTAAATATTTAATTTTCTATCACTATTAATTAAAAATATTTTTATTGTGATTTGCAATTCCATAAAATTCGTTAATTATATGCCCATTTTACCCTTTCTATGTATTGTATCTGTGAGCAAAATGATAACTTAATTTTTATTATATAATGTTCTGTTGACCGTAACAAATGATAATCTGATGGCACCGAATCTGATATATGGCCAAGATGTAATAAAATTTACAAATAAGGTTTTTTATTTTTTTAAGTTTAATATAGTAATAAATTGATAAATAATTTTATATGTTTGACTTCACTGATTTCTTTTTCTTGGAGATTTATCGATTTATTTCAACTATATATATATATATATATATATATATATATATATATATATATATATATATATATATATATATATATATATTATGAATTTCTGAGTTTAATATTTTATTATACTTTCGCATTCTATATTAAACGTTTCCTCGCACGTTTACATTAAACATGAAAGAATACATTAAATATATGTTTTTAATATTTTTTATTTTGGAATACGTATAATCGATTGATAATTGCATTACCTTATAATTTATCATTCGGAATGCATAATTTCGAGTTCATCTGATGTCATTGAATATCGTAATTATAATATTAACTTTAAACAAGATCGCACTCAATTGCTGCTTTATTTTTATAATTTAATATTAATAAATGATCGTTACAAACAACTTAAAATGTACACCTTGTTATATGATTTTATTAAAAATATTTCAACATTTACAATCCAATTTTGCTTTGATTTCCTTCGATTTTGACAACTGGCCTCTTAAAGTACGGCTTAATAATATTTTTTTTCACCATAATTTTATATATTTTTATACTTGATCTTTAAATTTTATATTTTTTTTTCTATAATATAATCTTAAAAATTAATTAGGATTTATTGTTTTTATTTGTTTTATTTCTAAAGTAATTTTTCATTTCGGTAAAATCTAATTTATAATTTAAAACTTGTGTATTTGTAATGATCTAGCCGACACAACAAATCCATGTGCGAGTCCGCACATAGGTCCACTTAAATGTTTTCATAGATCATAAATTAAATAGCAATTAAAAATTTATGTAGTGAAAATGAGTTAAAGATCTATGTTGAAAATTAGATTTAGATTTGTTTTAATTATTAACGAAATGATGTTTAAATAGCGTTTCATTTAATTTAATTTCTAATTTTGTTTTATCAAATACAATTTCTTTTATTTATCATACTTTTTGAGTATATGAAATTAATATTTGTTTTATAAATTCTTTGTTTTGATTATTTTTTTGACGATGACCTTTCTCAATGCACTTCGTTATCTATTAATTACGTTCAAAATAAATAATTAAAAATTATTGGACGCTTAGTTATTCGTTCATTTATATATGTTTAATTTTGATAACCCATCGTAACAGTTCATTTTGAAATAAATTTGTCTAAAAAATATTTTTTATTTCGAAATATCGTTTCTGCTATGATTATTTTTTTTTTGTATTTTCCGTCCGTATATGAATTTTTAAATAATTTACTTTTGAAATTGATAATAGTTTTATTAATAATATTAATGTATTACACTTCAGGACTTTATGTATAAAGTTCGTCCCGATTTCGCGAAAAATATAATATAAAGAAAACTGAAAAAGTTTTCTGACGTTTTCATTGTAGTTTATTTAATCGATATAAGTAAACATAGTTGTTTTTAATATGTAGTACACGTACTTACGTGATAAAATATAATAAGAAATTCTATTCTAATTCATGCTATTAATTGAAGATATTTGTATATTTATTTATCGAAAGAAATTCTATAATTACTTAATTTAATCATTTTTCTTTCGATTTCATTCGGAATTCCCAAAAATATGAATTTACCGAACGAAAATATCAAAGTCCGCAGTGAAAATTAACAGTTTATTCAGTATGATTAGAATCGTGGTGACGAACCTTTTAATGCGCGTGTGCCAAAAAAATCACAAATATTATTTATCGTGTTGATGTCAACATTTTTTTTATAGAAAGCGTTATTGCATCGCATTTTAATTTTATGAATTTTATTATTTTATGCATATAATCCATTTTTATTATATTCTTAACTTTATTCACGACAGGCATTTATATTGCCTGTTGTGACCGGTCATTTGACCGCATGAATATACCTTGTCGTTTTTAATTATATTCGTTAGAAAAATATGCTTGAAATTATTGTTTTATATTATTTAAAATTTTTGTACGTACCACCTCTGGCACGCGTACCACAGGTTCGCTACCACGAGATGAGAATATCAGTAGTGGGGATACATTGTAAAATATAAACGTGTTTAATTGTCGAGTAATAATCTATTACTATTAGTTTGTAAATTTTTATCGATATTAATTTTTATGAATTTTTAAGACAATTATTTAGTTTCTTTTTTTGTATTTCAAGGTTTCTTATTATTTTTAAAATGATAAGCGATACGGTTAGTGAAATATTGATATCTATCTAAAAGAAGAAAAATATTTATTGTAAATTTTAATATCAGGTGTATATGTTACCGATAATGCGTTTTATAGAATGCATAGATATTAACATAAGAAATATGAAAATTACTACATAGTTTTACAAGATATTGTATATATAATAGTACTTGGAAATTCATTAGTAAGCTTGTGTTTTTTAGGCAAAGTATTTTAGCATTGGTAAAGCGAAATACTATCGATTCGGGTAACAAAAATTTATCTTTTTAATTTCAGTATAATTTACAAATGTAATGTATCAAAAAAAAATTTGACGTTATATTATATTTATTATTCTTTGATATGTTTTACATTTAAGTGATTTTTTAGTAGATTGATAAAAAAATGACATTGTTTATTAAATTCAAACAATGGTTATCAAATTGTGTAAAAAAGTTATACAAAACAAAATGCATGCCTATTAGCTTAATTTCTCTTTAGGGGGGCTTGTCCGCAATTCGCAAAGTGCATCTGACAAATTATAAAATAAAAAGTAATTGACAATAAATATAATTGACGAAGTATTTCAATGTATAGAATTTAAATTGTTTTATGCATTGACGACTAGTTTTTTTTATATTATCTACGCTTAGCAATTCAAACTGTGTTAGTAATATATATAATATATAAACTATACTAGTAATAACTAACCTGCGTATAGAGTAATAAAGAGATTTTTGTTTTTATTTTTGAAACATTATCTTTTGCTGATGTAGGTTTTAAAATTATACATATTTATTTATTTCATATAGAATTAAAAAAACAAATATAGACAAGTTTACTTTTAATAAGTTATTATACACACTCACGCGAGAGCGCGCGCGCACACACACACACGTATACATATATATATATATATATATATATATATATATATATATATATATATATATATATATATATCGCAAACTTCTTTTCAAATATATTATATTAAATTTATGAAATTTTTTGGAGCAATTCCAATATTCAGTTTTGTAATCGTGTTTGTAATACGAATTTTCATAAAAAAAAAAACCAAATTATGAAACGAGTGAGAATAAAAAATATTGATCTATCTATTAGTTTAACTTTTATATTTATTAAAAATGAGTAGTGTGACGGGTTAAAATTCTTTTAAGAATCGATACGCTGATCTCAGTTTTTACAGAATCGTTTTGCTAGTAATGTATTTTAATTAACTTTTTGTATATATTTTTTTAGATAAGATGTATCATCAATTTTTCTAATATTTGTTATATATAATGTTAATATGGTGGTGTTGTAAAACTGATAATCGTAGCTGTCAAAGGTTTTATACATCGATTCCATACCTCCGGATAAAGGGGGCTTGGGGTAAATGTATTTTAACGGACATTTTCCGAGAGACTTATTTAGCGATGATGGGGAACCCTCGGGGGCGGCGACCTTGCGTCTCCCGGAAACCCATTTCCCTGGTTACGACGAGACCTTCCAGCCGACGAGGTCGATACATATTCTCATCTACAGTACGTTCAGCCCATACGCCCACTCAACAACCATTATATACGCACCCTTACGCACTCCAAGGGCGTTCAGAGGTGGAGGTCCAAAAACATTCTCATTCCATTTGTCGGTGTTCCTTTCTTTCACTCTGTCCTTTTCGCTTTTGCTCGTATATTCCATTTCTTTCCCTCTCAGCTGTTTTCAGCCCGGATATTCTGAAGTATTTTTGACGCTAAAATAGCGAAGGCCATGCGTATACGCCTACCGTAAGGTTTTCCCGCTTTCTACGATCGCTAAACCCACAAATTTATGTTTTTCTTCTAATAATTTTAATGTTTTAGTTAGGATTGACATTTAGTTGTTAATAAATATTTGTTGTTAAAATTTTGTAATGATTTGAAAATATTTAATGGTTTCGTTTGTTCATATGCAGTATACATTTCACTGAATTTATTTGTTTACAAACATTTGTTAATGTATATTGTAAAATCAATTAATCGAATGGAGAAATTTCTTTGTCAACCTGTTATAAATTAAAAGCTATATTATATATCATTTATGCATTTTCTTATTGATTGAATTTAATTTCGAATATGAACCTTTAACCATAAAGCGTTTTTTATTAATTTTGAAATGACTTTTACCTAAATATAATTAACATTTTATTAAAAAAAAACGTTTAATTTGTTTTCCATCGTATGTTTACTCAAATGGTGGATTCTAGTGTGTGTTTTGTTTTCATTTCCATAGTTGTTCTTTTTTATAATATCGATACACTTTTATGTTATTATAAAAAAGTACCAGATATAAGTTGTTTGAATTATATATTTTATGAATCCATAAATTCCGTAGTTAAAATTAAAAATTGAAAATTGATCTTTTTATTATACCTTGATTTAACAATTAGTAATGTAATAAATCGATTAGTTATATATAAATTTTTATAGTATAAAAGCATTCTAGTCTACGACAACATAGTCAATCGATGTTTCCGATCTTATTAAAACTGATCGTAATAATACATAATTACTTGTATATTACAAACACGGATAAAGTAATGATAATTAATTTAGCTGAAAAAAAGCAAAATATTTTTAATAATCCGTTTATATACCAGCTATTATGGCAAAATGAATATTTTTCATCCGGTTTATTTCCGTTATACTTCGTTATATTTTTATAGGTTCTCGCAATTTCATGACACCATTTTATTTATAATTGATACTTTCTTAATATTATTAATATCTACAAAATTCACGTTTATTAACAATTTTTGCCAATCATTATAATGCTAGGCCAAATTACAATATATAATTGTCCATATGTTTTATATATAATTACACACAAACACGCTTATATATATATATATATATATATATATATATATACATTTGATGTTCTTTCAGGATTTAGATATTTATATACGACATAATTTATGTTTATATTCATTTAATATTTTTTATTGGAGTTAAAACGTTTAAAATCGTTAATATACCCGAAATATATTAATTATAATGTATTTTTAGATAATGGAAGACAATTTTGGCAAACGATACCACGTTACGTGTTAGTGATTCTCAATGTAAATATTTTGATTTTTATGGAAAGGAATTTCGTAATGAATTATCAATTATATTTTTTTTAACAATCTGTATTCGAATATATATATATATATATATATATATATATATATATATATATATAAACTGTAATTTATATATACTTAAAAAATGGTTATATTAATAAACATGCAAGAAAGTCATACGATAACTAGACAATGTTGCTTTTTATAGTGACTTTGCATGTTTCTTTTTTTGTTTGATATTTGGGGTGGGTTTAAAAAAATCATAATGGTGGGATGTTCATGATTTTTATAGGCAATTTAGTAGAGCGATGTTAAAAAAGGTTGGGTACCAATAACATATTTTAAGTGTTGAAGTGTAGCATATTATTGGTATTTTTATGCATTAATTATGTTGTAATAATTTAACATTGCAACGATGATTTTTAATTGGAATTATCTACACAAGTTTACATCTTTTTTTCAGCTTCTTTTTCATACATCGTCATCTTGTTTTTGTTTTTTCGATAAATTATTGAAAATAAGCAAATACTTCTAATAATTTTTCATAGCAAAAAAAATTAAGAATCCCTGATCTACATATGGTACATATAAATACATTTAAACGTGTGTATAATAATAAATTTCTATAATGAAAGTAACTACAATTTCATAATCAACGTTTTCACGGTAAAAGTGCGAATTTTTTCGCTCTAAAAAGATTCGTTACAATAATAATAGTTTTTCAACATTCGCTATATTTAGTTCGTCGTATTTATATTTTCATGTTTTTTGCAAAATTATATAACATCCCTATTTTTGCTTTTTATTATTAGTTAATATGTATTTTTATGTTAATAATATTTTTTTTGTAGTATGAGGATAGTTGTTTTAAAGTTTATCATATATTATCATTTTTATTTTTTATTAATTAGGAAATGCAATTTTTTTAAATAAATATATTAACATAAAGTGAAAAACTAAAGAGGTTTTGACAAAAATATTTTATTAATATTTTTTTTGACGATTTTATTTATTTATATTTATGTTAAATTTTATTTTCATCTGTCTCGTACGTTAATTTTGAATGCAGTGAAATTCCGCATTCATTGTAATATAAATAATTCACATTTTAATACAATGTCTGGCAATTCTATTTTTATTTGCTGCGCAAGTTTTAATATATATATGATGTTTTATACAGATATGTAGTATATCAGTTGTATTATAGTGATAGAAAATCTATTTTTTTAATTAAAAAAAGACATCAGTAAAAAATTATATATCGTATAGATTATAATTGCATTTTACGAGAATTATTTGTTTTATTATAGATTTTATATTTATTAATCTGTTAATCGAGCGGGACTAAAATGCAATTACGTATTAATGCGTCCTCAAGGCTTTTGAAGTGGACGTCTTTTGTATTATTTTTTGTAATATAAAAATACATATCAGTGTCTTCTAATTTATTGAAAACAATAGGTAAAAAACTAATAGTAATAGAGTTACTGTAACAGACGGAAAATAATATTTACGACCATGTAGAAAATATTGCCCCTGTTGTAAGATGATCAATTTGTTATAAGAGCACCCGGTAAACAGGTTTTAAAATTAGAAGTATCTTTAAATATAATTAATGCATTCGAGTACAAGTTTATTCTTTTATCTGTAATATAATTGTAATTTATTCATTCTAAAACGATCGGAAAGCGATCGTTCAAATCGTTTTGTATGTAAAAAAAAATAACGTTTTTGAAACGAACATTTTTCGATCACCATGTATACGATAGTTATGACGAGGCAGCGAAGATAAGAAGAGTGAGAAGGCTGATTCGGGTGCAAAAGTGTGCCGCATCGTTCCTCGTTGGGTTAGGTCAGATATCTGAACTGTAACGTAGGTTGACTGCAAGCAGGCGTCATGACCCTCCCTAACGTGACCTCATTGCTTGTCTTCATCGCCTCACACCACACACACACACACACACACACACACTTCGACAGCGTTCGCATTTTTCGCTTCACAACTTTTCGTTTCATAATACCGACATAATTTTATCATGTTAATATATTTATATGTTACACGAGATTGAGGAATCGAATGACACCACTTACAGGGATTATTAAGATATTAATTGCCACTTTAACGATATATATATATATATATATATATATATATATATATATATATATATATATATATTAAATGTTTATATTATACGCTGAGTTAAGATTATTGAAGTTGAGCGACGCTAATGTAATGTATTTAAATTTTTCATAAGTTTTTTATGATTAATTTTATAGGGTAAAAAAAATATTTCTTCATTTAGAATATTGACTTTTTGTACCGGAATACAATATTTTTTATTTTTTACCATACATATATTACATATTTACAAATATTGAATTTGAAAATCGAAGTCTATTTCATTTGAAATTTTAAATTAACTGATTTCGTTTTGTAATTACAACAAAAGATATTAAGTGACAAAATGCAGACAATAATAGGATTTATTTAGACAATATTTTTATTTTTTGTAAATTAATTTTTTAATTGCGATTACAATTACTACCGAGTCAAATTTTCAAGTGCAAGTAAAGAAATAGTAATAGACATAAATATAAACGTTTTATCGCTTCTTTTTAAATTGTTTATATTAAAAATTGTATTTTTTTGTCTTTTTTCCGATATCATAACTTAATAATAGTAAGTGTATTAATAATTTTCTTTTTATCAGTATTATATTTTTTTTTCAAATTTTTATTATTTAAATTAAATATAATTATATGATTTTAAAATATTATAATTTCTTTGAACATTATAAATCCTTCCACGAATTCAATAATAATAAACACATTTATGAATTCAGTCTTATGAATTATACGAATTTTTCATTTGCCGAAAATTTATCTGAAATACGCGTGTGTTGTATGCTTGTGCGTATATATGTATATATATATATATATATATATATATATGTGTGTGTGTGTGTGTGTTTTTTTTTGAACTGTAAATAACATTCAAATGTCGACACTTTGATCAAGGTCGTTTTTGGAGTATATTTTGGAGGTTAATACTTAAAATATTTAACTTGTTTCTCATTTACAGTAAAATATAGATATAGGTATGTTTGATTAATTCCACTGAATTATAAATAATTAGGAAAATATCAAGTGCACTTATATTTTAGTATATAAGAATTTGCATATATAATATATTTTTTGAAAATTTTATTTACCAGAATTAATATAATTTTAAATCATACAATTATTGCGGTGATGATAACTCATAAAATGATTATTGAATTTGGAATGAAATCATGCTATTTATATTATTTTACAATCGTTGTATCAAACTCAATATATAATTGAAAATAATATCTATATTAATTATTATAATTGAAATATTATATTGAAATACTTATTTCTTATTAGTTATAATTTTTAAATTTATATTTTTTTGAATTTATAATATATTATAAACATGCTTAGATATTTGATTCTATTACATAGAAACTTACTAAAATAAGACCTACTGAGTGATACTGTAATTTTCAAACGATTTAATTTTGTTCTATTTTAATAACCGTAATATCATATATAAATTGATTTTTACGATAGTTCAATCATTAATACTATAGTTAACGATTTGATGTCGTTGGTTTGTCTTTTATTTATTTTTTTTGTTTTAATATTCATTTATAAAAAAATACTGTTTCGAAAAATATTGAAGGTTAGATATTGGCTTCACGATTTGGTCATGTAAAAATAAATGTTATAAGAAAAAATACAGTGTCACGAAAGTCGAGAGGTTTGAACTTGTACAAGGCTGCTGCAGCACTATCGATTTAATTATAATAATCATCTAATGTTTTGATATAATTTATTGTTTATATGGATTTTAAATTAATATATATATATATATATATATATATATATATATATATATATATATATATATATATATATATATATATATATATATAAACATTTGATATATACTTATTCTAGTCAAAATCATTTTAATAATTGATTCTTATAATTTTTTTTATGGAATTATCATTTTTATATGTTAAATTTTTAAATTTGCATTTGAAATTCTTTTTTTTTCAAAATAACATCATTTAATTTTATATAAAAACAAAAAATAAAAATTTAATTTATTTTCATTTGTTTTTGCATAAAAATTCTTGTTTTTTTTTCTTACAGAAATCATTTTCTCTCCAATTTAATACAAATTATTTAAGAATTATATTTTTTATTCTTCAGATAAATATTATATAAATTTATGAAAAAAATCAAAATATTGTTAAATGTAATCAATATTGGCATTTTATCTTATTACTTTATTTTAATATTAAATAACAAAGTTTCAATTTTAAAGTGTAGACTTGTTATGATAACGCCGTCTTCACTATCCACCACTATTTTCTTCCGGTCCGATGGATTTGTATAGGAAAATAACGTTATTTATTTTAGTATTTTTTGTGCCTCAAAAATTAACTTTCTATTTAAAATATTAACTTTTTATTATACCTTTGTTTTTTGTTTGTTAGCCGCTTTATTTTAATTTACCATATTTCATCTTTATCGGTGAATGCTGTAAATTCTTGTTTTACATCACAATCCGATGAAGACAGTAATTTAGAAGTATTAATATTAATAGAAGCCCAATTTTGTTTTGTTTATAAATGACCAATAGTTTGTAAAAGTAAACTAATTTCTTGTTTACACTTATAAAAGTTATTTGAAGTACACGTTTAAACCCTAAATTAATTAAATTAAAATAATTTCAAATATTTAATAAATACGCTAGGGTTTTTCCATATGAAAACATTATTTATGAAAAATATTGAAATAAAAAGTGTTGAGTGACACTTTGTTGTTTTTCAATTAAAATTCTTTATTACGCTATCCTTTCTCCTTACACCAGTTTTTTTTGTTTTTTTTTCTCAATAATAAGTAGAGTTATAACGAGTTTACACCGTATAAGAAATAACGTATTATGAAAATTATTCACTAATTACGATTATTCAACTTAAATAATTTAAAAGATGTTTAATTCAGTTTATTATCCCTAAACATTTTCGTCACTTTTATGTTGAAATGAAGTAGAAAATTTTAAAGATAACTTTGATTTACTTATATTTAATTGTAATAGAATATTTAATTATTTTTCATTAAATTTTAAAATTTAAATATAATAAAAATATATAAAATATTTGATTGGTGTTCCAAATTTTAAATAAATGATGCTTTTTCACATGAATACTTTTCGCTGGGTACCGGCCATGTCTAAAAAATAACCGCCAAGAAATTATAGTGCATTTACCTCGCAAAAATTTCTGTGAAGTCATCGTTTGATCTGGAAGATTTTAGTGACGTAGACCAAGAATGTTTTTTTAATCGTTCATAACAATTACATTTTCCAAGTTTCTTTTTAGTCGATTATAAATTTTATGCAATTATAACTTGCAATTGATTAATGGTTATTAGCTCGTGAAATTTTTGAAAATTGTTAACAAAGTAACTAACTAGATTTTTAATAAATAAATAAAATAAGTTTACTTCTGTAGTTGATATATAAAATATTTTTGTGCACCATATATATATATATATATATATATATATATATATATATATATATATATATATATATATATATTACTTTTACAAAAAATATTTATATAAAAATATTTTTATGATTATATTTTAAATTCAATTATATGATATATATTATTATATGATATATATATATATATATATATATATATATATATATATATATATATATATACATATATATACATAATAGTGTTTTATGAGTATTATTGTAGATAATCGTGGTTAAACTTGATTTGAAAGATTGAGAAATACAGCGCACGCAACTCATTTCTAAATTATATATATGACCAATAATCTAAGTAGATCAAACGCTGTGAACCACTTTTGCGAAATTTTAATCATTTTTAATATACGTTTCGATATTATATATATATATATATTTTTTTTTTTTTTTTCAACGTGTTCGCATATTCGTGTATTAAGAACGTATATGGAATACATAATAATGTATTAACATCAATAATAATATTAATTATTTTAGCGATAAACACACTTTTTTTTCTCTCCAATATACTCTGGCAGTTTAATAGTGGAATGTTTACTTTTTATAATTCAGATTATTATTCGAAGAATGTTCGCTTGCCGAACAACTAATTAAATCTCAGCCAACACGTCTTTCATCTTAATTTTGCGGATAATGAATGTGATTATGCGCAAATACTTTTTAGCGATAGACCAGTATTTGCCTTAATAAATTCACGATGTTATTATATATATATATATATATATATATATATATATATATATATATATATATATATATATATATTCTCATAATTTTAATTTGGTAATTTAATGCATACAATTTTGACGTTGTAAGCTTAATTTGATTAATAATATTAATATTATATTATCACATACAAGATGGCATTGAACCGATTGATACATTTTGAAAGATTATTAATTACTCGATCCGATCATATATTTGCTTTCATTTTGATTATTTTCATTGAACATTTCCTTTTTTTTCCATTAAATTCCGTAAAAAAACATCTTTATATTAAATTTTAAAATCATTCGTACACAAAAAAGAAAATTTAATTAGTTATTGTGTCTGAAAGCTACTATTGCATTATCAAAACTTCCAGATATAAAATACTTGTTTATTCTCACTATGTTTAATATTTTATTGATATAATACAATAATTGCTAAGTCATACATATGTACGATAAGACATTTTTCATTGCATGTGCATTCAGTGTATTTGTAATTTACTAAATAAGTATTATTATAATTATAATAGAATAATATTTGTAGTTAGAGATTCTCAAACACTGTATACAGTTCTAAAAAAATAGATTTACGTTTGACAAGTCGTAAATATGTTTTTTCATTAGTTTTTACATAATATGACTTAGATATATTAAAAATGTAATATTTATGATTTATAAATTAAAATCAATATTGTAGTAAAATATAATTTCTATGGTATGTTGTATTTTTTTAAATTAAGTGTGCCATTTTTTCAAATACTAAAGAAAAATATATTCTTATGCGAAATACATAATTTAACTTTTTTTTAGTTTTACGATGCTATATTTTTTTGCAAAATGCGCACAGTTCCACGTTACGGAAAGGTTATTCAACTTGCGATTTGTTTTTGGAATTATCTAGTCAATGAATACCGTATCTATTTTTATGATTCGTATGTTATATAACGGATAATGAACATATATTTTTTATTATTATAATTTTTTTTCCACAAGTAATTTAGGTTCGTTTGTAAGAAGGTAAGTTGCATGTTGTAATATTGCAAATACATTTATCGAAGACTTAGAAGTGCGAAAAATGTATAGTATGTGCGAAATGCACTTTGAACACGATCTCTCAACGTTTCTTCTTATTAGTATGTGTATATATATATATATATATATATTATGTGTATATATATATGTGTATATATATATATATATATATATATATATATATATATATATATATAATTATGTTTTTATGTTTGAGTAAGCATACAAATTCATCAATTTAATTAAAAAAATAAATAAATTTGTGAATTCTGCCAGTTAAAACTAAAATATTTTCCAATTCTTTTATTTTGTTATTTTTCAGATTTTTATTTATTAATTGCAAATATTGATTTTTACTTTTTTTGTACTATCTATAATTAATAGCTTACAAGAGAACGAGTTATTTACTAAATGTTTTCTATTCTATCCAAATTGTAGTTTAAAAATATAATAAGTAATAAAAAATCTCATTATTTATTGATAGTAATCATGGAGTAATTTTTATTTATTAAGAACGATTTCTAGACTAAATATTTTATTTTAGAGATAATTCAAGAGATGCCAGAAACAAAGCTGAGAAACAACGCCGAGATCGATTAAATCAATCAATCAGTGATCTGGCTAAGTTGGTGCCTTTAGTTTCAGAGTCGACACGAAAAATCGACAAGACTGGAATATTAAGATTGACCGCTCACGATTTAAGAAAAGAGCATGGTATTTTTTTTTGACAATGCATTTCTTTAATTTTGAGTAGTAAGTAAGTTTTTATTATTTGAAAAATGTTTTTAATTTTAACTCTTTCAGTTTTTGGAGCTTCATCTGTTAAATTAAATTCTATGGATCCACCTCACGGTATTGCAGAATCTTTTGTTGATTTAATGGGAGGTTTTTTACTCACTGTTACATGGAAGGGAATTATTGTGGTTGTAACTTCCAATATTGAACATTATCTGGGCCATTGCAAGGTTTTTTATTTAAACATTTTTAATACAAATTTAAATCATAAATATTATAATTATGGAATTTATTTCAGATCGATCTCTTGGGTCAGAGTATCTTTAACATAATTCATCCTGATGATGTTGATCTTTTCAAGTCTCAATTAGTGCCACAAAACATACATACGGGACCTAATAATCAACTTCTTTTACCACCAAAATTTATCAACAGCAAGGATAAATTGCTTAGAGATGAACGTAGAAATTTTAGTGTCAGGTAGATTACATTTTTTTTTCAAATATGTGCTTTATCGAATTATGTGTTTTTTTTTTGTAATAAAATATTTTTTGTCTAGATTTGCTCGTTCTGTTCAACGTTCAGAAAATCCACAGTATGAACTTTGTCGTTTGGAAGGTATATTACGTATTGCTGATAAAGCAGGCTCCAATGCTAATTATCAACAAATTAGAAGGAGAGCAAAAACCGACGAAACTATATTATATAATAGCAATGATGTGGTAAAGTTTTTCGATTATAATAAAAATATTAAAAATGTAATTCAACGAAAATTTTCGATTCGAATCCTACAATTTTGAGTTATTATCATTAGATTTAAATGTTTAAAGTTTAAATTTGTTATTGTAGATAACGTGTGTTTACCTTTTTTTTTATAGATTGTCCTTCATAATGGTATCATGATTTCGCTTTTTCTTATACACAAATATGACACGTCATGAATATGTTAATATGAAATCTTATTACTCTTTTCTTAATATTTTTCATGTTACTGAAATGATGAAATAATTTATGACTATTACATTAGTCTTTTCTTGAAATAATAATAATACAATTTTTATATATATTAATAGATTCAATGAACTTCTCTAATCGTATTTTTGTTATTTTCATTTTTTTAAAGGTTTTCATTGGTATGGCGCGCATTATAAAACCAACCTATGTATACGAAAGGTTAATTGAAGCTACCAAACTCGAATACCGCACCAGGCATTTGGTCGATGGTCGCATTATACAGTGCGATGAAAGAATCTCTGTCGTTACAGGTTACATGACTACTGAAATTACTGGAGTTTCAGCTTTTACTTTTATGCATAAGGATGACGTCAGATGGGTTATAATCACATTGAGACAAAGTTAGTACTTTATTTTTTTCCCTTTAGAAAATATTATTATTTTGCACTTGCAATTGCGATAATATTATTGCCAGCGATATATTCAATTACAGCGATGTTGCATTTTTTATTAGCTCGGCGAGTAAATTTTAGGATTAATTTTCTGATATTATATGTTTTAAATTATATTGAAATTGTTACTATATAATATGTCGCTGATATATAATTGTATTTTTTTTTATATTTGTTTTTTTTAATAATTTACATAATTTAAAATTATTTAATTTATGGTAAACGTTTTTTTATAATAATTTTAATTATGCATTTATGACATTTATTATCTTTAGTGTATGACAGAAATAAGCAATTTGGTGAATCATGCTATCGTTTGATGACGCGCGTTGGCGATTTTATTTATTTAAAAACCAGAGGTTATTTGGAAATTAATTCGAAAAATAATTCCATTGAAACATTTGTATGCATAAATACACTTGTATCGGAGGAAGAAGGAATGATGTTAATCAATGAAATGAAAAAGAAATATTCAGTTTTCATCGATTCTGAAATCAGACAGCAATTAAATTCTGTAAATATATAAATTTTGCTTCTTCTAAACGCACACACATATATATCATATTGACATTTTTATATTGTAAATGTTGAAAATTTTAGACAATTGATGAAGAACCAGCCGTTGAAGATCCACATGAATTGGAAGAGGCTGTTATGCATCTTATCACAAATTTACCATCACCAGCTAGCGTACGTTCGCGTTCACCAAGCCCTGATTTTGCTACTCCATCGCCTCAATCACTTGCCATAATACCACCTAACCCATCTGCTGTGAAAACAGCTATTGCTAGAAGTGTTTCAGTGATTAATAAATCGATGAAATCTAAAAAAAACGACGTCACACATCAGGAATCAAAATATAAATCTGTAATCAATGATAATGAACCGTCCACTTCTAAAATTTCTATAAACGAAAACTATATCCCGAAATCAGAGCAGGAAGTTAATGATTGCCAAATAAATATTCCTTACAAAGTTTGCACTTTTAATAACAGCAAAATTGATCCTATCAATAGGATGAAAGTATCTCCAGATAGTCCTAAGAGCTATCATTCTTTCTCTTCTAATGGTAGTCGAGATGATTTTCAACTTCTCGAAAAACCAATATTTAATACGTCGCCCATTCCTAATAATGCTAGTGTTCAAACTAATAACTCGGCAGAATTGCCTGTTGATATTTCAAAGACTGAAATTAATCATTTAGCATTAGATATACTTAGTAATTGTGATGATTTATTTTCTATAAATAATTTTATTAATAATATGGATAATGAAAACATTTTGGATCAATGCTCTGATATTGCCGTTGATACAAATTTCTTTGACGACAATATGACAAACGAAGCTTTAATGTTGAATAAAGATATGTCAGTTTATAACTTCAATACACTTCAAGCAAATTCTGTATATTGCGATTTCACCGATGCTGCACTTGCAAACTCATCGGTTATTATGAAAAAAAGACCTCTCGATAATTCTGAACGTGATGTTATGTATAAAAAGCCATTATTGTCCAATGCTGTAGTATCCGATGTATTATTTGGAAACACTGACTCGAACATTGAACCATCGTTAAAAGAGGAAAAGATTTATCCATTGGATGATTTAAATATTTCGCAACAAAGTTTTGATACTTACATGAATCAACTAAGCGATCCTAATTCAGGTATTTATAGATTTACATTTATTTATATTTCTTTTTTTAGTTTTGAATTATCTTAAGTATTGATTGTATATAGATTTGTGCGAAGTGGTTCCTCGCCCGTTGACTACATTGGAATCAACCATCACTGAGATGAATAATGAAGACCAAAATATAAATTTGCCAGATCAACAGTATGAACAAGATCAGCCAGACATTTTTTCTGATGTAATTGGATCTATTTTTCTAAACCCATCTTGTGGATTTGCAGAATTTAATTGAAAAATGTAGTATGGTTTTGACATCGTATTTTTTATAATCGTGTTACGATTGTGAATATACAACATTCTTTTTTTTAATTTTTCAATTTCATTGAATTTCTGTAATGTTGATATTTTATTTTTCATTTTTTTCTTTTAATCTTTTAATTAAAAAAATATTCAGAATATTTTTTTTAATTTTACAATATATTCACAAAATTTTAAAGTTTTTAGAAAAAACTTTAAATATAAAGATAATGTTATGTAAGTGTTCCAAGTTCATACTAAGTAATATAGTATGTTTTATTTTTTTAGTTTTTATATTGCTATACGTAGTTTTTAGTTATTTGTTCATTTCATTCTTTTTATACACTTGTTTTTAGTTATTGTTCGTAAAGTAGTTTCTGTAGTCGTGTGTTAATTTAATGCGAAATATCCAGATATAAAATTGATCAGTCATTTGTAACATATTATATTTCAGATAGAGCAAGAGGGGCAAAATCATATTTTAGAGTCAGTGCAAAACGACTAGGGAAATAACATAACGGACAATAGCGATATGACTACATTTAATAAATCTTCATTTTAACATTTAGGATAAGTAACTATAGTTTAGTATTTAATAAAACTAAAAAAAAACATACATAAATGTGAACTTTTAAATTTCTTTGACTGATGAGTTTAAAGTTAGTTATTCCAGTTTTGTCAAAAGTACATATACTTTTTTTTTCTTTTATAATATATATATATATATATATATATATATATATATATATATATATATATATATATATATATATATATATATATATATATATTAATACTTTTTCCAATTAATTTACATTTACGCCTTTAGTTTCTAAGAAAACTGGTCAATTACCAATTAGTGTACGTTGATTATGATCTCGGCATTCTACAGTAATTTGTGAATTAATTAGTATTTAACGTATTTTTAAAATTACATTTTTTTTTTAATAATATTAGTGCCGTTAATCATGTAGACTTTTTGTGAATTTCGATACGTTTATATTTAATGGGGATATTTAGTAAACGTTTTCTTATTGTAATTATTTTTCAGTCTCGTTTAATCAATATATTTTTTTTAATGAACTTTTGTGCCTCTATTATTATGTGTTATTTTAATATATATATATATATATATATATATATATATATATATATATATATATATATATATATATATATATATATATATATATATATATATATATATATAAATATATATTGTTGCATTTTTATTATTGAACAATATATAATCGTATTGTTTATTTTTAACTATAAAAACCGACGTGAAATTAACGCTCTAATGGGTGTACACTTTTTAGGTTGTAATACTCGTTATGTTAATGATATATACGTTATTATTATGCAGAGAATTTATTTACACATAAAATAATCATACATATGGATTTACAAATATTTTTATAAATCATTCACTTATATTATTTTTGCACATTCCTATTTAATGTTTAAATTGTTTCGGTTGATTTAGATTTTTTTATTACAACTAATATGATTCTTATGAAATGTTAATATTAAATGTAATGTTATTAAAAAAAATCATTCTAACGCAGTAAACTTGTAATTTCCTGATTTGTGAGTATATCGCAAATTAATATAATAAAAAAAATGCTGATTGATTGGGAAATCTATTTAAGCAGAAATATTAGAAGAAAAGACGGTATAAAAGGGTCTATTATAATTATTATAGTAAAACATGGTTATGGACCAATTTTACATGTATAATATAAATCACATCACATTAGAGATTTCTGAAATTTGTCTTGAACTATATATGCTGTGTTATTAAAACATATTTTGTTCAATATTTGTAAATTATATTGAAACATGGCCGAATTTTAACAAAAAATCTGACCACTAATATTTAATATTTTCAATATTATGGAGAGAAAATAAAATTCTTAATATTGTCACGAATATATTTCACACATTAGATATTATAACAAGCCCTATTGCGTATAGAAATGATTACATTATTTCGTTTAAATTACAAACTTATATTATAAATGTCAGTGACGTATGGTTTATTGGTACTCTTTAATCTATATGTGTAAATGTTATATCATTATTGTAAACAAAAAAAAATTAATATTGTAATGTATATGTAATTTGATTAAAGTTGTAACTAAACAAAAAATGTGGAATGTGGATTAATTTTAAAAGCCAACCGATACGTAATGTTCTATGAAATGAGAAAATTTTTAATACTTTTTCTCACCATTCTCTAGATAAAAATGTAATGGAGCTTGTTAAATTGTTTCGTCATTTTTTTCCACTTGCAGAAAATAAAATAATTAAGACGATTAAATTTTAGAATTTGTCCACTCCCCCTCCACCTTTAAATGTGTATATATAATAAATACGCTGCACACCACTGATAAATGTATATATGTATGTTTTCACTGTTCACGAATTATTTTTGTTTTCTAAATAATGTATCAATATTAAGATTGTAATTGTGAATTTTTCGCCCAGTTATAAATATGAAAAAAGTAGAGATTGTAATGAAATATAAGATTGTATGTATTATGTGATACATCTATATATGATGTGTATATGGATACGTAAAGATATTTTGGGATAAAAAGAAATATTCATAATCAAATATAATTTTATAGCGTTAAGATATTTGATTGCAAAATTAAACAATATAAGTGACTCTCTTTATATTTTTTTCATTAATATACAATTTGATTATTATTCTCTTGATTATTGAATTGCTTTTTTTTAAATTTTACTTTACCATAAGTGTTTTTTCGCTGTGCTGCTAAAATAGTGAACCTTATAATACTTCCAAAAAAATATTAAATTTCTTATCATATTTAGTTTTACATATAAACGCTGCATACAATGTAAATTGTAGAAATAGCGTGTTAAAACTATTAAAAAAAGTCTGAGTAAACTTATATCGAATATTATAAGATAATTTTTATCTATAAATATTTATATTATCACTGTTATGATGAAGACAAATGAAATTTTGTTTATACACACACACATATATATATATATATATATATATATATATATATATATATATATATATATATATATATATATAATTGTATTGGAACCTAATTTAATTATATTACATATAGTTTTATCATTTTAAATATATAAACCATTAATTTTTAAAAAAAATATAATTATTTGTTTTTGTATTAAATTATATATGTAATTTGTTTTCAATATTTTTCATTTGCATTTCATTTGTGCATATGGAATATTTCTTAATGGTTTATAAATATATATATATATATATATATATATATATATATATATATATATATATATATATATTATTTTTAATAATATACATAATGTACCAGAAAACTGAACAGATGATGTTTCGTTAAAAAGAAATAGAATTACAGAATCTTTGGCACTAAAACACTTACACACATACACATTGATTGATATTTAATTTAATTTAATTTCGCTTTAATATATATATATATATATATATATATATATATATATATATATATATATATATATATATACATATACATATGTGTGTATATATTTGCATTGTAGTTTATGTGAAATGAGAGAAGTTTATGTTTAAATGAGTTTTTACTTTAATAACAATATCATATTGTGCCAATGTTAACTGTTGTTTTTATGTAACAAGCCAAAGATTTTTTTTAATGTTTAAGTTGATCTCGATGCGGAATTTTAACTTAAAAGCGAAGGACATGTCTATAATTTTTTTATATTAAAATTAATTTCATTTTATTCGATTTAATTTCTATATGGGATATGAAATAGAATTTTTGAGATTTATTCTTTATTTGTTCGCTTTTTTATATTAATTTATTCAAATGTTGTAAAGTATAATATTAAACTTGTTTTTTTTTTAATAAGAAATATGTACATGATATCTTTGCATTTTGAGCGAATTAAAAGTATTCTGTGTCATTTTACTTGATAATCAATGTTTTGGTTTGTGAATTTTTTGCAAAAATTTTGTTAATGTACAGTGGTTTTCTTAGAATTGATCCCAAGGTTTTTCTTACTTTTCTTTATTCTTGCCAGTTTTTGTATGATTATAGTTCATATTATAATCAATCTTTCAATTATTTTGTTTCATACAATACTTTTGTATTACTGAAACTTTGAAAGGATTTGCGTATAATATGATTTTTCTATATTAAAATATTTTTGTCATACATCATATATATATATATATATATATATATATATATATATATATATATATATATATATATATATAATTATTTTCATGTTTACTTTTTTCTTTTTCTTTTGAATTAACATTAAAACCTAAAAATAAAAAATTGTGACTGAAATTTAATGTTTATAATTATATATTAAAATAAAACTTTTGTGCCACATTTTAATTGTTTTATTGTAATAATTATTTGTATAATAAAATCTTTTATCTCATTCTAATATTCCATACAGATTATTTAAAAAAAACTAAAATGAACGTATGCAAACGCAATGTTACTAATTTCTTTTATCCTAGATAACTTTAGATAATTAGTATAATAAGTAAATATTATAGTAAGTGGTTTTCTGTTAAAAGATATCTGAAAAAGTTCTCAGTATCACTTCTGAAATTATCAAAACTATATTGGGATATGAAAAAAAAAAATTATTACATAAATTATTAATACGAAATTCATGGTAGATGTAATCTACTGATATATTTTGGATTTTTTTGGAATAAAGGCCTACATAAACTACAAAAACGTACATTATTTTGCTTATAATATATTGTTCAATCATTTTTTTATCATATCCTTATATGAACACTTCAATTCAATAAAAAATATTTATAATTTATCTTGTCTTTCGTATTTGTTGGTCTCCATATAACGCGCTACGAATGTTGTGATTTGTACTAATTCTAAGTTTCTTATAGCGAGATTTCTATACAACGCCGTTACAAATTTGCCCGGTTTGTATGGTTAAATTCGAGTTTCTTATAGCGCGGTTTTCATACAACGCGGTACGCACTCATCGCGCTATAGGAGTGTTGATTGTATTTCAAACAACCAATATTCGACAAAATAATAAAAGTCACCGGTGATCCTTGTCACGAAAAATGTATTAAATCCAATTATACAACTCATCTCATCTGCTATAAATAAAATCATAATATGCTAAAACGTGTTAAGGCGAATATTTATTGCTTTCTAAAACGGTCATTTGACTGCACACGGTAAGAATAAGTGAATACAAAATGTCGATTTGTTTAAATGTTAATAATTACACTAAACAACTGAAACGACGGCCATGCTGTTATAATGCGCCGTCGGTGGCAGCACTGTACGTCATTTGCCGAGTGTCACTTTTACGCTGCATGGAGGTGCGCGTGCATCCGTTGAGTTCGTCTCCGAGCCTGGCATGGGCGTCGCTCAGCAGTTGTCAACGGGTGGTGCGCGTGAACGCGGCGCCCCCGTCGGGTCCTGCGCCCCCTGGGGCCGTGCGCGTCGTCTGCATGAGCGACACGCACGCTCTCACGCCGCACTTACGACTGTCCGTGCCTCCCGGTGACATCTTCATACATGCCGGCGATTTCACTAAATGCGGACATCCCAACGAAGTAGCCGACTTTAATCAATGGCTCGGTATTTATATTATTCAATAAATAATACAAAAATTACTTAAATAGTCATAGTGTGATAATTTTCGTCTGATAAATTCACCGTAATGTATCAGACGAAATAACTGATAAATTCACTTCTTTTCCTCTTTAATCCTTCAGATTGAATTTAGTAATTATTCATATCAAATTCCTATTAAATGCTTATATCTATCTTGATTCTCCAGAATTTCTTTTTGAAATTGGAAAATCAACAATTTCTCAATAATTAAAGATGTGTTAATTCTGAAAAGACTAGGATTTATAAAAAAAAAACTATTGCATCATTTTTTAATTTTAATCAAAAATTATTCATATTTATTTAGAATCAATATATTTATCAAATTCATTATCAATTTCTTAAAAATATAGCATTAGTAGTAAATAATTAATAAAGCAATAAGCAATTAAAATAATTCTGATAATAATATATTACCACGTTTATTATTATTATTATTGCAATCTTTTCTATTTCTATAAATAAGCAAATTCTCTCAGAATAATTTTATTATTTGATTTCATTCTACAATTGTTACATTTTATTATAATCTAAGGTGAAATTCTTTCTTTTTTAGATTTACTGTACCAATAAATGGTAAAGCTTATGGAGACAATGTTTAAAATCTAAAGACACTAATTCGTTAATGAAAAATTATCTTATTTTAATTAACTGTATTATCTTCTATTTGATACATTAATATTTTACATATAATATTTTATAAGTTTGTTAATAACCTTCAAAACGTTTTAATTCCATTTGAATGTAATATTGATTAAAGAAATATTTAAATTTCAATAAAGTTTTTAATTAATACTATTCTTTTTGTTACAGGAAAATTACCTCATAAACATAAATTAGTAATTGCAGGGAATCATGAATTAAGTTTTGATAAAAATTTTACACATCCAGTTACCAACATTGGTTCTGTCTTGGATAATATACCAACACTTGGTATGGCTAGAGATAAATTAACCGACGCTATAAACTCTCTAAACGTTAAAGCTCTTCTTACAAACTGCACATATTTAGAAGATTCTTCCGTAGAAATATATGGAATTAAAATTTATGGCACACCTTGGTAAAAACGACGATATAATCAATACGATTTTTATAAATTAAAATATATTTATATATTTACAGGCAATATATATATTTACAGGCAACCTGAATTTTGTAAATGGGCTTTTAATGTACCTAGAGGACAGGCATGTTTAGACAAATGGATGAAAATACCTTTAGATACTGATATATTAATTTCGCATACACCTCCAATAGGTCACGGTGATCTATGTTGCAGCGGGGTCAGAGCAGGTTGTGTAGAATTGTTATCTGTTTTACAACAGCGTCTTAAAGTAAAATATCATGTATTTGGACATGTACACGAAGGCAAGTTATACCATCAAAATTATTTTTAATTAACTGTTTTTTTCTTATATATTATGTTTGCAGCGAATTATTTTAATGCGTTTATATTATGATATTCAGTTCTTTCTTTATTATATGGATAATATCTTTTGTTTTTACTTGTATTTCGTTATGATATTTTTTCAGTTAAATTTTTTTATATTGATTTATAATAGTTATTATAATATCAAATTCAGCAAAACTTATATAATATATAAAGCTTTTTGTTAAAGAAAAATCTGTAAAGGTTTTGCTTTTTGTTAGCAGTATTCTAATATATGTTTTATATATTGCAATATGCGAATAAATTATTAATATTTATATAAATATTGCGACTGCGATTTTTTATTGTTATCGTAATAGTATTTTTTTTATACAATGGTTTGTTTTTAAAATGTTTTATTATCATAATTGTCTTATAATTATTGTTTTTTTTCTATATTCTTTTTTAGGTTATGGCATATCGTCTGATGGTAAAATCATATTCATAAATGCATCAACATGTGACATAAATTATTTACCAAACAATCCTCCGATTGTATTCGATATAAAAATGCCCCCAGGTGCTGTAAAAGACTAAAATGTCAAATATACTTATTTTTTATTCTAGTCTTATATTTTATATGAACAATATGTTCAAAAGTTATTACTAAGTGACAAATATTAATAACATGCATAAAAATACTCGTTTATTTATTTGCTAGAACGACTTAATGTACATATTTTTTTCTAACATTAGTAGTTTTTTTTGTAATTTCAATATAGTTACATTCCTAATTTGTTTTGTTAATATATGTATTAAAATTCATTGAAACAATAGCACAAATTTAGTTTAATTAATATTAAAAATACTGAAGATATGAATCTCGAGCATCCATGATTATATTTTAAATTCTGATATGTGTAAATAAAGAGACTAACATATTGATGGACTAATTATGTAGTAATATCTCATAATGCTGCAATCATGTAGTAAATCAGTAGATTTATTTTTTATTGAAATTTGAAAGCTACTTTTCATTATTTTACAGGAATATGCACAAAAGTAATCGTAATTTATCACCATAATCAGCAAAAAATTGATCTCTTTTTAATTATTATTTTTAATATATAATTTGTAAAAATGTATTTCATTATTGCAAATAACAGATATTAAAAATTTATATCTGTTACAAAAAAAAACTTTTATCACGTGATATATAGTTTCAAATTATGTATATAATATATATATATATATATATAAATTCATCATATAAAATATATACAGAAATGTATAGTATAGTTGCATTTATTTTGATACAATTAGAATAATTCTAGTGTCAGCGTGTGAATGTGAACGTGCGTATAGTATTTTTTGATAGAAATGAAAATTAAATATATTTATATTATTAAGCAAACCATTAGAACATAATATGAGCATTATTTCTTTATTGTTTTCTATAAAGCTTTTTATAAACTTAGAAATAGTTGAACATGCAGCGCAATAAGTTTTTTATATGCACTTTTTAAGTCATATCTATTTATATATATATTATATAATACATATTAAATCGTGTGTGTGCCAATATAAATAATTTAAAATGAATACCTATTTTATTATTATAAAATATGTGCAAAATTGCGATTCTATATAGACACTTTGACGATAATATGATCATATCTAGAATCTATTTTTTTGTATTTTAATAATAAAAAAAATAATAATAATCACATTAGATTAGTGTGCTATATATTCCTTTATCGTTTTCGCGAGTAAGTATTTATGAACCATGATGTACTTTGTAAAACATTTTTTTACACATGTTATGACGCTTTGAGAAATAAAATTTCATTACAATTGAAGTTTATTTTGATTTTATTTCATATAATCTCCAGAACTGTAATCCTCAAATTTTCTTTCATTTTTCAGATTGAAAGTTTATATATATATATATATATATATATATATATATATATATATATATATATATATATGAATAAATAAATAAATAATTGTTTTTTCATTATTGTGCACTATAAAAAAACATATTAAATTTTATTTTAATTGTTAACTGTAAAATTATTCCATAATCTTATAAATGTTAATAACTGCTGTACTATAATTATCAACTGATAACTATTGTATTATAGTGATATAAAATGATAATTAACATTATGATATAAAAGACAAGAATTGAGATAGATATTTTAAAGATTGAGTTGTAAAAATGAGCTTAAATAAAAAAAAATATAGAGGAGAATAACTGCGACATTTTATTAAAAGAAAAATGTTTTTTTTTCTATTATTATTAAAATATTTTTAGAGTTTAATATGAAACAAAAATTTTGCTTTTGAAATTTTGTTTTCTGCTGATATATTTGGAATTATATATATATATATATATATATATATATATATATATATATATATATATGTGTGTGTGTGTGTGTGTGTGTGTGTGTATGAAATTGATCTGGTTTTATACAATTTATTATTATTTACATCATGTATATTTAATGTTCACATTATTTATGAAACATGATGTTATTAAATAACAAAGAAATTATTATTTTAATTTTCAGAAATTAAGTATAGATTCGTTGGGTTCGATTGAGCATTATTGATGAAAGTTTACTTTTATCAATACAATTTATATATACTTTCAACGAAATCAATAGGTGGCATTAATAGAGCTAATGTTATTTATTGTCTACCGTCTATTTTATAGGTCATTAGAATTATACACGTTTTTATTATATATTTAATTTATTAAAATAAAATTGCAAATATTATATAAAATCAAAAATAATATTCCACTAATTAAATGTATATAATAAATTTTATATAGATAAAAAAATATAAAAGACAAATGTGAAGCAATAATTTTATGCATACACACACACACACACACACACATATATATATATATATATATATACGCGATTAGTGATTTTATATTAAAATTATAGCAGTTGGAATTTTCTGTAAAAATAGTAGAATTTCAATAAATAAAAAAGGAACAGTTTTATGTGTCGCTAGTAAATATTACTTTTACAAAAAGTTTTTATATAAAAAATATGTTTATGATTATATTTTAAATATAAAGTATATTTAGGTTGACAAATATCAATAGAAATGTATTTAGTATTGATAAAATAATAAATAAAAAATGTATTGATAAAATAATAAATAAAAGTCTAAAATCTAAAAACTGAAATAAATCGAATCACAAATATTTATTATGTAATTTAAATTAATAAAAAAATAATTTTACATTTTTAAATGTAAAATGATTTTTTTTATTAAATATAAACGTATATATTTACAATAGTTTAACAAATTTTGGAATAAAAATAAATTTAAAATATTAAATGGATAAAAAATATTGATAAAATAAAACAAATAAAAATAATAAATCTCAGATGATGATTATAGAAAAATATTACATTAAAAAAATATAATGATCAAAAGTATTGTTTTTTTTGCATTAAAATTTTGTTTATAGCCGTATTTTAAGTGATTAGCTATTAAAATCAATGTAAAAGTTTGATCGTTAATGCTGAGATATTTTACATGAAAACATATAGTTAATAAATTGAATTTTGGCATGGAAAGGATGTATATTTTGAGTTGTAAAGATCATTTAATATTAAATTGTAAAAATAAAGCTGTATTTGACGAAACAAAATTGCTACACCACTACCGCCATCACCAGTGTCCGGCTTTAACGTTTAATAAATATGATAATTAAAATATATGTTAATAAATGTACTTTTTTTAAATGTTTGTAAATGTTTTCTTTTCAATCAAATTTATATTTATTATTATTATTTATAAATTTACCATTTACAATATGATTCATAAATTTTTACATATTTTTATTGATGCATAATATTGATAAAAAAAATGGCGTTCAAAAAGCATACAAGAATAAAAATCCGTTCGAATTTCTAAATGCATAATCGAAATTTTTCAGTTGCAGGAAAATTGAAGAATGTGTAATTTGAAACTGAAGAATGCAAAACTTAATATTATGAAGTTTAAAAGGTATATATTTAGATATAACTACTATTTTATATAAAGTAGAATATATCTAGTGCAGTGTTTCTCAACAAACTTTAAATGAAAATCTATTAATATTTCTTAAAATTTCTATTTGAGGTTATTTTTTATATTATTAATATTTCATTTTTTTAATATTAATATAGCTTTTTCTATTAATTACAAAAAATATGAATAATATCAAAATTTTTAATATATTTAAAAATAAAATAATGTTTCATTATGTACAAATAATTATATGTAAAAAAATCACAAATCATCTAATATAATTATTTATCTTTTTATTTTGATATTTTTTGATGTATTATATATATATATATATATATATATATATATATATATATATATATATATATATATATATATATATATATTAAGTGTATCAAATTTTTGTTTTAATTTTCAAAGATTTTTTAAACATTATTATTATTTTTCTTTTTTAGAAATGTATTTAGCATGAGTTAAAATAAGATGCTGTAAAGTTTCAATCAAATCTCATGAATACGCGAAAAACATTTCAAAGCTTAACCATTAACCATTTCCTTTAGTTTTTTGGTTTCATCTTCGAAAATATGGTTCGAATTGAGATGTCAATAAATGAAGCATTCCTTACAAAATTCTATAATAAAAATGATTAACCGGAAAATGTGTAAAATTCACACGTTAACAAGGTTTTACTTCGAAGAGAATATATCTTAATTCGTAGATTAATTTTGCTTTTAACGAAATGTCTATATTAAAAATTAAGGGGACTCGAGAATAAACTTTAAATGCTAGACATGAATTTTCACTTTTATTGATTACAGAAAATTATGATTTTTTTTTATAAATATAGAAGTGTCTACAAATCCTGTTTATCTTATAGAAAGATTATTTTATTTCTGTAATACATAATTTTCTCTTTCTCTCTCTCTCACTTTATATATATATATATATATATATATATATATATATATATATATATATATATATGTATATATATATATATATATATATATATGTATATATATATATATATATATATATATATATATATATATAAAGTGAGAATATAATTAGAAAATTATTTGAAAAGTGGTTAGGAGCAATCTTTAAATAATTTACAATATGTTAATCATATAAATTTTACTGCTAATCTATCGAAGAAATGTATATTATTAAAATGTAAAAAATTGTAAAATAAAATCAAAATGATTTGGAAAAGCAAATTTTTATCAACGACGTCGAGAAAAGAAAATCAGGTCTTGTCAAGGTCGTAACAGGAAGTACTGCAATTAAATAGAAGATTTGAGATTAGTATTACATCGGAAAATTTGTAAGGTAATATTTAGTGTATTATCAAAAATTTAGAAGATTTTTAGTAATGAGAATATTTATGAAAAACAATAAAAATGGACTTACAAAAAATTTTGTAAGTTGCATGAAATAATTAGTTCAACAGTAGGTTGAGTATATATTAGTTAACTAAATTTCAAAATAGGCAATAAGAAATTACTTCGATATATTAATGTATTTCAACGGTGAAATATTAATATAAAGGGCTAATCATAATGACTAGTAATTATATTTCTCATAAATATTTAAAAAATGATTGTAATGTCAAATAATATAATACATTATTATTATTACATGTCGTCAATGTATCGTCCACTTTATTCGCCGGACATTGCTCCGCGCGATTATCGCACGACACGAACACAACGCGTTCAATTTCGACCGACACAATCCGACGATGCGTATCTGAAACGTTTCCGTCGTCCACTTTCAGCTGAAAATCTGCTCGACACGGTGTTTTTTTTTTTTTTTTCAGATTGAAATTGTAAAAGTGGGTGTTTTTTTTTTGGGGGGCGCGTTTCGGGGAGGGGACCAGCCTTTTCCGAGGGGGTGGGTGGGCGGGGGCGGCGGTGCAGAGGGGCGCCAGTCGCAGCTGGGCGGTCGCGCGCGTCGTACCTGTGCATAAGGGGCGCAGTCCTACATGCCGCCCGAGGCGATTACCTTATCGCCGACGAGCGACCATTTCCGGGTACCCCCTGTATATATATAATGACAGGCCGATGCTGTTGCACGTGCATTTTCTGCAAGGATAACACGTATAAATATCGTCGATAGAGCAGGTATGAATAAAAAGCGCGCCAATATAAAACTTTTGGCGCACTTTTTTTTTAAATTTTTTTATTAATACACTAAATATTAATATATGAAATTTTTATTTCATACATTAATATAATATTACATTAAATATAATATAAAATTTTATATATTTCATAAATAGACGAATGATTTATAATTTAACATTAAACCTACCATTGAACATTTTCAAACTTTTATACAACTTTTACATATTTAAACGTCATCATGTCGATTTCATACAATGAAATTTCTATAATTATTTTATTTATTTATTTATTAATTCATTCAACAACAAAGTTAATATTATCTATAATACAAACGTTTAATTATAAAAATAATAACTACTCTATACACCGGTCATTTTGACCGGGTACATTAAGAATATGTATATAATAAGTGTCGGTAGGTTTAGTGTTAATCGCATGATATATATATTAACATTATTGCACACACTTTATATAATAAAATAATTATAGTGCCGTAAAATAAAAAAAAGTTTTAAATCACATTTAACGTATATCGTTCAACTTTATTCACACGAATTTAAAGTTAATGCGATATAATTTATATATATATATTTTTTTTAAATGGTTAAATTTTTGAAATTGATTTCATGTATTCAAATCGAATATACAATATTTAAAAAGATTTCTGATCGTCTCGCGTGAGTGAAAAACATTAAGTTTTATTTGGGTCATAACAAGAGAATCGTTTATATATATATATATATATATATATATATATATATATATATATATATATATATATTGTTTAAGAATAATATAAATATTTTTCAGGTTGTCAAAAAAGAAATAACACGCGACTCAATGATAGATTAAATCGTTGTTTCTGTTTTCAGTACTTTTTTTTCTTTTTGAAGAATTAAATTTTGAAATGCACGATTTTACGATTTACATACCGCACATTGGAATATTGTATGAATTTATTCAATTTATTACATATATATATATATATATATATATATATATATATATATATATCACGTTTATCGTACCGATTATAAAGTTTCTATCGTCATATAAATATTGTGTTAAAATTCGCACAGTATATCGTTCGCGAGCCTCGAATTGACCATACATGTCACAAACCGTATATATATATATATATATATATATATATATATATATATATATATATATATATATATATTATATACGTTTGATATTTTATAACGTTTCCTTTTAAAATGTCATTTTGACATTTGAAGTGTATTCGTAACGAATATTCATCAAATAAAACGAAATTGTGGAAAACTTTAATATATTATATATATGGTATACTATAATAAATTCTAAGAATATATTTGAATTATCTCATTTATACAAAACAATTATATATATATTTTCTTCTATCTACCATATACGACGACATTCCACAGATGTTTTTCTCTTATTTACGATATTTTTTTTTTTTTCAAAAAATAGTCAATAACACCCTTGGTTTATTTACATACGTCTCGTATGCAGCATCAAAATAAATATATAAATATATATATATATATATATATATATATTTTGTCGAGTCATAGCACTTTTTTTTGAATCATTCATAAGGGTCGACTCCATTTTTTCGGTTGATTCAATTCGATTCCTTCGATCGGTCTTCTGAATAATAAATAAACTTTGATACATACGCACGGACGATTGATGATGATGACGAGAGTTTTCAGAGCACTTTTCCCTTGTTTTTATTTGTTATTTCGACGCGTTTTTTTTTTTTTGCCCTCACGTCTGGATCATTCTTTACAATCGGGAATGAATATACGACGTCGCAACATATTATGATATAAAAAAGAATAAGCGGTACAAGAGCGATCGCAGTTGTTACAAATTTGAATTCATAAATATATAAACGATACACTAATTTATATATTTATGAATTTTAATTTTGAAACTATTGAAATATGTCAAAAATATAAATATATATAAATAAAAACCAATGCTTATTCAATATGAAAAGTGCATTACGTGTTTTAATATGACATTTTAGATAATATTTCATAGATGTCTCCAAAAGATTAATATTATTTCAGTAATCCATATATTGTATATTTTAAAACTATTTAATACAATAATATTTCTTTTTTCACTTTAATAATTTAAATAATATTTTTTAAATAAATATATCAGTATTGTTTTCATATTTAATATAGTAATGTTAGAATTAAAAAAAAAAGATTTTTTAAATTTCCAATATTCGTTATACATGTTTTGTAATTCCATAATGAATATTTTTAATTTTATATTTGAAGGTCTAAAGTTGATTTTTTATAAATTTTTTTTTTTAATATTAGATCGTTCAATTGTATAATATAGTCAGTTCTCGACTTACGACGGGGTTTCTGTTCTGTAATTTTGAACGTAAATCGAAATGATCCTAAGTCGAATTTCGTTCATATATATATATATATATATATATATATATATATATATATATATTTTTTTTTTTTTTGCTGAAAATTAGATAAAAATAATCCAATTAAAAAAATTTTTTTCGTTACAAATTGACAACTTACCCTATTGATATTTTAAAAATAATTTAATTTTATATATTTTCAATTATGCCGTCGTATATTTTTGTTTTTGTATCGAATACATATTCGCTCGCAACATTTTGGGAAACATTGTCGAGTGGGTGCAGAAAGGAAAGAGGCTCACTTGAAACCGCCCACAATCCGCCATTCATTTAACATTGTCAACTTTCACGGCTTATCGTCGTGCGGCACGCCATTTTTGTCTATATTAACCAAACTAAGGGTTGTTTTTACCCCTCTCCCCCCACATCAGTACCCCTTATTTTCATCATCATACACGACGACATTATCGATTCTTACATGCACTTATGCATTGTTTGCACCCCCTCCCATCCCCCCCCTAATACAATTCGATTAAAGTATGCAAGAAAAACAAAAATAAATGTTTGTTTATTTTTTTTAATATAACTAATATTGTTTATTTTCAACGAAACGATGAAATTTTGATCGTCCAATCAGAGAGCTTGATCACACGCTCGTTCGCTCACACTACACCAATGGTTCCCAATTTTTTTTCATTAGTGCACTCCTTTATCTGATTGCTGAGTGTACACACACACACACACACACACACACACACACACACACACACACACACACATATATATATATATTTATATCTTTCGTCATAATATTTTTTTACGCGTACCACAGGTTACGAACCGCTGCTCGACAATATTTAATATATTGTCGAGTCCAATTATTTTGATAGTCTATATAATTTCTAATCAATGTTTTTATTTGTTTAATTAGTGTGACACTTCGGTTAATATGACATAACACTTAATTCACACTAATCATACTATATATATATTTATGAATTAAATTAAATAATATTATTAGTAAAAGTATATTGAAATATTTTATAAAAAAAATATTTAAAATTTATAAAAAATAAATAATTGTAATAAAATATAATAAAGAAATAATATAGAATGTCGTTTAATAGTCGATTTAGACATTTTGCTTTCTGTGTTTAAAATTAACGAACGCCAATACACTTTTATTAAAAGCATTTTAAAATAATTAATGTGAATTACGTGTATTTTTTTTTTGTTGTTGTCGTCGTAACGTATATAATTATTCGATTATATCGATGAAAAAATAAAAGATTACGGTTTTAATACCGATTTTCAGTAGTAATGGCTGAAACGCTGAAAACTATTCAAAGCGTATTCGTGACAACATTCAATATAAATTAAAGAACGTTTTCTTATTAAAATTCGAGGCAATTTATTCATTCGCTAATGTAAATTTCGAAATTTATTATTTACTATTATAAAAAGATACTTTAAATCACGTGCAATCTTTAAAATGAATATTTCTTTATTGTTTTTCATATGAAAACGATTGTTTTATTATATTCAATTGGATCGTTTCTATTCTGAATAATAAATTATAAATTGAAGAATACGTTTATTGGAGTATCGTTCCGGAACGTTCTTGTTCGTTCGTTATATTACAGTTTTAAAAGTCAAAAAAAAAGTGATATTAAATATGAAATGATAACGATATCATATTTATATATAAAATACATCGCGGATTTTACGAGTTAATTATATTTTCGCGTTTTTGTTTCACTTCGCGAAGTATACATGAATGATGTAGTGCTCTGGCTTTTCTTTTTTTCTCTACCTTTTTCTTTCTCTCTTTTTCTCTTTCCATCACTCTCTCTCTCTCTCTCTCTCTTTCTCTCTCGGTCTTTCAATGTAATGAGTTTTGTTTTCCTTATACGAATGCGGCCAGAATAGCAAAATAACCTTGTCGGTAAAACTTATTCAGGCCGATACCCCATATTAGAAATGAACGAACAACTTTCCCAGGCAGAATACGCACAATCTCTAAAAATAATATATATATATATATATATATATATATATATATATATATATTTATTTATATATTTAAATATATATACAGGGTTGCTGTATAAATGCGCGTACGGGCATAAAAAAAAGCTCATTTTTAAATTCAACGTTCATTCATTCCGAACGAACGATTCCGATGCAAAAAAAAAAGAGAATAATAATAATAATAATAATAATAATAGTAAAAAAAGAACAAAGAAAGAAATCAAAAAAAAAAGAAAAGAAAAGAAAAGAAAGAAAAAGAAAATGAAGAAGAAACCGACATTTTAGCACAATGCAAAATTTATATACTCGTGTCGAAGTTTGTTGCGTTAAAAGAAAGTTGTTTAACTTCTGGCGCTATATTATGTAGATGTGTTTCAGCTGAAAATATTCAAGCGTTACGGAAAATCTTTCTCCCATAAGAATAAAGTAATAATGGTAAGATATGTTCAGCATCTGAAAATTTCGCATTCATATCCATTTTTTTTCTTCTTCCTCTTCTTCTTCTTCTTCTTTCTTTCTGTCTTTCATTCTTTCTTCGAGACATAAGGAATTCGCGCGAAACATAAAGATAATATAGTGGAATAAGACGTGCGATTATACGTGTAATAAATTGAAGGTTTCATACTTTATATATATATATATATATATATATATATATATATATATATAATTCTCCCCTTTTACCAACCCTTTATAACGTAATATACTATTTTCATAATAAAAAGTCAGTAGTATTGCGGTCGGACGGTCGGGGTCTTGGCCCCCAACTTTCGAGATTCTTCACGCTCGATTTATTTTTTGCGTGGTCCAACGGTCAACTCGACGTTTTGACTTCAATTTCATATTAAAGATTTTGACGTTCCACTGCATTTCAACGATGAAAAATTGTTTTATGCGATGAAAATATTAAATAATATAATAATAATAATAATAATAAAAGAAATGACAATATTATATATAAATTTATGACGCATTGAGATTTATAGTATATAATGGAAATAATATTTATTTTGGTTATAAAAAGTAAAAAAATAAAATAAAATAAAAATAGAGTTGAATAATTATGGAATTAACAAAATTACTAATAATTGGGTCGCGTGAAAATAGCTACAACATTAACGACCATTACCAAGCGCTAAAAATGTGTCGTAATTTTTTATTAAAAATATGTTTAAAAAATATACTTATAAATATAATAAAAATATTTATAATAATTTTTCGTTCGCATTAAAAAAATATATATTTTTAGATATTCTCAGATTTTTTTTTAAATAACAATACAATATATGTCAAGTTTTTTTTTGTAAAACCCGACAAATTGGCGATTAGATTTTCGAATCAGATAAATCAACTTTTTTTTTTGTAAAACCCGAAAGGCAAACTAAAAAAGTTCGTGACGACACTATTTTTTTTTTTTTCATTTTTGATTCTTCTTACAAAGAGTGAAGAAGAAACTTCGATTCAAAAATAGTTTCAGCGAAAGATTTCCTTTTTTTAAAGTTACTCTTAAGTAAATGTTCACTAAAAAATAACATCAAAGAGTATAGTAATATTATCAAAGTTCATTTTTCATATTGAATTTATATATATTAAATATTTATTAATATTATATAATATAATGAATTTAATTCTAATAACGTTTTCTTTATTTTATATATAGTAGTGTATTTTTTTTTATTTTAATAACTATTCTAAAATTTTATTTCATGATTAAATTCATTCAAATTCGATCTTTTATTTATTTAAATAATAATATAATATTGTGATCAAAAAGTAAGGTGAAATTGTCATTTAAAACTCTCAGGCATTAGAAAAAAAAATTGTACATTTTTTTCTAAGTTGGTAAGACTGTCTATAACATTTATCAAGCGTCTGTTTGTTAAAAGGTTTAATTATCTCCGAGTTTTTACAACTCTTGTAAAAAAAACTGTTCCGCAACCACCGTATTCGCCTGATTTGGCTCCGTGCGACTTTCTGGCTATTCGGCAAACTTGTCAAAATTTCATACAAATAATTATACTCGCTATTGTGATAAAGTATTAAAGTAAAATAAGCGACGCTTCAACTCGATACCGTTGTACAAATCTCATATAAAAATATTGTAGAATTGTTTATATTTATTTTATTTTATTTTCTATTCTATTTTATTCTATGTATATATATATATATATATATATATATATATATATATATATATATTAAAATATATTTTTTTAAATTTGTTCCTAGTCAACAATTAACAATGGATACCGTATGAAAAATTTCGCTCACATTTCAACGATATGTATAATATATATATATATATATGTATATATTTTTATATATTCCGAGATACGACGGCTAATGTTTATTTTACATAGGATATGTTTATGTACAAAAACGCCGTTATCCCGAAAGAAGTATGAGTCGTAAGTGAAATTATGTATAAAGGTAGTGACATAAAAATCCACGTGCATGCAGTATTTTCTTTACGTTTTGTCCGCATCAACGTTTATAAGGGTTTAATAAAATTTTTAGAACCCTCGCAATTGTCTTGTGCACATAAACTAGGTAAAGTAAATAAATAAATCGGCGGTTCTATAACTTTTTTGGTTGCCGACGTCGCTTTTACGAGTCGTCGGTTCAACGCTCGATCTTTTAATGCGGCGTAATTTAATTATATATTATATTAAAAAAAATATGCTGATTTTATTTATATATAATTTTATTATAAATATATTATTGAATTAATTTTTTAAATAATATTTTTTTTTCAAATGATATTTTCGTAAATTATAATAATATTATGTATTCAAATGTTCTTATATGTATACATTAAAAAAATTAAAAAATATAATATATATATATATATATATATATATATATATATATATATATATATATATATATTAAATATAATTTATTTCAAATCTGTTATATTTGTGATACAAAATAATTTTCAAATAAAAATCGATCTATTTTTTTTTATTTTATATAATTAAAAATATAAATATATATTTGAAATTTTGAGAGATTGTTTGAGATTCTCAAAATCTTCGATCTAATTTCAACGTAAATTTAGTGGTACGCGGAAAAAAAATGTTTATTTCATTTTTTTTTTTGTAAATATAACATAATCAAGATTTTCCGCATTTTTGTATATATATATTTTTTTTTTCAAGTCGAACGTTATAATTCAGTGGCGTGCATGGAAAATAATATAATTATCGTGTTTAACGTCACCGTCGCTATCAAAACTGGGCGATTTTAAATAATAAATAATAACGAGACGGATGCATATCAGATTAATTTTCGTGTTTTCGTTTAAGTTTACCTTTAAACAGATTCGTATCTTGAATAATTCTCCATACTGTACGCACATACGCACGCACCACGATATAAATAATACAACACTCGTATAGTATTTGCGTTTAAGTCAATTTATGCTAATGAAACGCCTGGCGGTTGTGTGTATTTTTTTTTCGCCCTACAACCCCCCCCCAAAATGCCCCCCCCCAGTTATGTATAAAAATAAATAAATTAGTTTTTATGACTTTATGCCGTTATGGGTGGCCCAAGTTGTATAGGTGATTTTCGACGCGATAAAACTGTTAAAAATATCGCGATAAAATTACTAAAAAACAAGAAAAATACAAAAATGAAACAATAACGAAATCGTGCAAAAATAAAAATGATGATGAAAAAAAAATCGCAGTCACGTCTGTGAGATTGTTTTTTTTTTTTGAATAACGACGAAATCGTAAGTTTAAATATGTAATTGGATTACGTCGAACGGAAAAACGACGTTATTCGGAAAATGAAATTGTGTCATTTTCAGTACAAAATGTGAACCTCTTTCCAGTCGATTGCACCTTTTTATTATTCATTTTATGATATATGATATCGAACAATTTAGATAATTGATAGTTTTAATAGAATTCGTGTGTGTGGTGTGTACGTGTATTATAATTAATAATATATGGAAAATATGATTGATTAATATATTCATAGAATAAGTTAGATTTGTCTTAATATAATAGAAACATTTTAAATATATTTATCGAAATATAATTACAAAGAAAAAAAATGTTCCAATCAGACTAATATAACTTCCAAAATTTTAAAATGTCTTAACCTCCATATTCGCCATACGTGATCCCATGTGAATCTCTTAAAAGAAAAAAATAATATAAAGTGATTCTTGAAGAGTCGTTTATTCGTTAAAATTTTCTTTTGAAAACGATAAAAATCAGTACTTTTTTATTTAGAATTCAAAATTTTATGAAATTATTTTACAACAAAGAACAATTTTAATAATTGTTTTTTTTTAATATAAATTCAACAATACTTTCGATATTTTATATATATATATATATATATAAGATGCCTTTTTATAAAAAAAAATAGTACAAAATAAAAACGTAAATAAAAAAAAAGAAAATAAATAACGCGATGCAATAAAAATTAATTATAAATTTTTGCGATAGAGAAAATAGGTTATAAAATCACTGTTACTCGTAATTATTAAACGCACTTATTCAAAATTTCAACGCAAATCATAAACTAAGTAGATTATTTCGGGAATTTATTGGGGGGAGGGGGGTTGAAACGGTTCGAGTTCCGGTATATATATATATATATTCGGTGAGAATTTCCAATTATTTGCCGCTTTTCCCTCTGATTTTTTCCATTCCTGGCCGACTTGGATTTTATTTCTTTTTTTTTTGAGCCTGCACCGTTTTTATAATCTTTTCCGGATCGGGATTCAGTCGAAAAAGATGTCCACAAAACCGACCGTCGAAATATCACGTGCCTCTTTAAAGAGAGAGAGAGAGAGAGAGAGAGAAAATAAGTGAATAAAAAAGAAATAGCGCGACTTTTCACCGACAATTTTTCCGAAAATAAATATAAAATCTAGAAAAATCTAGACGAACGATATGAAAGGGCAAAAAGAGTTTGGTGGGTGAAAAAAAAAATATCCTATCGACTGTAATCCGACAATGTATAAAATTTCAATGATGAAAGGCTTTCAAAATTTTTATCGATTTCTTTGTGAATATTTCGGTAGTATTTATTATTATTGTATTCCAACAGGTAATTTATTTATATGTAGATTAAAGTAATTAGATGTGACGTTTTAAATTTATCAAAATGTCACATGTTCGATTGAATACGTATTGAAGCATTGTAATTTTTATATTGTATTGTATATTTTTATTTTTATTGCATAGAACTTTATATACAGAGTCTAAAAATTCAAAATTACTCGGAATACTTACCAATATGATAGATATGATTAATTATAAGACAGCAAAAACATTGTACTAATAGAATTAATACAATTTTTTAATTCAAAAATTAAATTTCAAATTTTGGTTAAAAACAAAAATATAATGATGTGCCAACCTCCATATTCGCCAAATATGATCTCGAGCGCATAAAATGAAATAAAGAGAATCTTAAAGAGCGTCATTTTACAAGCATGAATAAGATTAAAAATCAAATATTAAATTCAAGAAACGTTTCGGAGATAATATCTAATGTGGACTATTTTAAAAGAAACAACATCGTTGTATAAGAAGAAATAAAATACTTATCAAAAAAAAAAAAATCCATTACTTTTTGAACACACACACACATATATACTACTATTATTATACGAAACACTATATAAATTAATCAAGTATATAATGAACGTCGTAGGTGTAAATACAAATAAGGCATTGTGGAAAATTGAGAAAAATGAAAGAAAACGCACGAAAAAGAAACGCTTGTTTTATTTATCCAACACAATAGGATCACATAATGAGTTCAGACATTCTCATTATCTTGAAAATTTCAAATTGGAAATAAAAATATATATATATATATATATATATATATATATATGTATATATATATATATATATGTATATATATATATATATATATATATATATATATATATATGTATATATATATATATATATGTATATATATATATATTTATATATGTAAATATATATATATATATATATATATATATATATATATATATATATATGTTTATACATGCGTGCGCAAAAGTAGGCATGATGTGATATATCATTGTATAATATGACCGGAGTTGCCTTTTTCTCGAACATTTTTATCTTTATTTTTCCAAGTATATATATATATATATATATATATATATATATATATATATATATATATATATATATATATATATATATATATATATATATATATATATATATATATATATATATATATATATATAAAGAACGAGAAGCGGCATTAATGAAGAAATATTTGCTTAAATTTCGCTGAAGCCACTTGGGTTCTTCTTAATTGACAGAGACTTCATGATCAATTTCCTGCGAAACATCATGGACACTTGGCACGCGATCATGAAAGCCTGAAAAAAAAGGAAAAATAAATAAAAATGAGACGTTTCGAACCCACTCACCCCCACCCCACTGCCCCCCCCGTTCGAATGAATTTTCCTGTATTATATATATATATATATATATATATATATATTTATTATTATACAACAAAAAAGGGTATATTATAATATTCGTATTATATAAGGGTTTATCGTTGAAAATATTTATTCTGATTCGAAACGAGTAAAATTGATTATTAATCGACGTTAAAGCATATAAGAAATATATTAATTTGTCATACTAAGATTTTTGAGAAATTAAATAGACGTTTATTGTAAATGAGAGAAAAAAAACAATAGAATATCATTAAATTATCGATACTTTTTATTTGTTTGTTTTATATGAAAGTATGTTTAAATATTATTAATAAAAATTACAAAATATATTGGAAAAAAATAATCCATTTGATTTCATATAAAATTATTATATTTATTTTTATTTGTCTATATATATATATATATATATATATATATATATTACATTTTATTGAGATTTTATATTCAGATTCCGAGGATTTCTAGTGGATTTATTTAGATACGCAATTTTATTATATAAAAGGTCAACTTGCATGAGCCACTATATTCAGGAATTTTCTTTTGATATGCAATACCGTATTATTATTATAGTACAAGTGGAACAGTAGACAAATTCGCAAAGATTTTTTTTTTTTTTTTTGAATAATAAATATTTGCGAATGACTCTATTTCGCTATACATGTGGTGTTCAAAAAGTGACGAATATTTTCATTTTATTTTTGAGACAATTTTATTTATACATTTATACATTAATGTTATTCTTTTAAAAATAATCTTACTCTCTTCAAAGTTTAATAATTTTGAACTCTTTTAGTGGTGCACTTTAATCTTATTTATGAATGTAATATAGTCTTTCGAGATTATCTTTTTGCACGGAGCTACGTATGGCAAATATGGAGGATGGCATATAATTACAATATTGTTTTATGCCAAAAAAAAAAAATGTTTATTAACATTTTGTTAAATATTTTGAGTTATTTAAAATTTTTATTTTATAAAAAAAATATTTATAGATAAAAAAAGAAAATTTTCGTTATTTTTTCAACACACCGTATATACCGAATATGAATGTTATTGTGAGTTTATTCATTTGAACCCTTTGCCATAATGACAAATTTGATATCACATACACATCACATATTCATAGATATCGTTTCAGGCTGCTGAAAGAGCTGCGAAATAATAATAATAATAATAATAATATAAAAAACTGAATACGAGCGAAGCTATTCAGCGCTCGTTTGATTCACGTGTCGATTGCTGAAATGGCATCCGTGAAAGGTGTGTTTTTGATTCAAGTATACTTCGGATACGATTTTCAGACCCCACAGTGAAAATCCGCGCGCCTTATGAATAAATATTTAACATTTTCAAGGGAAAACTTCTCGCATTAGTTATGCGTTTGAGCGACGCGTGTGCTCTTATATACTTGGAAAAGTGAGGCCCGGTTTTAATGCTCTCCCTTAGGAAAAGGGTGATAATCCCTAATGAACTTGTCAAAAACGACGTCGGCAACGTTATGAAATAAAAATGTGGAAACTCCGTAAGTTTTCCCGTCTAATTTGTGCACGGGGCGTGGCTCGTGCGACATTTTCGAATTAACGGTTAAATTAAAACTGATTAATTATTAAAAATTTTTTTTTCGCTACGACGATGGAAAATTAACGAAGGATCGCCCGATTCGTCCCTTTTGTCGAGTGACATTAATTGTGTTTATTCGTATATGAAAGCCCTTTAAAAATATTTATTTTTTTTTTATCATAAACTACTGTGATCAAAAAGTAAGGTGAAATTGTCATTTAAAACTACCGGGCATTAGAAAGGCAGGTAAATTGTATTTTTTTTCCTAAGTTGTTAGGACTGTCTATAACATTTGACAAACGTCTGTTTGTCAAAAGGTTTAATTAACTCCGAGTTACATGTGTTTTTACAACTCTTGGTTCCTTCATGTCATATTGCATTGGTTCTTCGCGATTTTATTGCCGAAAATTCGACTCATATCGTTCCGCAACCAACGTATTCGCCTGATTTGGCTCCCGTGCAACTTCTGGCTATTCAGCATACTCAAAAATTCTATGCGAGAACGCCGTTTTGACACGATTGACAAGATAAAAACCGAATCGAAAAAGATCTTGAAGACTATACCGGAAAAAGACTATTTCGACAATAAGAAAAAGCGTTGCCAAAAGTGCGTTTTATCGGTTGGGGATTACTTTGAAGGGGATGAAATTGATTTGAATTTACATTTTATAAACAAATTCATTTTACTTTTTGATCACAGTGTTATATATATATAATCACGTATATAATATTATATAAATCAAAACTTATTATTAATATTTCATAATATAATAAATGATTATATAGATTATTTTTAGATTAACAATGACAAAAATAATTTAAAACATTCATAACATACGGTTTTTGAGATTATCAAAATTATCATAGAAATTTAGAGAAAAAGTCATAAACAAAGATAGATACCAGATCTTATAAAGGATTATAGAGCTAATGATGATGAATAACACGGACTATAATTTGAAACGAAATCATAAAATTGAAATAATAATTAAAATACGAATGAGTGATTCGTTACAAAAGCGAAAATACTGAATATTTTCAGATATAAAATGATTTTGTACGGATACTTTCTTAATTTTCTTTCTTCGGCGATCGATCATAGGAATTATTCTTTTCATTGTGGTTTTCTTTTATTCTTTTTTTTTTTTGAACGAAATCGAAGAATACGAACATAAAAATAACCAACATAAATGCACGACTTCAATATATATGTAAATATATTGAAATTATATACAAGTATGGAGTTTAATTATGCGCCAATGTTCTCTGAGATGAAATATGAAAAAAAAAATGTCGCTTTTTTTCGATATTGATTTAATATAAATTTAATAAAAACGGAATGCAGATATAAGTAAAAAAAAATATATAAATATTTATTTTGAAAAATTTTCGCATTCTTCGTCTTTGATTCACTTTCATCCTTTAGGAGATTTTTTTTGGAGATAATCAAAATTTTCACATGATTTATATATATATATATATATATTTTTTTTTTTAATATTATATTGTTGTTAATAAATATAATACGAGTTGAATTCTCAAGTTGGCAATTTATAAAAAAAGTTATATATATATGAAGGGTTTGATGAACGATGACTTTTAGACTTTTCGATCGATTTTGATAAACTTTCGCATCTTTTTTCACATACTAAGCCAGGTTAAGCCGGCACAAATATGTCAAAAGTGTCTCATTTTCTCTCTCTCTCTCTCTCTCTCTCTCTTTATATATATATATATATATATATATATATATATATATATATATATCTTTTTCCTTTTTTTTCACGGTTAAACTCGTACAACTTTTACAAGAGCGTCATTTTTCACTATTTCAAAACCGCATCAACACTTTCAAGTAAAGTTATCTCTTAAACTATTAAACCGTCGCGTGAAACTCGATATCGCAAAAAGCGACACTTTTGAAATGAAAAAAAAAGAAAGAAACTTTCAACTTTCAGCCGAATAAGCGAAAAATAAAAATAAAACGAAATAATAATATAACCACGTTTCAGAATCTGATAAAACTGAAAAGCTTCGAGCGTATCGACGACGAAATGAAAATGCGATGCAAAATAGTGAAACGGATGATTTATGAAAATATTATTATTTTTTACATATTTTTACATTATAAATAAAATTATTAATAATAATTGCGTATATATATGTATATTTTTATATAAATTATTTTTGTTGTTATTTTGTTTAAAAATGAATATACAAAATAAATATATTTTTTGACTGTCGAATATATTATAAAATATTTATTTACAAAAAATATATTACAACTGAATCAAATTGACAATAATAAAAATAATATATTTTCTCAATAATTACATGATATATTTTTATTTATTTTAGTATAAAATTTTATATATTTATATTATATTAATTTTTAGGAGATATCACATTTATCTCTAAAAAATACATAAAAATCATTAATTTATATATATATAAATTGACATTCATTATAATGTTACAAATAATGGATCTGACGATGACGCCATTGAATTATTCAATATAAAAGACAAAATATTTTATTACTCTCGATATATATTATATTATTTCGAATAAAGCGCGCCGTAAAACGAAAGAAAACAAAAAGACATTTCATATGAAGAAGTGAATAAGCAATTTGATATGTAAATTGGCACATCGTTGTTCGTTTGGCTAAAATTGAAAATTTTGCTCTTTAATTTTCCTTTCTTATCTATCATTTGACTGTATGTGAAACGTTTCAGTTAAAATATTTCGATAAAGTTTGAAATTATTCGTGCGTATCCGTTTGCCGTTATATAATATAATAAAAATAATATTGTCGTATATTTTGTTACGGTGTTTAAAAAGTTATGAAAATTTATATTATTATAGAGAGAAGTTTATTTTTTATTTTTACATAAACGCTTCTTCTAATGTCTAAAATAGTTATAGAATTTACAATGATGCACTTTAATTTAATCTATATATTGTAAGAATGACGGCTCTTCAACGTTGTATTCGTTACATTCGCGGTGTTACGTTTGGCGAATATGGAGGCTGGAAACGTTTTCACAAATCATATTTTTGTCAAAAATTCACGAATGAGAATTTTTAAATATTGCGGATTATATTAATTCAATTAGTACGATATTTTTGTTAATGCGTTGGTGAACTATATTAAATGTTTAATTTTTATAAATAATGTTTTTCAAAATAATTTTTTTAAGGCATTTTGTATAAAATTACTATTGTTTCTTAATTTTAAAATAATAAAAATGTATTTTTTTTTCGTTTAATTTTATTGAATAATTTCTTGATTCACTCTCACTTATATATATATATATATATATATATATATATATATATATATATATATATACATTTTTGACTTTGAGCGTCTTCATTCCGAGCACCTTTAATGTGACTTTGTACAGTTTTTATTTTCAACTCTTGCTTTTAAATGGATCATAAATTCTTTCGCGAACGCCTCAAGAAATACGGCAGAGCTTCGGGTTGGGAAAATTTTTAAATATTTCACTTGTGAGAGAGAAAGCCGTCCGTGAAACTTGCGAAATTTAATAATTCCCTTTGAAATTTTTATTTTCAATTGCCATCATAAAGAATAATTCAACATAAACAACGCTGAGTGTCATTTATTATAAAACATATTATACTTCGTTTCAATTACGAATATTTCATAGTTGATTATTAGATTTTTATTTATATATATTTTTTAATTATAATACATATATATTTTTTAACTTGCTTACAACTTGAATTATTTTTACACGATTTATATTTTACATTTGTAGTATTGTTAGAAATTGAAGATGGATTTGAAACGTCGTATATCTTATATATTTTATTTTCTAGAGCACCTTTGAATGCATCCATCTTTAAGATATAAGGTTTTCGATTTGTAATTTTATATTTTTGATATTAAAAATAGACTTCTTTAATATAAATAAATTATTAACAATATTGTTCTTTTTTCAAAAATAATGAAAAGTTCGCTGAAAATTTACTTATATATTGTATTGAAATTTTAAAGAGATCAATGAGTGATTATTATTTTTTTATCAATATTTAATTATTTTAGACATCATAAAAAGTCAAATTACCAATATATAAATTACGTCTGAAAACTAAACTTTACACTGTGTTTTAAAAGTAATAGAACGCATTTTTTCTAGTCCTCGAAACAGTCGGAATAGTCTTTTTCCGATATAGCCTTCAACACCTTCTTCGATTCAATTTTTAACACTTCAATCGTGTCAAAACGTCATTGTCGCCTAGGATTTTTGAGTTTGCTGAATAGCCAAGAAGTCGCTCGGAGTCAAATCGGGCGAATACGGTGGTTGCGAAACGATATGCGTCAAGTTTTTCGTAAAAAAAAAAAACAATCGCGAAGAACCAATACAGTATAAAAGTTGTAAAAACACGTGTAACTCGGAAATAATTAAACCTTTTGACAAATATACGCTTGGTAAATGTTATATACAGTCCTACCAATCTAGGAAAAAAATATAATTTACTTGCTTTCCTAATGCCCGGGAGTTTTAAATGACAATTTCATCTTACTTTTTGATTACAGTAATATGTATATATATATATATATATATTAAGCAATGCACAATATTTTCAATCGATTCGCAAAAAGCACCGTCTATAAAGCAAAACGGACATCGAACCGCGTTACGTTAGAGCTTTAAGCACTCGTTCGCGTAATTAAACAACGTCGGCATAATAATAATAATAAATTTGCTCATTGTTCCGAGGAAAATTTACAAAATTAGACGACTACCGTATAGTAGCAGTATAGTATTACAACGTTCCATCTTGTATGCGGAAAACGTGGCACGCGTGCCGTTATATGTAATGTAATTTAGTAGTTAATTTTTCAGATGCTTTCAGCGAAATTGTTTATTGTGTGACATCGTTGTGCCGTTTTAATATTTCAGAAGGTTACTATTATTTCACCGAATATATATATATACCGGTATAAAAAGGTATTTTCCACGGGCCTTCGAGATATTTTCTTCGGGTTTTCGAGATACGAGCAATACCATGGGAATCGCGTAATAAGTTTTGTTCAAAGGAGTGGATATTGTACGAAAATTACTCCTCTTCCCTATTCGGGGTGTTTTTTTTTATTTTTTTTTGCGCTTTTTTTCCTTCCGGAAAATGCTTGATCGATTCGGCGTATTTTTTTTTTTTTTTGATCGTACATATTCGGGAATGTTTAGTTTTTCTTTTGAAAAATTGCGCAACATTTACGCGTAAACGTCGACGACGTTTCGACGTTTCGTATTCGTCAACTTTTTCAATTTGTCACATTTAATATATATATTTTTGTAATGATGATATTTTGACTTGCGTGTCGATTTAATTTATATGTCGTAATATATATTTATTTATTTTCATATATTATATATAACGATAAATATATTTAAATGATTTTTTTTTAATTATGATTCAGAATTTTTTAATCAGACAATGAGAAAAATCACCATAAAGCACTTGTAGTACAACAAATTATTTAATATAGGATTATTGAAAATAATTTATATAAATAATATCAGTTAATATTATATTTTTAAATATTTTTTTTTGTATAATTTAATTATGAGCAAAATTTTTAAAATTGTTAATTTATTCATATTTTACATTAATAATAACGAAAAAAAAAGATTAAAATTTCATTAGCAACCAGCACACACACACATATATATATATATATATATATATATATATATATATATATATATATAAATCTTATCATCAATAAAACAAAACACAATCCGATTGCTCGTCATTGTAAATACAATATATAAGAAAGTTTCACTAAATTGTAATAAATCAGTTCGAAAGCAGACGGAATAAATCTCTTAAAAAAGTTTTTAAACTTCGAAGAAAGAATACTTTTCGCGGTGATAAAATTTTTATATCGTATTATATACATACATATATATATATATATATATATTTTTTTTTTTTTTTTTTGAAAGAAAAATGATGAATATTTTTTCTACATTTATTCTGCTTTTGTAATATTTTGTAATATTTTTGTAATATATATATATATATATATATATATATATATATATATATATATATATATATATATATATAACAATTAGCTTCATTGACTTCGTCATCGCTTTATATAAAAGTGTGCAGTCATTTATAAAAAAATATATGAATTACAATTTATCGCGAAAAGTTTAGAAAAAAAAATTTCACTCTGATAATTCTAATTCATAGCAATTTAAGGCTAATTTGCCTAGTTCATTTGCATTCCGCATTTGCGGTGCGTTTAAACTCAATATGCCGGTTGATTGCTTTTTAATTTCTATTCCACGGTTTAACTAAAGTTTTTATGCTGAATTTTAAATAGTTTATTTTTATTCCCTATTAATATTATTTTTATAGTGAAATAAAAGCGCACGTTACAGTGTAAAAATCATAAATTTTATTCAATGCATTTGATTTATTATATAAATATGTGATTATTTTTTTTTTCGTTCATCAAAATTATATACATATATCACAGTTTAAATTTAAAATAATTTTTTGAGTCAAAAAAATATACAAAAATATTTTTTTATCACTTTACCTAGATTAATCAAATATAATTTTATACATTTTCACAAGTTATTAAAATATATATTGATAATTTTGCAATATAATTTTGTACGATTACATAAAAGTAATTATGAAAAAAAAAATATATATATAAAGATACGAATCCGCAGTTTTCATTATTAATTTTAAAATTTCGCCTTTAATTTTCCTAGATAATAATCTTAACTGCGTCATCAGGTTTATTCGGTTATATTTATGTTATTAGATAGAAGTCATATTAATCTGGGAAAATAATCTGAATTCAATTAAATTTATTATGTAATAAAAATGAATTAAATTTGGTTGATATATATATATATATATATATATATATATATATATATATACAAATTTCTATTTAAATTTAATTATATACAAGCTGTGGGTCTTCGATTCACGATATTGCTTTCATATTATGCGATTATTTTGATAAATATAAACTTATCAAAATAAATTTATTAATATATGAAAGATATACCTAAGTCATTTTTTACACGATATTTTTATACAACTTTTTAAATAATGCGGCCCGTCAATAGGAAAATTGCGGCCCACCTATACTAGATGTTATGCCGATTTTGTTAACATATATAAAATAAAGTTTTTTTTAAATTTGTATATATATTTCCGTTTAATAAAGTTGTAGTGTGCATTTTAAATTATTAAAAAGTAAAATTTTAATAATTAAGTTTTCAAACTTTTTTTAGAGTGCGTCCTATAAATAAGTAAATAAAAAACTCATGCGACCCGCAATATACTAAGAGTTTGACACGCCTGTAGTAAAGAATTTTCAGACAGTCACACATCGTCGGATGATCGAATCGACGAGACGAATCGAATGCTGAAAACCGTTCGCAAAACGCACTTGTTTCAGCTGAATTACGAGGATTTTTCGCACAAAAATTTGCTATTTTCAACGCTAAATTGCAAAATAATAGTCGAATTTGGTTTGAATTTGCGCGCGAAAAAGAAAAACGAGAAAATATTAAAATTAATCGCGTTTGCTCGGGGTTTTCGTTGATATTTTAATTATCAAGCTTCTAACTTATTTTTTTAAAGTTCGACCCACGTCTGAATACATAAAGCTCTTCTACATGTTATATTTTTTTAATTTATCTATAATTAATTGTAAGCAGTATAATTATTATGTAAAAAATCTGTATATTTGTATAAATCAATGTTAAATATATTTTTCTTTAAATATAAAGCAATATTTGTTTATTAATATAAAAAATACATTTTAAACATTGGCTTATTATTATATATTTAAATATAAATTAAATGTATTTTCATAATTTTATATCATTAAAACTTTGCATTGATTTCATCTTAAATATTTTACGCTTATATATATTATATTCTAATAAATCTACGATTTCAAAGTGCGATAAAATATCTTAAAATTAATTTGCAAACTTTTATCGTTCAATTTCTCGTATATATCACATTAATAATATTGCATTAACACTTTTAAAGTAATAAATTATGATATGTATTAAATATGACAATGGTTCTCAATCTTAGTTTCGTATTTTTTTATTTTTTTTTGTTTATATATTTTTTTACCGATAAATTTTTATTAATCAAAATATTAAATATGTATATTTTTATTTTAGATTTGATATTTTTCATATTGAGAAAATAAAGTCGTGTTTCAGCAACGGAATATATTTACAATTCAGGTTCAATATTGCAACGGTTTTCGTATCGAGTACATATTTTTTTTTTTTTTTGAAACATCAAACTTCAAATACCGAACGTGCCATAACACACACACACACACACACACATGAGAGTATACAAGAACGTGCTTTATGAAATATGCGTCATGTTAAAAAATCTAATAAAAATTCCCATACTGCATAATTCGAAATTCCAATCCTGTATCACTTTATTTTTTCATGCTGAAAATACTTGGGTGTACGATTATAGAAATTATCGAATTCATATAAAATTTTATGTTTTTATTCTATTTTAAATTTTTATATTCTATGATTATTTATATTTTTTATGTATTCATAATTATGAAAGTAATCTATCAAATTTGACCGATATTTTTTTTTGCTCCTAAATTGTTGCTGAAAACTTCTGTTATCTTCTAAATTATTAATATGATGATTTTTTCACATATTTTTTTAATGTTATCATAGTAGACTCGTATGAGATAAATTTTCAAAAACTGTGCTCACAATCATCATTGTCAGCTTACTTTTTTTTTTGATAAAGTAAAATTTCTAAAATCCTTCCATAATATTTATAATGATTTTATTGTTGTAATTTTATTATAACATAATTTTTTTATATATATTTATTCAATTTTTCCAATGTAAAATTTGCTGCAAATATTAATTGATTAAATTTTACATGAATATCAAAATAAATTTAGTCAATTTTGATCACATATTATACCACAGACCATTTACAAAAATTATTGCCGCATATATTATAACATTTTGAACATTTCAAAAAAGTTTTTAAAAAGAAATATATTACACTTTTTTCTTTTATTCTGTAATTTTAAATTGTCTTTTACTTATTATTAACGTACGAGACATTATTTTCATTTCTTCTCACAGAACAAACAAACAACTGTAATTCATAACCTGATTCGAAATTAAAAGCGCATAAGGATAAAATAAGAAATTATTAAGCGCGGTTCTAAAAATGGGTCTCGCGCGATTTTCATAAATAATGAACGGATACTAAATGACGGTAAAAGTATGAAGTGTACGAGGTATAATTTAATAAAAAAAATATATATATTTAATATATATATATATATTGTTCTTTAAACGAGAAATATGAGGACGGGGAACGGGGGACGGGGGACGAGGGGGGGTAAATAAAGCGATAAATATAAAGTTTACTTAAGGAAAGATACGTCTTTGAACCGCAGACTATACACATGGTAAAAGCATAAATTTCGCATAAAAAATGCGTTCCACACGCGGTTAACTTTAAACGGTGTTTAATAAATCCTTATTAAATGCGGTTAAACCTTGCAAAACTCTTGTGTAAAGCACCGACGCTTTGAGAAACACGTGTTAAAATTAACTTAGTTAAGGGGGCGTTTAAGAGCACTTTTTCTTTTTGAATTGCGTGATTTTGAAGCACGTTTTATTGTTTTATTTTTATTATATATATATATATATATATATATATATATATATATATATATATATATATATATATATATATATATATATATTCCTCTCCCTCTCTACGCACATTTATTGCCGGTATACGGTTTTAATTTCTTCGTTTTTATTCGTGTGGAAAATTTAATACGATTTTAATAAATAATAAAAAGAAAAACATTCATTTCCCCATTTGAATTTACCATAATTATAATGATAAATATATCGCTCTTTCGAGACGTGTATTTTTTCTTTAAATAAAATAAATCAGTTTGTAATAAATTTGTATAATGTTTATATAACAAAAAGTAAGGTGAATTTGTTTATGAATTGTAAATTCTTATAAATCAATTTCATTCAGTTCAAAGTAATCCTCGTCCGTTAAAGTGCACTTTTGCCAACGCTTTTTCTAGTTATTTTGAGTTTACTGAATAGCCAGAAGTCGCACGGAGCCAAATCGGGCGAATATGGTAGTTGCGGAACGATATGAGTCGATTTTTTGGCAAAAAGAACCGAGAATTGTAATAAAAATTATTTAATTACAACTTTGATTGAGAGTTGTAATTGTTTTTATTTATTAAGTCAAATATTTTTCTTTTATATTTGTATAGTTTTTTTTAACTAATTTAAATCTAGCATGCTTCTATATATTTTTTTAATATTAAAATAATTAAAGAACTGTAAATTATTTTTCTTAATTAATTTGAACGAAACTCTTAATAAATATACTGTTTCTGTTGTGTCTTTCGTTCTAATTCTTCCCTCGGAAAATGTCTTTTGTTGATACATTTCCGAGATTCTGTTTGTTACATAATCAAAAGTAACTTTTACAGAGAATAATAATTTATTTTATGTCTGAAATAATTCAAACAAAATAATTATTTTATTTTAAAATTGCACCGTTATTTACGTTTCATCATTAAAAGGGATTTAAATGCGAATTGTTTTTTATAAATATATATCGCACTAATAACCATATTTACAACAACATGTCGTTTATATAAATGTTTTCTATTCATAATAAATATTATATATATATATTATTTTTAATTTACAGAAAAAAACCGGGGTAATTTTGTGGTGTTATTTTATTATCTAAAATGAACCACAAATCGAGAGCAGTCGCAATAGGATGTCTGCAAATTTTGATTCATCATGTCGTATTAACAATAGCCGAACCCGACACTTTGGATATGAGTAAGTTATTATTATTTTTTTTTTGTATTAAAATTAATAATGTAACATATGTATAAAATTATTATATCACAGCTGAATTTTAACCGGTGGTTTTTAACTAATCTCGTTTATCAAAGTACGAAAGTTTAACCCGTTACTAGTAGTTGATAATCGAATCTGGCACGTCGAGCACGGTTAACGATCAAAGTTAATTAACATGTACCATAGTTATAAATATTTATATAAATAATATAATTAAAAAAAAATATATTAAATATATAAAATTATATATTAATTTTGTGATTATTATTAGTTTGTTTTTTTTTATACGAAACCTATAATTATTGGTCGATTTGACCCGATTTTAAACTTTTATACGACTTCAATATATTTAAACGAATTTTCTTAAAATATTGATATAATGAATTTTCTATCGTTATTATTAATTCATTGAAACAACAAATTAACTGTTATATATGTTTAATTATAAAAATAATAACTATTTTATAGATCGGTCATTTTGACCGGATAGGGTAAGAATTTATATACAAAAAGTGTCAGTAGGTTTAGTATTAATGTTTAAAAATAAGTTCATCAAATTTGATATTTTGCACTCTGAAAGTTTGTGATATATATATATATATATATATATATATATATATATATATATATATATATATATATATATATATATATATATATATATACTATTTTGCCCTATTTATGTGAACAGGTGTTTTCTATAATGAAACATGGAAAGGGTTGCTTTACAAGTAATCTTACAGATAAGCGTTTAACTTATATAGAATCAAAACGTTTTAGATTTGAACTTTGAAAAGTGAGAAAAACGTTTTAACCCTTTCCACTTCATTTTTTTTAAATATGCGTGTCAGACAATTTTATGTTTTGAATTAAATGTTATGTGATTTATATTAGAATATTGAATTAAATATTTTTTCACTCTATTTGTAAAGCATGCTCATACTTATTTTGTCGGCTACTGGCCGACAATTGAGTTGTATCGCACGAATAACGGTGTCGGCCGACGCCCGACATATGAGTGTTAAGGCTTAATATAAAATAAAATCTGTGCGAAAATTTGTATAGTTAAAAAGAAAAATGAAATTATAATTCGGGGACAACATTCGCGAAAAATATGCGAGTCGAACCGACGGTTTTCAAGATGCGCGCCCGGCAATAATCTGAACCATGCTTACGTATTCATTTTTTAATTAACACTCTCCGCCTTTTAATTAATAAAAGCGGCGATTTTAGCGCACCCTCGCTCTTTCGCATTTTAGTATAAAACAAAAAATAAAAAAAAAGTAAAGAAAATTTCGGGAAAACTTTGCAGAGGGGAGGCGAGCGGGGGGGCGGCGGTGGTTTGTCGCGTTTTTCGGTCCGTCGTAAGTAACGGGGCAGAATTCAATTAGAACGGGTTCACGGCTAGGGGTTGGTTGGCTGTACGTTTTCTGGTAGGGGTTGTTTTTGCCTTTGGTCCGTTTTCACACACCCCGGGTTTTCAGCGTATGAATTTTATATTGTGTGCAAATTAGAAGTGTGTACATGTTCGCATTTCATGTATATATATATATATATAGTATATAAATGTGTGTGTGTGTCGTTTTCTAGGGTTTAAAACACGGTTCGCTTTTGTGTTCTAAGGGATGAGGGTTGGTTTACTCGCGCGGAAACCTAGGGATCGTGTTTGTGTTTTCAGCGATCGCGTTTACAAATCAGACACGTGTATTTCGTAGGATTTAACTTGGGGATATTCACGACGGGAATATTTGATTCTGTGCAATTGGTTTTACATATTTTTATATGTATATATATATATATATATATATATATATATATATATTTATTTATTTTCACCTCAGTCATCCGAGATAATATTCGCAAGCTTTCCATACTTTATAAGCGACTTGTCTCTTATCGTATTGAAAATCCGACTTTTTTCCGGATTTTCCGAAAAACCCCTTTTAATATTATTATTATATTACATTAGAAAAATGATATTATTTTCATTCATATCTAAAAGTGTTTAATGTTTAATAATATGTCACATGTTATTATTATTATTATTATTATTATGTAAAACGTCTAGACGACAAGCTTTTAGTAATCGCATATTGTTCAACACTATTAGTCCAGTAAAATAAGTTATTTTTGGACGAATGTCGAGAGTGCAGAACTTTTTTCTAGAAATGTATTCTACATAATTAGCTTATCATAAGAGGTCATAAAGTTTCACTCGCCAGAGAGGGAGCTTCCCTCCGACAGTTGAAAGCATTTTTAAGGAACAAAAATAGCAAGAGTATAAAAAATTATTTTGGAAATACATAAAGAATTTTAAAATAAATAAAAAATCCAAATAGCAGTATTCTTTCTGGAGGCAGCTTTCTTCTATATTTACCGAAAACCTCCCAAAATTTGACTTTTTCACAATTTCTAGCTCATATTTCAAAAATTATCACACGGATTAAAAATTGTATATAGACAAATTATTCTTCTTAAAATACTACATTAAAATTGTTCAATTCCTCTGTAAATGTACTATTTTTTAAAATCGAATATCAGTATTAATTGTAATTAAACGAAAAAAACTTAATTTTCTTTTTTTGTCTGTTTTTTTAGCAAAAATTGTCCTTTTAGCGCATTTTACAAATTTTTGATTCTATTCCAGAAATTTGCAATACGCTAAAAATTACTTTAAAAATATTGATAATTTAAATTTAATTATACATACTATATATCAATATAACTAATTCTCAAATTGTAGTTTAGAATTTGAAACTAGAAAGCAACGTTGTGCTTCGATGTTGGTTGAGAATTGTTAATATATATTTAAACAATGATATACTATATATGTATGTATTTGTTTATTACCAACTAGATTGATGCAATACTAGCAGATATTGCATATATATATATATATATATATATATATATATATATATATATATATATATATGTATATATAATTAACAATATATACAATAACCGAACTGCTGAATTTCCTGTCGATAACTGAATGACCAAACACGTTATTGTTTTGAGATGCATTCAGAGGGATTATATGTTACCCTTATTACGTTACATATACAATTATAGTACGATTACAAATGAAATATTTACTAAAATAATACTATAGCATATATATCGTTGTGTATTATTGAACAAAATTTCAAATCGATCTTTCATAATAGAATATTCGATACGATTGAAATTTTGATGAGGTTGATGTAAAAAATTGCCGCAATTTGTAATATATATATATATATATATAATATAATATAAAATATGTAAAAAAAAATTTTTTCAGCAGTTCTGACTTCAATCATTATGCGTAATATCGATTTTTTTTACGTCTAGTATTTTTTTTTCATGCTGTATATAGTTTGAATTTGGGTTGTTGAAGATTAAAGAAAAATTGGATAGGCAATATCGGGTCATAGTCGTTGATTTTTACGTGAATATATATATATATATATATATATATATATATATATATATATATATATATATATATATATATATAATATTATGAGTAGCTGAAATAAACTTATATCATTATGTATTCTTTTATTCCATACATATATGAAAAATATATATACGAAAAAATTCGATTCGAGTACAAAATGATTGCATTTATATTTGATTCTATTATATATATATATATATATATATATATATATATATATATATATATATATATATATATATATATATATATACATACATTTTTTTATAATGAAAATTGGTTCAATTTTTTTTTTTGGAAAAATGTAGTAAATTTTTGATATTATTTTAATTAACATGATTGTTCAAAAACATGCAATATGGTGGTTTTTTTTATATTATATTGTAATATTTGAAATTTTTGATCGATTACACCACTCTATGATGACAAAGCTTTTCCAACATTATTTATTTTCAATTTATGTTTGATATTGAAATCTGCTGAATTACTATAAAAAATATATATATATATATATCGATATATATATATCGATTTTAATGAAGAAAAAAAATATTCGAAACTTTTCCGAAACGAGAGTCGATTTTTCTTATATGTATATATATATATATATATATATCGCGGAAAAATCGCACGATAAAACGTCAAGATAACGAAAACAAAAAAAAAAAAACTTTTCAATGCGTCGTTTGAGAAACAGCGTTAGACGGATCACAACACGTTCACAAATTCATATACACGTGTAAATTTGTAACACGGTAAATTGGCGAGTCGGTATTTCGACAAACACGATTATTTTCATCGGTTACGGTTCCTCACATTTTTATTTATTTATTTCGATTTTGTGTGTGTGTGTGTGTGTGTGTGTGTATTGTGCGAAATCGGTCGTGGGTCAGAGTCCCGTTTATATATATATATATATATATATATATATAATTTTTTGGGACCATAGTTTCGGTTAAACGTTTCGGGACCGGAACACGTACTCGGCATTAGTTCTGTATGGACGACATGTTACTAGAGAAATGAATGACCTACACGACACGAATCGAGATAAGGTCACAAACGGACCGAACCGAAAATTTTTCCGGAATAACACTCCGGCACGTCTCTCCGACTGGGCGATCTCACGGTTCGTTATCCAGTTTTTGCGTAGATGACGACGCACATTTTCGGTCTAAATAAACCCCGGGATAACCGATAGACCAATTTGAATAATTTTTATCCTTATCTGATAACACACTCTACGTATAAATTTCATCGTATGAGCAAAAATTATATACCATATACTCTATGTATATATATATATATATATATATATATATATATATATATATATATACATGTAAATTAAACTAAAAAATATATTTTAAAAATTTTCATTCACATATTTTTTGCCTTAGTGGATTTTTGTAAATGATTTTTAGACTGTTTTTTCAACATACAATTGAGTTGAAATTTTGCATATTTGCTCATATTGTCGATGACATTATAATAATCAATTAACAAATTTATTAATTAATTAAAATTTTACAGTGACCTCTGTGTGTGTGTGTGTGTTTTTTTTAAATGCGTATTTTATATTATTTTAATTTACGTCTTTAAACAATTAAATTTTCAGAAAGTAAAAAATAATATACAATCGCACATCTAACTATCGTTGGAATAGATCCGGTATAAATATTTTTTTTGTTGTTGTTTCGATATATACACGAACGAGTATCGTAAAACATTTGGAAAACACTGTTTTAGACATTTAACAATTTTCACAAACGCTCAAAATTTTTAACGTGTACGAGACGAAGAAAAATAGAGTAAAAAAAAAACGAAGAGTTAGATGAAAAAAAAATGGAAACGAGCGAATTGTAAGAGCACATTTGATTTATTTCCTTCTTTTCTATTTTACGGCGCTCGGGTTATGGTTTTAGTATTATTACTTTTTCGCGTCAATACGGGTAGAGGAAAAAAAAGGGAAACGATGGAAAATCGTGGGAAAACTTAAGGGAGAGATCGTCCGCCGCCGCCGCCGCTGTCACACCCATAACCGCGATGCGAAAGGTACGACGTATATACCTTTTCTTCTTTTTTTTCTTTCTTTCTTTCTTTCTTTTTTCTCCTTTCCATGAGCCGGAGACATTTTTTACACGGTGACACATTAAAGTCATTTCGATGGGAGATATACGGGGGCGCGTGCCCTGAAACGTGGATAATTTAAGGGAATTTTCCGCACGTTTTAGATTTAGGTTTCTCAAAGCGACCCGTAGTCACCCACTGAGTCAGATGCTTTCAATGTTACCGATTGTATAGTAACGCTTATAAATTTAGATCCAATTTTTAGATAACAATATTTCGTAGTGGTCATCAACGATGACCATTTGAATTTTAGTTTTATCTATTTTTTTTATCATTATCATATATAATATAAATATTTTCAATGTTGACGATCATTTTAAAATAATATGAATATATTTTTATTTATTATTTCAGTTCGATTTTCATTGAATTTACTTGATATATATCATTTTTCCATCATTATATATATATATATATATATATATATATATATATATATATACTCTACATGAATAATTAGAGAATTAATATTTTTAAATTTGAGAAGAGATTTTGAAATTTACGATCATTTAATGTATAATTTTGATTTTAATATAGTTAAATAAATGCAAATTGAAATGATACGTTTCATTATATATATATATATATAAATTTTAAAATTTAATGTTTCATAAAATATATATATAATCGTGTAAATTGTGATATTGATTCGTGTTAAATTTGAAAATGTGTTCTAGTTAATTATATATTAAAAAAACATATTAATACGTTATGAATATTTATTTATTATTAAACAATACTAGAGATAGATTGAGATTGTAACGGGTAAATTTTAATTAATTTTTTGATATAATATATAAATATAATTTTTAATATGAATTATTAAAAAAAAAAAAAAACAAACACGATATTATCTGTGAAAACGTGAGAAATTAACGATTTTATTACAGTTGAATGCGTTCGGACAGAGTTTCGGCCGCAGGAGCCGATGTCAAAATGAAATTTCGCGCTTCCGACATTTGAACCGTGATCGGCCGACGGCCGGTTTCCGCTCAGACCGGAAATTGCGAAAGCACACTCTCGGTGACGAACCGTTTTAAATACGCGCCCGTCGCCACGAAGTTTTCGGCGCCAAAAAGCGGAAACGCCGTCCAAAATTCACGGTTCACACCTCACCTCCCTCCCCCCCGTCACCGTTTGTCCAAAACGTGTACACGGATCGATGGTTTGGCAAACGACAACGCGACACGTATTCGTGTCGACAATATTACAGTGTACCTCGGACGCGTTGGAGTAAAATCGTCGAAGCACCGCCACCTTCATAAACATGTCCGTACAAAGAAACACCTTTGGGAATTTGTTGGTCGTGTGTAGACCTGTCGTCCAACTTTCGCCCATTTTCACCCTTTCCATATTAAACATTCTCGTACCGTTTCGGTTGCACAAAATCGACGCTCTTCCAACAGTGTGTCTGATAATGTTTGTCCGGAGCGGTTTGTTGTAAACGATTTTTAAAATAATTTTTCAATATACAATTCGGTTTAAATATTGCACACTTGCTCATTCACGATGACAATATACAAATCAGTTAAAATATATATATATATATATATATATATATATATATATATAACGACCTTTATGACCTTAGATTTTGAATGGCCTTTCAATGTACGACTATTAACGCAATATCACTTTCATAACCACTTCTAATAACCTTGACACAAACAACGTAACTGAAGCTGAAAATAATTTTGTTAAAAAAAAAAATAATCATATTTTAATCTGAATAAATTATGGCATTCAGTAAAAAATTAATATGACGGAGTTGAATGCGAAATTGTCGATTCAACGCTTTTAAAAATAAATTGGAATAATAGCTGATTTTTTTCATTAATTTTAATACTTTTATCAATCGAAGACGTCGAATTTTTTTTTTACAATTTAAGCAAAAAGTTGAACTCGTTTCAAAATATGCAAACTTGTTATATATTATATTTTTATTAAGATATGATAAATATTAATTATATTTTAACATTATTTATTTTATTTTGATCATTTTTATAATAAAATATATCAGTATGAATTACTATATATATATATATATATATATTTAATAATATTTTATCATTTATGATTTTGCGATATTTATATATAATATTTAAAAGTATAAGTTTTAATATTGTTAAAAATCGTCAAATTGAGAATCTCCGATACAAAACGTTGGATACCCCTGTCTGTGAAAAATTACCGGCGTCAAACCTGCAGGAGGTCTGAACCTCGAAGAGGAGCGTTCCGGCTCGCAGGTGTAATTAACTTTGCGTGAAAGTGCCTCAAGTTTTATTATGGACGCTTTTCCGGCTGAAATAAATCCACCCACCATTTTCAGACTAGTACGATGATGTACTACAACTGCTGAAGAGATTTTTCATTAAGATGCTACTGGCATCAACGTCAAAAAGTGTGTGCACTTAGTATAAAAACTAACTTATTAATGTTAAGGTTTTATGTCAACAACATATGACGTGTTTGCATTGAAATATCTCTCTTCAGTGGAAAACATATAAACGATTGCAGCTACTACTGAAATTATGGTATATAAAGATGTTGAAACTGTTTGAGCGGTAATAAAATGACAAAATTACCAGACTTCTGTATATATAAAGTATGAAAACTAAATATTTCGAATATGTTAATAAAGTGCATATTAAATAATATACAGTCAAATCTGTTTTTGTGCGGCAGATAGGAACCGCAGAAAAAAAATTGAACAAAAAAAAAAATATTCAGAAACTTCGTAAATACCTAGAAGAAATAATTTTAACGCAATATATGACAAAAATATTTTTTTATGCGTTAGACCGCATAAAAAAAAGATCGGCGACAACAAATTTAAGTTATTAGATGACGTTATTATGTACATACATATTGATAGTAAAAAAAGTGATGCCAATGCCATGAGTCGTGTTGTGATTCGTATATCGCATAAAAAAGAGGAATCGCATAAAAAAATCGTATACAAAAAGACCGCACAAAAACAGATTTGATTGTTCAAGTATACTGTTTTACATGAAACTATGAAATTATATATATATATATATATATATATATATATATATATATATATATATATATATATATATATATAGTATCTAAATCTTAGTCATATAATAATATGAATAAAAATTCTATTGAAAATATACGATTTGATTGAATAGATATTGTCAATTCAAATATGTAGATGAATTTTGAATATGTGAATTCACTATTTCTACTATATTGTTATTAATGAGGTATAGAATTGACTCATTTCAGGTAAAAATAGATTCTAGGAAATTTTATATTGCAAAAAAAAAATAAGTCTATAATAGAAAAATAAAGACGATTTTCTTTCTGCATTCAATTAAATTATTATAAAGTGCATCTTTTCATTCGTAATAAGATATGAAAATAAAAATATCCATACTTTTATTTTATTGTAACGACAATACTTTAGTCATAATACTTCTAGCTTTTATTTACTTGTTACGTATATAGAAAATATAAGATATTTTTATTATGGAAAAATATAAAATTGAATTTTCTTCTGTGAAAATTTCATTATATTAGAAACGTTCTAAATTTATTTTTTATTTTTTTACTAAAAAAAAGATATGTATATTAAACGAGAGAGAACCGAGCATGTGACATTAATATGGTAAATAAGACAATGTCATTGTGAAAATATTCTGTTTATTATTATTTTCTTATATTAAAAATATATATATATATATATATATATATATATATATATATATATATATATATATATATATGTATAAATATTTCTTTATAAAACACACACACACATATATATGCAAATTAGGATATTTCTGAATATCAAGAAGCTCATTGAAAATCATAGTCACGAAGACTTATTGAAATAATATTCAGTCAAATCGAGCACAGTTCGAATTCCAAAAGGAAAGGAAGCACACGCTGTGCATGATATATATATGTAATATTTATTTTCTTCATATATCATATATATAAAGTATAATCATTTGTGTTGATCTGAGTATTATATATATATATATATATATATATATATATATATATATATATATATATATATATATATATATATATATATATATTTATTTATTTATTTATTTAAACGTTATAATGCGGTTTAAAGTACAACCTCAGGCGTTGCAAACCATTCAGTATATTTGTCTTCGGAAAGGTAAAACGAAACGGATATTGTTTTCAGAGAACGAAAACGAAAAAACCAAAAAAAAGAAACAAACAAAAACAACGGAAAAACTGAAAATAAAAACGAAAAATGCAAAAGTTCAGCAAACGTACAAAATACAGTTATTTCGTGTTCAACGCAAACAAGGTTTTTCAGTTTTTAAAAAACTCCTATATATATATATATATATATATATATATATATATATATATATATATATATATATATATATATATTTTCGTCGTGCATTGAACTCGGTGTAAATTTCAAATTATATCTATGATAAAAATCTATTTTATTTTTTCATAAATGTTCGTAATGGATTTTTTATATATTATATATATAATATATATATATATATATATATATATATATATATATATATATATATATATATATATATTTTAATAGTTCGAAGATGGTTTTTATAATAGATTTTTATACTTTTACTATATTTTTTTTGCTGTCGTCCAACGATAAGTGGATTTGCAATGTTCGTCTTTTTAATTAATACCGAACGATGTTATTAATAATCAATTTTGATAATTTGCATTTTATTTATTTAAACAATGTTAATAGAATTTATAATAATTAATTATACATAAAAAAATTGAAAGTGGTAATATTTAATTATAAATTTATATAGTAAATAGTTTTGTAACATAATTTTGAAAGATACTATAATGAAAATAAAAAAATATATTTGTTATAGTTGAAACGATATTTTTATTTTTATTACATTTATATGATTGTATTTAAAATATTGTTGGTATAAAAACTTTGGTTCATTTCGAGCGATTCCAGATAAAACTTTCAACATTATTAATATGCCATTCTACAGTAATGTTTTCAGCTGAAATTAAAAAACTGTACAATACAGTGACTTTTATTTATTTTTTAAATATAAAATTTTACAGAATATAATTTTTGGATATATATTTATTCTAAATTTTTATTGTATCGGTATATTTAGTAGTTTATTTGTTTCATTTTTAAAAATAAATATTATTTAATTACAATGAAAAAAATGATAATTTATATATATATATATATATATATATATATATATATTACAAATAGAAAATTCGTTCATTTGAGAAACAGCGTGTTAAGCTATTTCGGCGTGTCAAAGGTAAATAATGGTACCATTAGTTTAAATAAAATGACTCAGATTTACTAGCCATTTTACGTGACTCAAAACGGCTGACAATTAATTGCTATATTGTCGATTAATCGAAATCTACGACGAATGCAAAATTTTCGACATTTATATTAAAAAAAATATATATAAAATAAATAAATAAATAAATTTAACGTTGAAACGTTGTTTATACGGAACAAGAAATCGATTCGAGCGTTCGCAAAGAAAGGATTCGCTATTAGACCAATGTTTCTCAATGTTTAATAACAAAAAAAATAATTAATATATATATATATATATATATATATATATATATACATTAAAAATGTAACATTTTTTTTAATATAAAATAACGTATTTGTTATTGAAGCTGTCGTATATTAAAAACAATATGATAAAACTTCAAATAATTACACTTTGGTGTGCTATTATTTGAAAAATTCCGTGGCCTACTTCGGTCATATATTAAGTAAAGATAAAACTTCTAGAACATAATCTCTAAAGGATAAAACTTATTCTCGGAAACTTTTGTTCTTTAATTATAAGTGGAAGTGAACTTTCAGTTTAAGTTTAAAATGAAATATTCACGGTTTATAATCGTTCAATTAGCATAAATTCTAAATTATGCATAATGAACGCGTGTTGCCGATTCGATACAGTGCATTAATGAATTTACATTTTTATTTTAATTTGTATTATTTAAAAAAAAAAATCAGAAATCGCGATATACAATTGTATTTTATGCAACGTTATCGTTTTTCCATTTGTAACTGTACACGTTTCATTTAATAAATCAAACAATTAGGAATGTTTTTTTGATGTATATAAAAATTGATTTTTATTACTGAAATATTGTAATGATTTATCAATATTTTTTTAATCAAAAATAATTTTTATATTTATAAATAAACTTTCAGTGTGCTAAACGTGTTTTATTATAGCGCAGGCCAATTTGGATCATTTGCGTGATAAAATTCTAATCGACAATGTCTTATACTATTTCATATATAGCGTCGATTGGAATGTTATGAATCGTTCTAAACAAGCCAATTTTTTATATATAATCGATAATTGTGTAACGATATATTTATTAATATATATTAATTAAATTAAAAATATTTTTTAAATTGTTTTTTTTTGTAAAGCACTTAACACTTAAAAAGTAATTGCAAATATTTAAAAAAATAACTACGTACAACCGTTAATGGAATATTTTGTTCTTTTTTCCTTCTTCTTCTAAATCTTTCGTCTACGTAAAAGATTTTCTTTCTTTTTTTTCTATTTTTTTTAATGTTGTCTCGAATGAAAAATTTACAGTGTGCATCCACAGTTCGCGTTTGAAAAGCCTTGCATTTTCCTAACAATATATATATATATATATATATATATATATATATATATATATATATATATATATAGCTCACGTGTGCACGTGTAAAACCAACTTTATTGTAGGGCGTAAAAAGCTTATGCGTACAGGAACCGGTTAAAATTTATTGCCACGTTCCCTTATCCGCCTTCTTGTCGCTACGGAAGTGCTACTCTCACAAGAATTATACACACAGGGTGAAACGTAAAAATCTGACTATATTTTATATTTCTTCAACATTTTATAATGTATATATGTGTGCGTGTATAAATTTGCGCGCCCTTTTTTCCCTTTTCATCCACCGAATGCTAATGTATAATGTTTTTTTTTTATGTATTATATTAATTAATTATTTTTTTAATACGGTGAAGAAATGGTGAAATTGAAGAAAAAAAAATATGTAATAAATGCGATTATAAGGTGACCAACTTTTCACAATAAAAACGAGGACACAATGATATCGGTCAGAAAAAAAATATTTTTTCAAATTGTAAAGAAAATGTCTGACGATTTTTAAATATTAGGTTTTTTTTTATTAATTTAAAATGTCTTGAAATCGATCAAATACGAAAATTTACGAAAAAGGTGGACATTTAGGACGTATCTTAAAAAAAGTGGATTGTACTTTATAAAGAAGAACGGATGGTCACCGTAGTGATTGTTAATATTTTTCTCAATTTGTGTATTAAATTCTGGTATTTGGATTTATTAAATTGAAATATCATTTTTATGTTTAACACTGATTTTTTTTATAATATATATAATAAAACGAGAAAATAATTAATAGTCATTCAAAAAATATATATTAATAAATTTCTAGAGTAAAAGTCGTGTAAAAAATGATATTATTATATGATAGAAAATATATTGAAATACAAATTGATAGATTTAAAATATAAAAAAAATTCATATTGAAATTTGTATTAAAAATGTACTGTAAAAATGATGAATATTATTCAATATATCGATTATAATAAGAGTTTATTGTAAAATGCGGTTTATTTTTTTCGTTTAAAGTTTATCCACATATAATAATAAAATAAAATATATAGAAGTCTTTCGAAATATGAAAAATGTGTATTATTTTCTCAGAAAGTATGCATGTAAATGCAAAAACGATATGCTGTTTGTATCTCATTTTTGATGCATATGAAAGTTATTTTACGTCGTGAAAGAGAGTAGTTGAAGTTCAAAATTGACTTTAAATCTTTCAGAGTTTATATGTAAAAATATGTTTCCGAGTATGAACGGATAAATGTATCGTATAAAAGTATATTATTAATATATATATATATAACATGTGCATATATAAGAGTTTACGACGAATATTATTATATATTAAATTATTCTATTTTGACAGAATAATAAAATGTAATAAATAGGATTCGAGGTTAACGCAATTTCCGATTCAAAAATATGTATATCGAGATGATGTAAAGAAATTTTTATATTGCGGTTTTTGGAAGATATTTTCGATTATTTTAAAACTTTTTTATGATTGACAAAATTTTATTAAAAATATTATATTAATTATTTTCATAAATATACCATCTGTTTAAAAATAATGAATATTGATTAAATATTCAAAATGTTTATCAATACAATAAATAAATTATATCAATTAAATAAATAAATCCTTGTAGTGTATTTAAAATTTTACGAGATTTAATATTTTTTTACAAAAAAAAAAAAAAATGTTCCAACCTCCATATTCGCCAGATATTGATTTGTGAGTGTAATAAAGAGAACCTTTAGATTAAAGTGCATTGCTGGAAGAGTTTAAAGTTCCATAAATATTTTGAGGATTTAAAATCACTGGCATAAATGTAATAATATGTAGAGTATAAATATTGAAGTAGATAAATAAATTAAATTTCTACTAAGAAAATGAAAATTTCCGTTACTTTTTGAACTCTATAGAGTTTGTGCTGCTTTATAATATCTTACTGAAAGCTTTCTATTTTAATTTAATAAGTAATTTAATACTCGTTTCATTATTTTCAGGCAAATGTAATACGATTCTAGGAATGGAGAGTGGAAAAATTCTCGATAAGGACATATCTGCTAGTTCCACTTTTGACGCATCCAGCGTCGGTCCACAAAGAGCAAGGTAAACGAAAAATGCTATTGAAAAAAAAACTTTTTGTAATTATTGTATTTTTTTTTGTATTATATTTTAACGAGTTGAAAAATGAAAATATTTCGACATTTAGTTGTGTTGGAAAAATAGTTTCGGTACATTAATTTTATTTCGTTCGAAACGCTTTATTAATACAATTCCTATTTTCAATTCACAATCCTAGAAAACGGAACAATGACACTCGCTTGTTTATTCTGGGCGAAATTTGCATTTAATTTCGTCTTAATTTCTTTCCAACAAATTGCAATTGTTTGTAATGATTTTGCATATTTGCACCATTATTTACATAACATTAATTCAAGATATTCACTAAAAGAAAAGAATAAATAGTAATATTTTATTATACAATTTGACATATTCAATATAATATATATATATATATATATATATATATATATATATTTTAAATTAAAATTTAATATTCCTAGTGTACGTATTAAAATTTTTCATTTCACGTTTTACGTATAATGAAAAATTTCAGCTGAAAATATTTCGGGCAACACAAGTTTTTACCTATAATAAATACGGTGACAGTTTACAAAGGTTAGATGAAAATTCGTAGAATCGACCATAAATTATATTTAATTAATCGTGTAACATCCATTACGATGAAAGTTGGGTTAAAGCGGATACAATTTATGCGCACTTAAGTAATTTAAGTAATAATATTTATTTACGTGTTATTTATTTGTCTTTTTATTTTATAAATAAAACGTTTCGCGACGTATTATTATAACACTGCGATCAAAAATTAATATGAATTTATTTAAAATATGGAAATTCTTTATTTATCCATCCAAATCAATTTGATTTCTTTCAAAATAATATAGCCTACAAGACCTTCTTCGATTCGGTTTTTATCTACCCGCATTGAACTTTTGAGTTTGCTGAATAGCCAAAAATCGCACGGAAACAAATCGGGCGAATACGGTGGTTGCGAAACGATACGAGTCAAGTTTTTTTTTTAACAATTATTATAAAAACTTGTGTAACTCTGAGATAATTAAACTTTTTGTCAAACAGACGCTTGGATTTACCTGCCTTCCTTATATCGGGAAGTTTTAAATAACAATTTCACCTTACTTTTTGATCACAGTATTATATATATATATATATATATATATATATATATATATATATATATATTAACTACGTTTTCGAAATTTTCGCGTTCGACAACTCCTAGTGGCATTTCTTCGATTTTTTAACCGGAAACCGGTCGAAAAGTACGCACAAATTGAAATCACGTCTAAAAGTAAATTAATCCGGCTTTTAATCAACGTCCACGTTTTCTTCGACGGAGCGCGGAGGGGGGGGGGGCTATTTTCGTTCCCCGACGTCATTCCCTATTTTTTTTTTATTTTCCTCCTTTTCTCCGTGTATATATAGGGCTTTGTTCCCTTCGGCATTCGTCTCGTTTTCCTTTTTTTTTTTCTCCATGTTCCATGTTTTTTGTGTGTGTGCGTGCGTGCGCGCGCGTGTGTAGAGGTCTCCTATTTTCGATCCTTGTGGAAGTTCTCATTGAAATTCTGCCCGCCCTTAAAGAAAACTCTTCGATAATTACGTTCCGAGAGCCCACTTTTCCTCGGTCGTGCGCGTTCACGTCGAACCGAAATTGGAAAATTCGCGGTGCCATCAAACTCTTCGACTTTTCCAAAAAAAAAAAATCGAAAAAAAATCGTGATATGTTTCCACTTACACTTTAACACCGCCATTGTTTCGACACACGAATGAACACTTACAAAAAAAAAATTAAAAACGTTATACATTATCACTTTTCCGCATTGTTCTAAATATATTTATCGATCTGTTTATTTATTTATTTATTTATACGTGTCTTGTAAAAGGTATCATTACATCCTTTAAGTTGACTATCGGATAACCAATGATCAGAGTTTAATACGATACTTGAGGATTTCTCAACGTGATCTCTAAAGCACTTTATTTTTTATTCAATTTCATTCTATTGTATCATCGAGACAAAGAACGTTTTATATTTCTTAATTACAACGTTTTCTATTAGTTTCAGATTTTAATTATTTCTTTTCTATTTTTAAAAAGTAAAGATTATTTTATAAAATTATACATTATATATATATATATATATATATATATATATATATATATATATATATATATATATATATATATAATGTTTGCACTGCAAACCAATTGCATTTTAAAATTCAACATGTTTACATTAATTTAAATTAATCGAAACGAAATTTGTTAAAATTGTTGTTTCGTATAAATTAATTAAATGCGCCTATATATAGTTGGTTGATTTTATTATATAAAAATATCAGCGAAGCTAAAATATTTTATGATAGAATCAAGATTAAAATTACAAAGTAAAAGATTTATAATTTTATATGAAGCGTATAAAATTATAATTTTTGATTTATATTATTATAAAATCAAAGCTTATATTATGATGCAATTAATTGGCTATTTAAAAAAAAATAAATAAATATACGACAATTATGTTATCGAAGATTATTTTTGTATATATCAAATTAAAATATTAATATTTTTATTATCATTAATAAATTTGTGAAAAAAGAGCGTAAATAAAATACGAAAAAAAAAACGTATTGCATCGCACGTGACTTCCGTAATTAATGACAACGTTAAACGCGACGGTAATTTGCGAAATTTTGATTACTCGCCGTGAAAAACAGGATAAGATCACGCTACGGTAATTAAATTAAAGGGGGGGGGGCAGGGGAGGGAAAAACAGTGGCTCTCGTTGTGGGGGGGCGGGGCGGGGAATGCAGGGGCAGCTCGTTAATTTGTTAATTAATTACAAATTTAAATTAGAAAGACGACGATTTAAAATATTTTTGTGTTGAACGATGGACATCGTATAGTGAAAATTTTGCGGTTCCGATTATCGGTTTTAAATTGTTGATTTTTTTAAATTTAATTTAATTTCGTTTTTTTTTTTTGTGAATTTTATTTATATTATATAATCATTATTATAATATAATTTCATTTTACGAATATATAAAAAATGAAGTATTAATAGAAAATGTTTTTATTTAATAAACTTGAATATTAGAATTCGTTATAAAATTGTGTAAAAAAAATATATATTTTTGATTAAAATAATTCAATTTTTTTTCAAATAATATATTCATAAAACTGAAAAAGAATGTTAATAATTTATATTTTAAAAATATTTTTAAATAGACAATTTTAAAATTTAAATATATATTCATAGCTTGGAGCGATATCAATATATAAAAATCTAATTTAATTTTAAATTTTAAATTCGAATACGATTAGTAATTTATATATATGTCTATTAATTTTGAGAATTTTTACGATATAGAACGAATTTAAAATTATCATCGTCGTAATTGTATAATATAAATGCGAATAATTTATTAATTAGATTTAATAATAAAATTGTAAATAAATAAACATATATATATATATATATATACATATATATTAAAAAAAATATCACAATTTCATTAAATAAGTGAAAACCCTGAACATGCACGGTTCGCTATTACATTTCAGAGGTTTCATTGAAGGAAGAAAAAAAAAGAAAACTTCTTTTCTTCTTCTCATTTCTTTCATTATATATATATATATATATATATATATATATATATATATATATATATATATATATATAAGAAAAAAAAGAAAAAGGTGACGTACTGGAGTTCGGCAGGTGGTAGCAGAATAAGAATGAGCCGGGGACGTCATGGGTGGAAAACCCTCGAAAAACCGGAGAAAATTTCGGAATTTTCCATAAAGTGTTACATCGTTCGCGGCGCGACGGCAACACAATAAATAATTGAAAGCGTTAAAACGAAATTAAAAGCCTTTCATTCGACCGAATTGCAAACATTATATTTTGACGTCAAAATAAGCTCTCTCTTACTACCATTCGCTCATCCCCCAGAAAGACTGCCCTTCGAAAACCTTCGTTCTTTTTAACGTTTATTTTTTTATTATATATATATATATATATATATATATATATATATTTGAAGTGGCATTCCAAACGTCAAGCACAAAAGGAAATAATTCGACCAGAAAATGAAAATACGCACGCATAAATACGCGGTAGCTTCTCGACGTTCGCATTCAGCGATTTGCATTTTTGCTAAAAACGAAAGTTGAATTTTTAAAATAAAATAAAAAAAAAGTCGTACAAAGATGTGAAAAATAACGAAAACGTACCGTAAAGAAAAAAATATATATATATATATATATATATATATATATATATATATGTAAAATAAAAAAGTCGCAAGGTGAAATTCCATGTCGCATAAACGGTAAATATATATATATATATATATATATTTTTTTTTTTTTTTGATATCTAATGCTAATAATTTGTTCTTTCTTTTTTTCGCAATTTGTAAAGGTGAACTTTATAATTACACAACTTGAAGCTTTCCATTGGAATATTTAAAAGTTTTTCGGTTAATCGCCGGCGATTTCTATCAGTTAAAATTTTGTTCGTTACCAACTTTACTAGTAGTGAATATTTTAACAAACGTCGCGTTTTTCGTCATCGTATTTTTAACCGTATAAATTTAACGCTAAATGCGAATTTCATAAGTCAAATCTCGTAGTAAGCAAACGATATATATCTTGAAATTTTTTGACAAATCATTAAATCGGATATTATTTTTTCTAAATTATAATAATTAACATTGAATAATTTCATCGTGCTTATTAAATTAGAAATGAATATACATTAATCTGTCTTATGAAATACTAATGAATTTAATATTTTTTTTCATATTTCATATCGTTCATATATATATATATATATATATATATATATATATATATATATATATATATATATATATATATATATATATATATATATATATATAATATAAAACGGTGTATTTATTTATTTACACGAAATAAATATTCCATAATTCATATTACATGATACGCAATACAATTTTTAAATTCATTATTTTATTTGCGTTAATCAATTACGGCGATTTTAATTTGTGCAACTAGTGTGCTAAAAAAATTAAATAAAAATAAAAATATTAAACCGCTTTTAATTAAAACGCAAACATATTTTATGTATGAGAGAAAATATTTTGATTTAAAATATATTGAGAAAAATAAATAGTGAATTTAATTTGGTCAATATCTATACAAATATTTTTTTTTATTGATTAAATATTTTAAGATATATTTATTCATATTAATATTATGAATTTTTATATTTAAAATTAATTATTAATTATATCAATACCTTATTAATATATTTACATTGGAATTTTTATTCAATTATTTATATATATATATATATATATATATATATATATATATATATATATATATATATATATATATATATATATAATCAATATAATATTATAATATTGTGATCAAAAAGTAAGATGAATTTGTTCATAAAATATAAAATCTTTATTTATTTAATGATAAAACGCACTTTTTCCAGTTCCGGAAACAGTCGAAATAGTCTTTTTCCGGTATAATCTTCGAAATCTTCTTTAATTCGTTTTTTATCTCCTCAATCGTGTCAAAACGGCATCCTCGCATTGGCCTCTTGAGTTTGCCGAATAGCCAAAAGTCGTACGGAGTCAAATCAGGTGAATACGGTGGTTGCAAAACGATATGAGTAGACATTTTTTAAACCAATACAGTATGACGTGGTGCATTATCGTGATAAAGAAACCAATAGTTATAAAAACACGCGTATATTATTTCAATTTCACTTTATATTTATCATTTTATTTCAATTATAATTATCAATATAACAATGTTTATGATTTCAAAACATATTATTGAATATTTGGGAATGTTAAAGATTAAATTGAGAAATCAATACTGTTTGATTGTAAAGAATTATTTTATTCTGATATAAGTTGAACATATAGATAATATATTTATGTATATAATTATAGATAGACGCAACAGGAATTGTTGTAATCTATCATATAATTAAGCTAGATCCCAGTACGAAGGATGATAGATTACCTTTAGATTACACTTTCGATATTAGATGGAATTAGATGTTCATCTAAGCGCCAATTTATTTCTTACATATTACATTAATAATATCGTTTAAGTTGATTAATTTGTCAAAAAAAAAAGTAAAATATTTATATTATATATAAGCAAATGCAGTCGTGGACGTTATTAAATTAATTTTTGATATATAAGTTCATAGTTTAATATGATATATATATATATATATATATATATATATATATATATATATATATATATATATATATATATATATATACATATAGTTGAACGTATTATGTTTAATATAAGAAGGAAACTATTTTAACTTTATGCATTAAAGGTGTGGAAAAGTTTGATCGTTCTTACTCTTAGAACACGTCTCATATTATAATATTGTCGCGTTATTCATAACCGTGTTATACGATTTTATTATACTATTTTTTTTTTATTTGATATTAAATCATATTATGTTGAAGTTTTCAATTGAATTTCAATATTTTTTTATTTTATTATTGGAAATAGTTTAATTTATATATTTACATCGATGATATTTTATTACAAATAAAATATTTTATTATATTAAACTTTTGTCAATGCTTCTTTAGATACTCAAAATAAATTGAAACTTGTTTTTTTTTAAATAGTTTTGAAATCTTAAAGCGATACGTTTTAATTTCATTTATATTTGTAAAAAGATGGTTCTTGATGCTTCTCTTAAAGGAGCCGCGTTTGGCGAATATGGAGGTTGTTGTGTTGTTTTTTTTTGTCATAAATTTGTTTGTTAGTAAGATTTTATTGAATAAATCTGCTTAACATATTGGTAAATATTTTGAACAATATTGAATATTAAATGTTATAAATAAATTTCTTTCTAATATAATAAAATGTCTTTACATTGTCAAATTTGGCCTTTTGAGAATAAAAGACGTCAGAATATTGAATAATTAAATATATAATATTATCAAAAAAAAAACGATGTTTAATTAAAAATTATTCGATTTTTTCTCTATTGAAATTAATCTTAAGTAAAATAAAAAAAAAATGGACCGTTAAAATTAATTGTCGAACGGCAAATATATTAATTGTAGTCCTTTAATTGTCGTAGGTTCCGTCGGTTAAATTTGAAACTGTGAAACGCGAGGTCCCCGAAGGCCAATTTCCGTTGTCTTTCCCCATAAATTTTCATATGAGGTTTGAGCCGGAATAAATTTTTTTTTCCCCGGGAAAAATTCGCCAAAATGGAATCGTTTTAATAAAGCGCACAAATGAAATCGCGAATATGCGAGGATTCCGTTAATTAAGAGAAAATTAAAAGCGGTTCGTTCCTTTCATATGTATATATTTCTTTGAAAATGTACGAATATTTTGTATTAAAAATTTATATATATATATATATATATATATATATATATATATATATATATATATATATATATATTTAACTATTGTTTTGAATTTAATTTTATATTATGGATTTAATATTTTTATATTATAATATATTAATTTTAAAATTATTTTGTATTATATATATATATATATATATATATATATATATATATATATATATATATATATATGTAATAGATTGAACGATCTGTGAATATATATTTTTTGTTGTACGACGCTTGTTTACGCTTAAACCGTCGCAAGGATTAGTTCAAATTCAAAGTTCAAATTTAAATCGATTATGAAGAAGTATCGCGGAAAATTCGTGATTCGAATACTGGATAAGATAGCTGGAAAAACGGAAAATTGGTAGATTGAAGGGTGGGGAAAGGGGTCGGGTGGGGGTTGGTTGCGCGGGGGGGGGAATGGGATAACATGGTGAATGAAACATAATATAAGGGGATAGACAGAGACAAAATAAGGGTATGTTCAAGAGTTGGAGAATCCTAAGAGAGTGTACTTTGCATAAACGAAGGGCGAACAATGCCGTTTTGAGATTACGCCTCCATTCGTGATTTTGTACAACTGCTGTATACATGTGTACTTTCTATATATATATATATATATATATATATATATATATATATATATATATATATATATATATATATATATATTCATAAGAAAAGTTATTCTAAAAAGTTCTAGGAATATATAGATATATAAAATCTTACAATAAGAATGTAGAGGTTTATGCGATGTTCAAAAAAAAAAAAAATTATTATAAGACATATTAATTTTTTTTTATTGTATCGCAATAAAGATGCAATTAAATTGTTAGTTTTATATATAATATAATGGAAAAAAATAATGGTGTAAATTTGAATGAAAAATTTTATGACATTGTGTACTTTATTCTTGTTTATACTTGTAAAGCGACAATTTTTTATTTTTATAATAAGCACGGGGTAATTTCTGGTGAATATGGAGGTTGTTGAATTTTGATAAAAATTCACAAATTCTATTACTTTACTGGATAACTTATATATATATATATATATATATATATATATATATATATATATATATATATATAATTTGTTGTATTTATTGATTATTTAGTCTATACTAGATGTATTTATAGTTGCGATCGCGGTCTACCAGTCTTAAGTAAGCGGGACTGTTCTTAAGTTCACGTTAACTAGTATTATATTTTGGACTTATAAAATATAAATTTTTATTTATTACTTTTCTTTAATGTCGCCCGTCACTTACAATTTAATAATAAATGCGCTCTTGGCGGTCAAAAGTTTGGACACCTCTGGTCTATATTATCAAAAAGAATGAAAATTTTCGTTTTCACTTCGAACACACTGGAAGTTTAGATTCTATGAAGTAATGTAAAAGTAGCGTATATTTGAAAAAAATATTCTATTATTATTAAGTTACTAGTATTACACCATTTTTAAAGAATATGTCTCATATTTATGTCTGTTTGAACGATAGTTAAAATGAAGTTTAAAGCAGTATAATTTTTATATATAATAATAAAATTGTTTAAATTGTAAAGCTCCGAAGATTTTTCAAGCCTACTTGCCCCCCCCCCCGATTTCTAACATAATAATAATAATAATAATAATTTGAAGGGAGCGTTGAGACGGTGTCCTACCAGTACAAGAGGCAATTTGCTCGGGCGGCCGGCGCAAATTAGCAATGTCTTTTGGCCGGAAAAGGGCGGCCGTTCGTTCATTGAACACCCCTGTCTTCGGTGGTGAGGGCACCAAGGGGTTCGTGTTAAATTTACGCGGTTTTGTCACTAGGCTTTATCTTCGTCTTGTGACTGGTGTTTCGCCGTCTTGCTTCGTCTCGTGTCACAATAAAATCTCGACGAAACAATTAAAAAGTGGATATCCTGCGGCCGACAGCCGTTATTTATTCTGTATAATTTTTATTCTCAACCCCTCCCCCCCTCCCCCCATTTGGTTATTTGCTTTTGACATTTTTCAACTTGATTCGTGTTAATTATTATTATTATGATTTTTATTATATCAATATCATATTGCACTTTTATCCGTATCATTGTCATCACGATATATACCATATATATATAAAATACTAGTGCCATTCGCCGCGCGTCGCCGATGTCACACTTGAATGCTATCTATACATTTTTACAATTTATTAAATAATTAATTAAATTTATTACTATATGTTTTCATGTTAAATATTTCAGCATTTACCATTTACCATATACCATACTTTTAATCTATATGAAAACGATATTTTTCATTTTTCAACATTTTAAATTTAATATTTTTTTTCCTATAATATAATCATAATTTTAATTAATCAGTATTTATCATTTTTCATTCGTTTTATTTTTAAAGTGATTATTTTTTGAATTCATATCGATAATATCTCATATATACTGTAATATAATAATAAAAAAACGTATTTACTTGCAATAATATAATATTTTATAACAATTATTTAAATTAATTAAAATATATTATTATTCATTTATTTTATTTTTAAAATGAATTCTTTTTTATTATTATTATTATTATTTTAACACACGCATCGATGAAATCTGATATATTTATTTTTATATTAAAAATATTAAATTAACGCCTGTCTTATTTTTGTAATTTAATATTAAACGATCTTTATAAAAATCAATATATATATATATATATAAATATATATTATTTTATTAATAATAAATAAATATACACATTGTTGTTATATAAGGTCGAATTAGAAAATTCGTCGGACATTTCGTAAATTATCGCCGGATTAATTGTTTTGCGGTCGCGCAAATAACAACGGTCAAACGATCGTATAAACGATTGTTAATTAATTAAATCCATTTTCGATTTTATGTCGTTTATATATATATATATTAATATATATTTTATATAAATTAGACCGATATAAATTTTATAAATTGACTGGTGCGACTGCATTTACAAAATTTCAAACGTTCAATTAGTTCATATATTGTCATATATATATATATATATATATATATATATATATATATATATATATATATATATATATATATTGTATATATATATATTAAAAAATAAAATAAATTACGTATTATGCGGTGAATAATATACGTGAACATATTTAATTACTGTAATTTGATATTTCGAATTACGTTTTATCTAATAAAAGATTGTGTTGATAATTAAATTTAGAATTATAACGACGCAGATATATAGAATTTCGCACGCGTTGTTCAATGTAAAAGTGAATTAATATATGTATGAAGATGGTTTTAAATTATGAAATTATATTATCTTAATTCAGATGTAGTCAATATTTGGCGCATAATACGATTATACTTCATATATAGTAGTAATGCGCTTTAGATATCATTTTATTATTTACATTTTGATAAAATCTTCAAAATTTACACTTAAACTAGTGATTTTATTGCACATTTAAATTTATAATAAAAAAGAAAAATTCCATGAAAAACAAAAAGTTGGCTACTCCTGTATTAGCCGATTAAATTAATGTATTATATCTCGAGTCGACTCATAGACAAGTTTCAAATGAATTTTAATTATTATATAATTTGTAAATGAAAATTATTAGTTAGATATCGTCTTTATGTTTCATATATCGACAATTCTTTTTTATTTTAAATAAGAAATATCTAATAAAAAATAATTGTAATAAAATTGATTCATATATTATATAATGTATATAGAGACATATATATATATATATATATATATATATATATATATATATATATATATATATATGCCAATATAAAAAGTATGGAGACATTATGTGTTTTCAATGGATTTCACTTTTCTGCATTCACAAAGTAAAGCACAATAGTTCACAAGTGTGAACTGAAAGAGCTTTTCATGCTTTCAGTGTGGAAAATGATATCGAAAAGATAACTCTTAGAAGGAATTTTCCCGGTAACTTTCACAGTTCTTAGTGCAATGCAACGATTTTCTTCTTTGTTTTACGTTTTTTTTTTATTTTAATAAAGATTTCGCATATTTGTTTTACTCGAAACGTAAAACTTTATATTTAAAATTTGCATGATAGTTAAATTGTTTTAGAAATATGAACAATTTTTTTTTAAATAAGATGAAATTTATATAAAAAAAGAAATTGTCAAAATAAAATTTGGAAAAAAAAGTGTGACTGTTATAAAAATTAAAATAACGATAAATATCAAAAAATATATAGATGAATTTGTGAAAAATTTGATTAATATATATTTATATTTATCTCTCAAATTTTTGAGAGATAAATATAAATTTATTTATAAAATTTTTGAGAGATAAATATAAATTTTCTGAGAGATAGATTTACTTTTAATATATTATGCATACATTTCTATAGCAAAAAAATATATATATTATAAAAATAAATATTAAACATTATAAATTAATAATGAATATTTTTTAAACATATAAAAGAAGTTGTATTTCAACAAAAACAGGGCATCGTTTGACGTTTTTCGACTTCGCCGCCATATTAATGAATCACGCGATGATGCGGTTTCGCTTCCTTGCACACTTTTACAAACTTTTCCCGACTTTTCTTGCTTTTCTTGCTCTCTTATTATTCTTTTTTTTTTATCCGCCATTTTCCGGGAAGTTTTGCGGAAAATTGTCGACGGGTTCGCCTTGCACTTTTTACGGAACGGCGATTTTGTATGACTTTCAAAAAATAAACTCGATTCGCTCTTGTTGCGGTTTGTTTTCGTTGATATTCAAATTTATTTTAAATATATTATTATTATTATTACTTTAATATAATATTATGAATTTAATGAAAATATAAATCTATAAATTCAACTCTATTATAAATGAATATTTATTTAGCTTAATTAATATACGGAATAGATAAACATTGTTACATTTAATATATATATATATATATATATATATATATATATATATATATATATATATAATGTATTAAATCATTTATGTTACAATATATTAATATTGTATTATTTTATTATTTATTAATATATTTGCTGAAAGATATTAAAAATGCTATTTGCCAATTTTGATGCAGTTTTATAATATATACTTCAATATACAGCATGATTTATAAATACGACTACTTTTTAATATTATTTCATTGTAATAATAACAATTATTGGAAAGAATTATATAATATTGAAGTTAAAAATATATATATATATATATATATATATATAAATTTAAAGAGGTAAATATTTAATTAAGACTTAAAAAATATATTATAAAAAAATCGAATAAAATATAAAAATAAATATTCGCAGAATTGACTATATAATTTTATAAGAAAATTTAATTTAAAAAAATTGAATAGAAAATTTGTTTTTTATTAGGAATTATGTTAAAATATAATTTATGTCATTAGAATTATTATTGAATAAACATATTAAATAATACGTTTATTTTTTTGAAGATAATCTTGATAATTTTAAAACACTTTTTATTATTAAATATATATATATATATATATATATTTTTTTTTTTTTTTCGCAATAATGATTTAAATATAAATTCTATGAATTTATGTTATTTTATTATGCATTTGATATTAATATATATATATATATATATATATATATATATATATATATGTATATTAAAAGCGAATAAATATCCTTTGGGATTCTATTCGTCTTTCGCGATTTGTGAGATAGATTTAATTTTTTCGCACTTCTCCCCCTCCCCTCCCCTCCTTTAAACTCTTATTCATTCCTTCCCCCCCCTCCGCTTCGCAATTTTTTTTACGCACCTGAGTAATTTTTTATCCACGAATACGAAAACAAAGCTATAATATTCCGGAACGAAATGGGGGGGAAAAAAAATTTAATCATATCTCGCAATAATCCGGATCCGCTTTATTGCAACGGGCACAAAGGGCTTTCCGTCACAACCAGGTCGTGGGTCGTGAATGCGGGGGGGGGGAAAGAGCGGAGCCGCATTCAATATTAACAGGTCCGGATCCGATTCTTGTCGGATTTTCGGTACATCATCGGCCGTAATAAAGTCGGAAACGACTTTCGCTCTTGCATTTTCATCATCTATCTCGTTCTATCCATTCTTTTCTTTTTTCTATTTTTTTTTTTTGATATTATTATTTTTCATTTTTAGCCAGAGAAACGCGCTAAATATGAAAGAAGGGAGGGGGGTCGAAGTCTTTTTCTTTTTCTTCTTAGACGTTGCGAAATTATTCAATTAACGCCAACTAAATGCCCTTTTAAACGCCGCATTATATTTTAAAGCGATTAAAAAAAATCTGAATTGTTATACATTTTTGTTTTCTTTTCAAATTTAAAACGTCAATCTTTATTATCGTAATATTCATGAATTGTAATTTTCGCTAAATTATACCGTGATAAATTTAAGACGTTGTCGTTGTTTTTATGATATTATAAAATTCTAAATATATATATATATATATATATATATATATATATATATATATATATATTACACTATTCATTTTAAAATATATGTTATATAAATATTACCGTTTTTAACGATGAAACTTTACAAAATTATTTGTGTCGTAAACTTATTGAAAAAAAAATTTAAGTGCATATTTTTATTTCAAAAATTTAAACGTAATTATTTATATAAAATGCCAACGCCGATTGACGACGGTGGTAGTGGTGGTGTAGCATTTTTACATTTTAATATTATTCAATTAATATACTTGAATATGAACCGAATAATATTCGCAATTTAATTTTAATAAACTAAATATATAATAAAAACGTGTGTACTTCGGGAATAGTTGGCTCAATCTTGAGATTCATTATTGGAATTGAATTAGAATGTCTTACGACTATAATTTATAATTTAAATGTAATCGTTTATGTATTTATTATAATTTTATTTACCCATTATAATTGAGGAATATGGCTAATTCGTCTATCTTATACTGAGAGCTTATGTTATGGACTTCCCTTTAAATTAAATTTTAATTGTTCGCCCTTGTATAATATTTTTAAAATTTGTTAATAATTGTAAGTCCACTTGTGATAAAGAAAATTGAATGAAAATCATATAAAAAGTAATTTTTTTATTAGATTAAAAATAAAAGTATGAAAGAAATTTTTCATGAATGCACTCTAGAATTTTTTTTTTATTATAATAAATATTAATTGAAGCACTTTTAAAAGAATCGGAGTAATGATTTTTCTTTCGCTTTCATATGAATAATGATTGTCGATTTTTTTTTTTTTTTTGAGAGATGCGATCTGAAGACGGAAGAGAGCGTGACAAAAGTAAAATTGTGACCGTCTTCTCGAGAGGAACAAAAAAAAAAAAAAAAAGAAAAAAAAAGAAGTATAGTAGTAGAAGTAAAGGATGGTTCGTGGGGGGTCTGAGCAAGGTCTGGTCGTATCGTTTAATGAACGTTTCCATTTTGAAAGTTTTGTCTCGTCGGCGTTGAGAGATTGTGACAATGCGACTTCGACGGCAACTTTTCGCCATTTCCTCAACTATATAGCAAACAAGCCGTGAAAGGTTTTCCCAAAGTTCGACTACGAAGACATAATTAAACAAAACGTAACCGATATTCTACCCCTTTTTCGGCTAAGGGTCGGTATCACAATGTTTCCATTGTCGATCGACGACAATAACAATATTTTCATAAACGCACATATTGCACGGATACGATTTTACATCGGCAAGCTAACGATATTATGATATATTTAATAATATATATTGCGATAGCTTTTCAATCAATTGATCAGTGTTAATAATAATAAATAATTTTAATGATCATATATACATATTGTAATATTTGATCAAATTTTATAAAAATTCTCTTTGTTATTAGTGCAAACGTATATATATATAAATAATAATAAAAAGTAATATCAAATATAATTTACAACAAACATTGAGAGTTTCACAATGTCTAGTGTTTGCACGTTTTATTTTTATTTTTGTAAATATTGTCGGACGAAATGAACAATTTGCGAACGAAACTTTTATATTCGATATGTGCGCTTTTCGGTATAACGACATAAATATTTTTGTGAAGTTTCATCCCCGTGCCCTTTCATCCTCCATCCCCATCTCCGACACCACCTCCCCCTCCCGTCCCCCCCCCAAAAAAAAAAAGAAAAACCGTAATATCAAACGGGGGCAACAAGTAGGATTCGGGTTTCGAGTTATAAACATTACGTCGACATACTCGTGTTTCGTCTGAGTTTATCGGAAAAGAAAATGCGTATTTGTGCGTGCGTGTGTGCGCGCGTGTTAGGGGAAAGAAAAAAGGGTGGACCTCTGTACGGAAGGGGTGAGTTTTTATGGACCCTTTTTCAATTTATTATGTAACGAGCGAACTAAGAAACAACAAAAGAAACTATCCCCACGGCTCGACTAATGGCTCCACTCACAGAGTCAAGAAAATGCAGACTTTGTCATCCTACATATATTTTTGTCTTTTATGTATATATATATATATATATATATATATATATATATATAAGACTTGTTGCATGAAGTATTGAAAGCTCTTTTCGAGTTTTTATTCGTTTGAATTGCGTTGTCGGTTTCTTTTTTCTTTCTTTCTTTCCATGCGAAGCGATGTATCTTTTCAGCGTAATCTTTCACAATGCGATCATAAAATATTGATATTGATAACATATTTAACCATTCTGTAAAATATATATATATATATATATATATATCCATTCTAAATATATTATAAAAATGCAATTTCACTCAACGATATCGTTTTCCATGAAAGATTTTACAATTAGTATTTTATTAAATAAAATTATGAATAATATTCATTCGTATTTATATTTACATGTTATATATTGCTATAAAGTCGTACGATTATATTTCGAAACACGAAATTAGCTATATATAAAGCAAGCTTATTGCGAAATAGTTTATTTTACAAGTGTAATATAAATTAAGGGATGAAATTCTAATTTATATAATTAATCTCAGTTCATCGTCGTTTTTTATTATCTATTCAATTTTTGACATTCATAATTAATGGAATGTTTTCATTTTATTTAATATTGAAATTCTTATGACTATATTAGATGAAAACGCGAATTTTCTTAAATATTTTATAATATTATTTTTAAATTTAATTTAATTTATAATTAAGCAAATTATAATGACGAACATTGTATACAAATAGTGATTTAAAATTTTAAATAATATTCACTATATAAAAATTTGTCTATGTACAAAGATTTATAGTGAATAAAGAAAAAATATAAAGGAGAAAAAATAAAAACGTCAAATGTGCCTTCGAAACGAAGTAAGAAAATAAAAATAAATATTCAAATTTAATAAACTTCTGACCCAATTCGCATTAATTTTTGTATTTTTTTTTTCATTCATTTCATTCACCAAAGAAGCCGGAATAAGAATTTGAATAAGACGAAATAAAGTTAAAAAAAAAATATGTATAGGAAAAGGAAAAGATAAGAAATGCACCTCGAAAAGCTCTCGTCGAAGCGGAAATAGTGTGAAAACTTTGCATTTCACAAGTCTACCTAATCACCGGTCGTGTTTGAGTGCAATTTTTGTTTTCTTCTGATTTTACAATTTTTCATATTTCAGAAAAATAAAATTTATTAAAATATATATATATTTGATATTATATTATTGTAAAATTTTTCATAATAAATAAATATTTATAATGTTGATCACAATATTAATATATATATATATATATATATATATATATATATATATATATATATATATATATATATATATATATATATATATATATATATAACAAAATCGTTAGTAGTTTGAAATAAAATGAAATAATTAAACGCATATTTTGACGTATTATTCTAACAAAATTTAAAGTAAACTCAATATCATCGATTAGTATTTCATAGATTTTCATACAAAAAAAATCCGTTTTCCTTTTCAAAATCGCGATTTTTGATGTAAAAAAAAAACGTCATAGCTTTGCTGAAACAATTGAGAAATTTTTAAACGGTTTTCAGCATTAAAATATATATTGTCAATATATATATCCAACAATGTATATATTTTTAAAAATTTTTGGCGAAATGATAAAATGTTTTGAAAGTTTACTCGTATAAGGCGCACTTCATAGATTTATTGAAAAAAATTCGATTTCAATAAAATTTTTGGAAAATAATTTGTCTTGTAAATACATATAAAATTATGTGTTAACTCGATATAATATCTGTGCTAAGTAGTCGAATATTCTGAAAGTTAGCCCTTTTAAGGCACACTTTTAATTATTTTCATACAATTAATTACTAAAATCGTAATAATTAATTTGTATTGTAAACAAGCATTTGATAATGAATAACTTGATATAAAATGTTAACTAATCAGTTTGATATTTTGAAAGATCACTCGCATAAGGCACACTAAATTTTGCATGGAAAATTAACATACAATTGAAATATAAATTCGTACATATTTTACTATCTATCCGAGAATATTTTATAGTGCATTAATTTAAATTTATCGTCATCGATAAAATGTCTATTGCGATCTAAATATTTAAAATATCACAAAATGTACGTACATTTGTATAAATATGTAAATATACCATTCATATAATTTATTTATAAGGGTATCTGATAAGATGAATAAAAAAAAATTTTTTTTTCTTCTCTCCACAGGCTAAAACACGATATGATGGGAGGCGCTTGGTGTCCTAAAATGCCAATTCTGAAGGGCAAAAAGGAATATCTGGAGATAGATCTTCACGTTTTACATTCGATAACGGCAATACAAACACAGGGACGTTTCGGTAACGGACAAGGGGTTGAATACACCGAAGACTATTGGTTGGAATATTGGAGATCCGGCTTTAAAACGTGGGCAGTATGGAAAAATAGAACGGGACACGAGGTAAGAACGACAGAAAGCAAGAGAGAAAGACAGATAGAAAAGGTGGTGTGTGTGTGTGTTTGTTTTTTTTTCTTTCAACGCGCCGAAAGAAAACGCGTAAATTATGCCCGGTTAACCTTTAGAATTCTATTTCGGTATATTTTTAAATCTTCAAATAACGAATATATATATATATATATATATATATATATATATATATTGTTCGATTTTTTTATTTTTCATTGGCCGCCATTTTGTATTGTATTCACTTTCTTATTGTTTATTAAAAATGTGTTAAAATACAAATTGAGGTTATTAAATAAATAATAAATTTTAATTTTGCATACAATTTTGGCTTCTTTTACCGAACAAAAAAAAAAAAAATATATATATATATATATATATATATAAGTTATTGTTTTTAATAAATATTAAATTCAGTATTCAATATGACTTTTTTACTGTATTGTATTTTTAAATGAAATCCTATATTTTTAAATTACAACGGTTTTTCTTAATAATACGTCAATTAAAAATAACGTTTTTTTTATAAAAATAAATAAAATGATTTTTTATATATTTATATTTTAAATATATATATATGTATGATCTTAATTATCAATTTAATTTTAATTGTGAAAATCTCATTATATTTTTTAATTTATAATTATTGATTTTTTTTGAATAAAATATTAGTTTCTCAAAAGTATCAAAATTTTTGACTAAAAAGAGTAGAAAGATAATTAAAATATTAATTAATAAATTATTTGATAAATAATTTAACAATATGTCAAATAAATGATAGTATGAGAATTTTATAATAATCGATTATACATTTAATTAGAAATTAATTATATTCACGAATTTATTACAAATATGCAAAAACGATTATATATAAAATGAATGCAGTCGAAAAACAATCAAACGAAAACATATAAACGTTATGAAAATTTAATTATTTATTTTATTTGCGTAACGGAAGTTTAGAACTCATGACTGTCATTATTTGATTAACGTTTAGTAGGCTGTAAAGTAAACAGTTTTTGTATTTATTGCTTGATAAAATATAGAAATTTGCTCATTTTGCAAAGGCACTCTTTAATAATAAATAATATAAAGCCAGAGGTATAAAATCGTGGATTAATTTCTTTTTTTTATTGCCTTAATAGAACCTTATTATGTATATCATATATAAGATATATATATATATATATATATCGTGTTTAAAAAATAATATATTTTTTCTGGATATTTGTCTACATCAGGGATAACCAATCTTTTGATTTCTATGACTTTAAATTCAAATTTTTAGCTCTTTTTAAAGGACTTCTAAAAAAATAATATTTTTATAATATATCGTTTTATCACTAGAATATTGTATAATGCATTATATTTTTGTTACCCCTGATCGCATCAAAGTTATCGCCATCAAAATAGTTCCTATATGATATATTTTTATCAGCACTTTTTTACGTATACAAAACACTTCTGAAACTCGATTTTTTTTTTGACATAGCTTTGAGCTCTTTCAGTTATGCATTTTAATTTCATGCATGCTGGTAAAACGACGACCCTTCAAGGTTCCCTTCATTATGCAAACGCGGCCACATCTGGCGAATATGGAGGTTGGGGCATCGTTACAATATATATATATATATATATATATATATATTTTTTACCAAAAATTCACAAAGTAACGAGAATTCTGATGTTTATATTAATATAATTGATACAATTTCTTCACTATTATGTTAGTAAATGTTTTGATTTATGATGAATATATATATTTTCTATAAATAAAACGGAATCGATTTTGAATCGTGTATATAAAATAATTGAGTTTAATTATCATATTTTGAATTGAAATTTTAAATATTTTTCACAAACGACAGATTATATATAGAGTACGTATCGTGTACTTGTGCCTTTTGATCGTCGATCGTTTTCTAGTGCGTAATTCTAATTTATATGAATGCATTAAGCGTTCATCGCATTGCGTAATACGTCTTATTTTAATGTGCTCGCTAAAGCCGCGTTCATATTTTAAATTAATAATTCAAGAAACACGAATGCGACGTAATTTATTTTGCGCGATTATTATATAGTGCTTCGCTGAAACGATGGCGATATAACAAAAGTTTCAGCGGTGAAATAGTGAGAGAAAAAAAAATCTTCTATTCTTTTTTCAGCATTATTATTTTTATGTCGTAATAATAAGACACGTCTGATTTATATCTGAATGTAAATATCGAAAAATTATACAAGAGTTATGTTGATATAAAATATAATATGATTTATAAGCAATTTTGAGTGTCAATGTTATAAAAAAATAATTTTTTTATGTATATTTAATATATTAAAATATATAAAATTGATCATTATATATATTAAAATTGATTTTAAAATTATATAATAAATTATTATTGAGATAATTCAATTTTAATGAGTGCAGTCTTATTATGTAAAGTTTAGACGTTTCATTCAGTTCTGCATAATAATTTAATTTAATTAATAAAAAAAATGTATCTTTTAAATATATAATTAAGTACGTTATAATCGATATATCTCATATATAAAAGTTAATATAATATAGATAATTATATTAAGGCTCATAATTGATATTGAATAGACTAATGCATTTTCATAAAAATGAGTCGGTAATTTTTCAGACTTTGTTTCTAGAATAAATCTATTATATAATAGAAAAAAAAATTACATAATGATTTTATAAAAAAAAACGGTGCAATAAAATAAATAAGCAATTAGAATTGATCGATTGAATCGGTAAGCTTATTAATAAATGGATGGAAAAATTGAAAACGGCATACAAATTGAGTATTTATTTTCAGTCTATTTAAAATAGAAAAAAATTATATTTTTCTTTTGATAAATAATATTATATAATAATTTTTTACTAAGAAATCAAACAATTTTGATATTTATTTTATATACCAAGGAAGAAAGAACTTTATACTAGAAATCAAAAATTAATGGTCTTGGTATAGATTTTGAAATACAATAGTTTTCTATAAATGTTTATAGGATTTTTTTTTATATAAATATATTTTCTATTGTATTCCGATAAATATATATTTTCAACTGAATTTCTATAGATTTCAAAACGATCGTAATTTTATCAACGGTGCTAATTTTAGAAACGAAGGTTGAAAAATATAATTTAAAGACGTTTGAGGCGAAAATAATCGAACGATTTTAATACGAAGAATTTCTCATAATAAAATATTTATAATGGATATTTGAAAGAGGAAAATGTCTATTTTAAAACCGTCATTGATAGAATATTAACAAAATCTTATATATAAAATGACGATAAAATATTAGTTTATAATTTTAAAAATATTGTACACTGTGATCAAAAAGTAAAGCGAAATTGTCATTTAAAATTCCCGGGCATTTTTTCCTAGGTTGATAGGACTGTTCTATCATATTTGCCAAGTGTCTGTTTGTCAAAAGGTTTAATTATTTATGAGTTTCTACAAATCTTGGTTCCTTTATTAAATAATGCACTATGTCATATTGCCTCTTTGCGACTTTTTCGCCAAAAAACTCGACTCATGTCGTTCCGCAACCACCATATTCGCCTGATTTGGGTCCGTTGCGACTTCTGACTATTCAGCAAATTCAAAAGGTCACGATTAAAGAAATAAAAACCGTATCGAAGAAGATTTTGAAGGCTATACCGGAAAAAAGACTTCCAAATGTTTCGAAGACTAGAGAAATTAGAAGACAGATTATTTTGAAGTGGATGAAATTGATTTGTAAGAATAAATAAAGAATTTACATTTTATAAACAAATTCATTTTACTTTTTGATCACAGTGTTATGCTATCAATATTAAAAAGAAAAATAATATTAAAAATATATTTTATATATCGATTATATGGTACTCGGTAAGAATATATCATATTTTTTTTCGGAATATTTAATATAGTCAGATATTCCAGGTCGATGCGGTGGAAGAGGAAAAACCTCGCTACAGATAGAAAATTCTTTTTTTTTTTTAATATGTGGATGTGTTTAGAATTTTCATATTTTCATTACAGCGGTATGTTTGTCAGAAACATATACATATAAAATTTATATATATATATATATATATATATATATATATATTTATACGAAATATGCGTGTTGCGTAATGTTGGTTAGCATAAGAAGAAACATAAGTCAAGACCGTGAAGAAAATTAAAGACGGCTTACGTCAGCATTTTTTTGCAGTTAACGTCTAGCCGTCGAAAAAATATTGCAGGCGCCTCTAAAACCCGACTTTTTGACACTAGGCCGTGTGTCTTTGCCCGAATAATTTTTCCCACTTTTTCCACATTCTTTTTCTTTTTTTCATTTCGGTGCCCTCCCTTTTTTTCCATCCCCCCCCCGCGCTTTTCGCGCGGAGTGCAAAAGCCGACTTTTCACGAGTTTTCCATTAATTTTCGTAACCTGCGTTATCCGAGAACGCAGCACGCTCGGTTTTTAAAAAAAAATAAAATAAAATAAAGAAAACCCCTAACATTTCACAAGCAAAACTTGGTAAAAATGAAAAGTAAAATTTAAAGAAAATATAGAGTGATATGAAGAAGAAAAAATATGATAGAAAAGCGTTTCGTTTTTGAATAGTGTGTAGTAAAAAATCAGCATTGATTATCAACAATAATAATAAATTAAATTAATTATATTTTATTTAAAAAATGGGAAATATTCGGTTTTAAAGCCACATGTGGCTTTTTGAGTGAACAAATTCGATCGTTTATGTTGTATGATATAATTTTTTATTTCAATATAATTAACTATCAATCAAAGTTATCTAAGATTAAATGTTTAATTACTTTTGAATTTGCAATTAACTGATTTTACATTTATTATATTTTTTTTTTGAATGCGTCCTCTGTAAAAGAATTTTACAGAATACGAATAAAAACGTTCTCATCTCTGGTTTATTCTAATTATAAAACGATAATTATTTTTCGAACGAAATTGTACTAAAAATAGATAATAATATCAAAATTTAATTTAGATCTATATTTATTTTTCACACATATAACTGTTTTAATATAAAAGATCTACAAATTTTTATAAAAGAATTAGTAAAGTAAAAAAAAAAAATATAATAATCTTTGATTTAATTCTAAAGTGTATTATCGTAATTCTGAATACAATATTCATTAGTCTTTTTAATAAAATTATAATTTATTGAATAATACACACAAATGGCTAAATTAATATTTAATATAAGAAAAAGTACGATAACTCTTACGTTATTATATTATATATATATATATATATATATATATATATATATATATATATATATATATATTTTCGTAGTCACGTTCGTCAACGACAAAGTTAATTTTCAATGAATATGCAAATCATATGAATTTCACAGAAAACGCATTAATTTAAATACATACAACGTTAGCTAGTTTCAATTAGATATATATATATATATATATATATATATATATATATATATATATATATATATATATATATATATATATATAATCTCCGTGCCGCTAATTCGATATAATTCCGTCTAGAAATTCGGCAAAAGTTCGGCGACCCGGCTCTAATTTCGGAACGGGTTTCGGAACGTTGCAAACAAAACAAAAAATAAAAATAAAAAAAAAATAGCGCTCGGGAATCCGTGTTTTGTCGAAAAAGACCTTTCCTAAGAGTTGTTGTCGTGTTTTTTTTTTGTTTCTTCACTCATACTCTATTTTACTTTCGTCGGCTTTAAGGCTTCGTCGAGCCTTGCTCGGGTTTTTTTTTTCATACTAACCGTTTCTGAAGTGAGGAGGGTGGACGAGGCGAGTAAGGGGGTGGGTGGGTGGGGGAGGTTTTTAGGGCAGTTGCCACGAATCGACGGCACGCGAGCCGAAATTTGTACGACGCGTGCCTCACGACAAAACACGTGAAGAATTCTAATTGTTTTTGTTCGTAGAAGTATTCGTTGTGCCAGTGACGTTTCGTGAGAATTCCTTAAAGGATCAAACTAATATTATGTTATGTGTATGTGTGCGCTTATATATATATATATATATATATATATATCATGATCTAGATTTAAAATTCAAGATGACAGTCGTATTTTTCAGTACACACACACACACACACACACACACACACACACATATATATATATATATATATATATATATATATACATATTGAATCATATTTCAAACATTTTAATGAACTCGATAAATTTTCAAATTTTTGTCATATTTGAAATTAAAACACAAATGTCACGTTTTAATCAATAATTATATTAATATGACCAAACGTTCTCTTTAAAAACAAAAAAAAAACAAGTTAATTTGTAAATATTTGTGTATTTTGATTTATTTTTTATGCAATTGAGTTTCTAGTTTCGTGTTTTATTTATTTATTTATTTTTTATAAATTTGAAGTATTTGCGAATTTTTGTCATGATTAATATTGAAACAAATATGTCGTGTTTATGTTAATAATTATTTTAAGGTGACCAACCAGTATTTGTTTTAATGCGGACATTTTTTGTTAATTTTAAAATATTTGGGTCAAGGTTTATATTTTGATTTATTTTTTATGCAATTGAATGTCTAAGTCTATGATTCATTTTTTCTATAAATTCGATATATTTTATATTATAAATTAAAATATATATATATATATATATATATATATATATATAGCATGATATATATATATATATATATATATATATATATATATATATCATGCTAAAAATAACAATTATTTAAATTAAGTCCTTTGTTTTATAATAAAAAAGTTGATCATTTTAATTATATAAAATATATAATATATATTTTAATATGCGACGACAACTCCGATTTGAACTCTTGTGCATTTTGAACGGCTCAATGTAGATAAGTGATTTTATCATAATTATATTATATAATAAAACAAAATAATAAAAATTATATCAAATTAAAAATTTTGATTTTATTTATTGTTTGTCGATGTATATATATATATATATATATATATATATATATATATATATATTATTTTTTTTTTTTGAATACAAACATGTTTATTGAATTATCTCGATATCTTTTATAGGCTTTACTAACTCGCATAGTCGCCTATACGTTACACGAGCACAAACATCGCACATACTGTAGATTCAAGCGTGTTTGCGATACTAGTATTAATGTAAAATATAATCTTTTTCAAAAAAAGAAAAAAAATGTAAAAAAAAAAACGGAAATTTCATACGAAACATTCATAATTCACGTGGCATGGCAGTTTCATCTATTCGTTCGGCACGCAAACCTGAAGGTTTCTTTTTTCACATATAAGGAACCGTGTCGTGTTTAGAGTCCAAAATATAAAAAATAAAAAGAAAACATACCTGAAGGGGTACAAAAATGGAAGATATATACGTTAAAAGTGGGTTAAAAGTTAGTTTGTCGGCTTAGCGTTGTTTTTTTTTTACTTATTTTTATTTTTTTATACTTAGATCGATCTCTTTCGGTTATCCGTCTTCGGTAATTTGGCTTGATTTAATAATAACTTTATCGTAAAAATGCTTAGTAAAAGACTTATTAGGCACCGTGTCGTCGATAACCTTTTGAACGGTTCAAAAATATTATCGTTTTTTAATTTTTTTTGATAAGTAAAGCTACAATTATGTAAATTAACTAAACCGTTTTTTGGTTTAACGCAATCTCAAATGGCATTTTGTGAATTATTGTCGCTATGTATTTTTCTAATTAAAACATTATAATACTATATATATATATATATATATATATATATATATATATATAATTCCAAAAATTGCTGTACGAAAGCAGACGTTGAAAATTATAAGACTTCTAGTAGTTTCATAAGAAAATGCACCGGAAAATTTTTCATGCTGCTTAATGAAAAAATATGTAATACTTCTCTCATATATAATTTTTATATTTTATTAATTATTTTCAAGACGAATTTAATGAATCGTTTATTGACATAATGTCAAGTATAAATCATAATATTTATGTAATTTAATGTCAATTTTTTGTTAGACATAAAGAAAAGAGTATATGAAAATTTTTTGATAAAAATAATTTTTATTTAATGAAAAGATATTTCTTTTAAAATTTAAATTATCATTCTTGTATTTAGATATGAATGCTGTGTGATAAAATTAAAATTATCTAGTTTCTAGTATGTTGAATGTTATAATAATTTATCAAAACTTTTAATATATATATATATATATATATATATATATATATATATATATATATATATATATATATATATATATATATATATATATATATATATATCTAATGAAAATATCAAACATTATACGGGTAAAAGTTTTTCTCGCGCGTATATTAATAATACTGAATTTAATTGAAATCAAAAATAGTAGTGTGATAAATAGAAAGTTACGCTAATATAATAGTAACTAATGAAAAGAAAGTAAGAAATACATTTATTGTTTTCCATAAAAGTTTTCCGGGTTACCGTATGATTTTTTTTTCACATTCAACGCTTTTCCAACTTTAAAGAAACCTTTATGAATATGTATATATATATATATATATATATATATATATATATATATATATACATATATATGAAGAAAAAGAAACACAAATAAATTAAGAGAACGTTCTTTTAAGGCTTTCACTTGCAAATGAAGCCATAGCACAATATGATGTTAAATATTAAACTATTTTAATTATCGAAGTTCGATCGCGAAACCGAATAATTAACAATGCAAATTTTCTCATATTTTATATAGTGCGCGCATTTTTCCGCTTCTTTGTTGTTGTTTGAATAAGAAAATTGTATTAAATGTATATTATTAAAATCGAAATTAACCATTATATATATATATATATATATATATATATATATATATATATATATATATATATATATATATATAATATTTGACACGTTTAATTAATGTATCGAATTTTAGAATAAATAAAAATAAAATGCGATGCATTAGTACGAATATTGCTTCGCTTTGAAAAACTCACACAAAACGTACTGAAATAGAGTTTTACTCCAGCATTTCAGATTAATTAAATTTTGTCCATTTAAATTTCACAGAATTCGTTTGCATATTTTAAACGTGTTCTTCTCATATTATATATATATTAATATATATATATATATATATATATATATATATATATATATATATATATATTTATATATATATATATATATAATTTTTTAAAACACATTTCAGCTATTACAGGGAAACTCCAATACTATGGACATTGTTGAGCAGAGATTGGATCCGTTTGTTGTTGTTGAAAAATTGAGAATTCTTCCGTACAGTGTCTACGAAAGATACGTCTGTTTAAGAATTGAACTCATCGGATGTAATTGGACACGTAAGTATATAAATTTTATATATTACATTCATATATCATAATATAATCGTTTAAAATCAACATTATAAATATTGTATGGGTCGTTCGTTTTGTTCATATAACATATTACACAATCTAATCATGTTTTTTGAGCGTCTAAATAATACAAATTTATTATCACAATTAATATTAATTATCATTATTCAATTAAATAATGACTTAAGCCACTTTCAAAATTAACGAAATGATATTTTCACTTTGTTAAATAAAGCGCAAGTTTATAGGAACAGTAAATTTACTTTGAAATAAAAATAAATATATATACATTTTTATGTTATAAAATAATCAATTTATATTTATTTTTCGTCAAAATTAATATTATTATTTAAACTTTTCTACAATACGCATACGAGATTAATTTTAAATAATTATACTATAAAGATGATAATTAATGAAATTGATATATTAAAATCTTTTTATATAAGATTTACAATTGATCTTGTTATTTTTTTAGTATTATCAACTTGATATTATTAAAATGTTTTCTCAAAAACAGTATCCAAGATATTTTAAATCGTTTTATTCTTTCATCGACTTTTTAAAGTCACATTTTTTAGAGACTAAATTAAAATTCACGCTCCTTTCTGTGAATAAACGCTGTTATATATTTATAATTAATTCCTTAAAAAAAAATAATTATTACTTTGATAACATATAATGCAATAAAATAATATATCTACATTCAAAATAAAAGACCCATATATTATATATATATATATATATATATATATATATATATATATATATAAATTCATAGCAATATTCATAATTATATACAATTTATTAATTTAAAAACAAACACCAGATGCTATTTATCATCGAATTTTCAACGACATCGCGCGCCGCCCTTTGGAAAAATCTCTTTCGCTATATTTTAATAATTATTCGCTGAAAAACATACTCTCTTTCTATCCCTTTCTCACTTTCTTTCTATCTTTCGCTTACTTTATATATATATATATATATATATCGTTTTCTTTTTCTTCCGCGCTCGCAAGTCTTCTTTTAGGAAAACTTTTGAAACGCTTCTTAAAAAAAAAAAACCAAAAAAAAAAAAAAATAGAAAAAGAAGTGAAAATAAAAGACGAAACCTCGGTCTTAAAAAGTTGAAGTTCAGCTTATTTACGAAACTTTTTCGCTTTGCGCGCCGTGTTCTAATCTGTTTTCTTTCAATAATCAACTAAAACAGCAACCGGCGGCTTTTTCGTGTTATACGAAAAACGCTAAACTTTTCCACGACGACGAAATTGAAAAGAAATCAACGTCGCAACGAACTTTTCAATATATATATATATATATATATATATATATATATATATATATATATATATATATATATATATATATATATTTATATATAAAAAAGCTCAAACAGAAGGTAAAAGTAAGTAAGATTCGAACGATTGGAAATGATGAAAAAAAAAATTTTTTTTTTCAATATGATTTCATCTGTGCATATAAAATATATTATTATATATAAATGCATAGTTTTAGTTTGATTTTTTTTTCTGTATTTTAGTTTTTAATATCATTATGTGAACGATTGTGATGGATTGTTTGTTTATTTGTAATCGACGAGCTGTGAATTGAAATTCGTGATATTGTTTGCTTAATAATTTCGTCGTTAATTTATCATCATCAACGTTTCAATTTGAAATATTGATGTGTTTCAGTTGAAAATATTTTATATTCGAGGGTTAAACGTGTTATTATTTGTCATGATATACGCCGCAATAACAATATCAATTATACAATTTTAATATATAAACATTGTTATATTATATTATATTATATTATACTACTGGGATTAAAAAGTAAGGTGAAATTGTCAATTGTATTTTTTTTTCTTAGGTTAACAGGACTGTCTATAATATTCACCTTATTCGCCTGATTTGGCTCCGTGCGACTTTTTCAAATTCAAAAGGCCAATGTATGGTCGCCGTTTTGACACAATTGATGAGATAAAAATCGAATCGAATTAGGTGTCGAAGGCTGTACCGGAAAAAGACTATTCCGAATATTTCGAGGACGGAGATTATTTTGATTTGTAAGAATAAATACAAGAATTTACATTTTATAAACAAATTCACCTTGATTTTTAATCACAGTGTTAAAAATAAAGTTAAATGAAAATTCATTAATGTAATTTAAAAATATGAAAATTCTTCATGACGTTTATGAATTTATAAAATCAAAGAACATATATTAAATTATGAATACGGAAAAGAACAATGTTTATATAAGAATTATTCTTCTTTAATGAAATTTTCGAACTCTACTGTAGTTGCTTTCGCGCGGTGGAAAATAATTGAAAATGGGAATGAAAATAATTTTGAAAGCGTATTCATGTTTGTGGAAACTTTTTAGATATGAGAGAGAGAACAGCGCAGGATATAAAGGATCCAATTAGCTTCTTCTAGGTTCCTATTAGCAAATTTACGTTTTGTTACTTTTGAAAATTGCCAATTAGAACCGGAAAAAAGTATTAAAAATGTCTAGCGGTAGATTTGTCGTAATTTATATATATATATATATATATATATATATATATATATATTAAAAAAATAATAATTAAAAATTATAATCTTTTGAAACAGGATTAGTCCCGATAATCCTGTAATTATATCGAGTCTTACTTTAAATCAGATATATGATGTTTAATTGCATCAATTGTAGAAATAAAGATTTTTCTGTAATGTAGTTTTTTTATGTAGAAAACCTTTTAACGATGTCGTTTAGTAAAAAGTTTTTACTGCAATCAATTATCAAGCATAATAGTAATTTTAATATAGAATTAAAATAGAAAAATACTAGATGTAACATTTTTGTTTTTAAATTCTTCGATACTGTTTTAAAAATATATATTTTTTTCTATTATTTTTAATAGTTTATAAATTTAGTATTATTTATAAAATATTATAATTAATTGTAGGTAGAATATTGAAAATATTTATTTATTCGAAAATTTAGAATGAAATAACAAAATAACTATTTGAATGCATACAATTAGAGGAATAGAAAAAAAAAGAAAAATAACTAGATGTTGAGTTACGACATTGTTAACTTTGAAGTGCAATGTTTACTTGTTAAAAGACACTAATGATTAGCATAAAAAGTAGAACTTTATTTTAAAATATACAAAAAACATCCTTTTTTCTATCATTATTTTTCTTTTATATATAAAAATACATTATATTATATTTTTGTATATTTTTTGAGACCGATAAGTTAATGTCAATTTTTTATAAATAAAAATATATATTATAATTTTTTTTAAAACATTTCTCAATGATAATATAATAAAAATAGCTTAATCTCGGATTGTTTACTTCGTATTTAAATTCAGTAAAAAATATCTATTTTTTTTTCTTTCTTTCTTTCTTTCTTTCTTTCTTTCTTTCTTTCCGCGATGAAGACGTTAAGCGTTAAAAACAAAAGAAACATTCATTCCTCTTTGTCGCCTTTTGACCTTTCGGTCTTTTGCTTAAGAAACGCGAATCTTTTTTCTTCTTTTTTTTTTCTTTCGGTTCGCAACGTGAAAATCTCATTAAAGATTCGATAGTTTTGAAGGGGTTTTTGTCGCATCATTTTATGAAAGAAAAGATAGATAAAAAAAAACGAAAAAAAGGGTACAAATACGCAAATAAAAAAAGGGTTCTCAGTCAGCCGATTTTTTTTTACCCCGTATAAGGGTACGATTTTTCGTGTTTACTTTTCAGGGTTGGTAAATATATATATACATATATATGTATGTCCACCTTTTTTTTTGTATTTTTGCTGAATTTGCCGCATTTGACTCAGCTCGTTCAAAGTCGTAATTATAATATACCGTAATTACCATTTTTTTTTTTTTGGAATAATCATAAACAGGAATATTATTCGAATCGTTATTACAGAACGATAATAATAAAAATAAAAATTGTCAATATTTACATTGATTAATCGTAACGATTTTCTATAATAGTATCGTAAAATAATCGATTCTATAATAATGTCGTAAAAAAAGCGGTAATTCGAATTAAATTATTATTTTCAGAATAATTATTAAATATAATATTAGATCATATGTAATGTGTTTCGTTTAAAATATGCGATTTGACATATTTTGACTTTATGAATATATCGATTGACATATATCTAATAGGATTTATGGTATGTGTAGCGGTTAATATTTGAACTATCAATAGATAAGATAATATTTGAACTATTTACCGGTGATATCGAATATTTGGTAATTATGTAAATATATTTTAATGCTTCGTAATATTTGTAAATAAATCAATTTTAATACTAGTAGTTTGTTTCGTACGAATAAATATAATAATATAAATATAGTTTTTTTTTTTTTTTGTAAAATATGATATTTTTCTTAGTAAGATTATCAATCATAATATATCATTTATTTATAAAACTTTGTGAAAAAAAAATGCGTTAGTACGCTTTTATTGAGCGATGGGTTTAAATTCCCAAGATATTTTACGTGTATATTTTCTAACTTTTTCATTTATGAAATACACATTGTTTCTATTGAAATATTATTAAAAATGCATCGATACTAAGTAATTTACTATGAAAAATATCGAAGAATTCTAATACGAAACTGAAATATTAATTTAACATATAAACAAATATTTTTAATAATATATATATATATATATATATATATATATATATATATATATATTTAGATTTTACACATCTGTTAACGAAAAAATAATGATATTCATTATGATTTATGTTTTATATATATTTTTTCTTTTTTTAATAATAATAGAAATTTACATATGAATTGTGATAGTGAAAAGTATACTAGCGGATTTACATACAAGATAATGGAGTTTTAGCTTCGAGCGTTTCACTCTTTTCGCAGTTTTATTAAAAAAAATCTTCAATTTAAATTCCAAAATTTGCATATCCAATGTTTACGATAACAATTTTTATACTTGGAATATTTTAAGAGAGACGTCCCGGCGTTTTTTTTTTTTTTTTTTTTTTTGGGGGGGAGTCCTCGTAAATTTTATTGGAAAAAATTCAGTGATAAGTAATTGTTGTAGAAATATATGCAAACGGTTTTTTTTTTCGCCTAATATCCATATGTATAAAGAGACGTATAATAATTTATTATGCTGTGTAAGTGCAAAAATTTAATATATTATATATGATTTTTATTCACGCACTTTTTTATATTTATATATACGGTGTTTAAAAAGTAACGAATTTTTTTTTTTTTTTTTTTGGAAAGGATTTAATTTATTATACTTGTGCGGGCGCTTCTTTTTAATCTTTAAAAATAATTTTGAAACTTAATCTATTGTATAGTTTTTGAGCACTTTCAGCGATGCTCTCTAATTTCATATACGCTTGTAAAACGACGAACCTTCGAGGTTTTCTTTATTTTATCACTTTATTATGCACACGGGGCTGTGTCCGGCGAATGCGAAGGCTGTGACATATTATTTCACGATTGTGTTTTTTTTTTGCTGAAAAATTACATATTTCGTTATATTTTTAAATGTACACCGTTTTTTTTTATTATGAACTATATTGAATGTCGTATTTATAACAAAATTTCGTTACTTTTAGAATATATTATCAAATACTATATTTTAAAGATTTATTTTATTATAATAGTTTTATTCACTGAAACGAATAATATATGGAGATCGTCTTTATACATGGTATATATATATATATATATGTAATATATACTATTGAAAATGTAAATGTAAATATACAAGTGTTCCATTTGTTTTGAACATTCGAGCAACGTATGACAGGTTTAATAGTTTCAAACTAGAAATACAAGCGTACAGATACAGTTTCATGTATGAATGAATGAACGAATGAATAAATAATGGTAAAGTTGGCAACGTTAGTCTTGTGGTAACTTTTCTACATGGATAAATTTTGATATTTACAGTTGGCTTAGTATCGTATTCGATGCACCAAGGTGTAATGCGTGGCAACGACATAGATTTAACGGACAGAACTTACGACGGTTACGTCGAAAACGGAAAATTGTACGGCGGTATCGGACAATTGACCGACGGACAAAAGGGCGATGATAATTTCAAGAACGACGTCAACGGATACGGAAAAGGTGAGTCGAATTTTTATTTATTATTTTCATCTATTTAAATATTTTATTATAATGATGCTTTTCGGTTGTGAAGGCCACTTTTTAACAATTCTATCATATGGAGGCCGCATTCGAAAATAATCGAAAATATATAAACATTTCAATTTATAAGTTAAATTATGAATATGTTTACTATATATAGATTCCGAATTTTACAAAGTATTTATTCATGCACATCTTTATCAGAATAATCGTATTTAAAAAAAAAAAATTATAACGTATTTAGAAATATATATCTGTTTCAAAATGGTAATAGTGTATTTCGTTGTAAATGTAATATATAAAAGTGCGATCTTGATAGAGGAGAAAAAAAATAAATAAATTAACCAAAATTCATCCGATAGGCGCATGTCGGAACAAATTTCACACGAGATGATTTTTTTCCTCTAGAAAACGAGAGGTTGAGGATCATCGGCGTAAACAAAACGATAGCGGAAAAACAGACAGAAAAATAGAGAAAAACACACACACACACATATATATATACATATATATATATATATATATATATATATATATATATATATATATATATAAGAAATCGTAATTTGAATTGGACAATACTAGAAAAGAATGAAAGAAAGAAAGAAAGACGGAAAGAAAAAAAAGGCAGCTCAATGTCGAAATTGGGTCAGGTGATGGTTTGAGTCCGAAAAAACAAATAATGTGTCAATATTTAGACACAATCTCATCATGTAAGCTTTCACAAATCCTTGGATCATTTATGACATCGCCTCGATTATTGATCTATTTTTATATGTAAATATATGGTATATGTGATCAAAAAGTAAGGTGAAATTGTTATTTAAAACTACCGGACAACGGTGGGCAGATAAATTGTATTTTTTTTTCCTATGTTTAATTATATCCGTGTTACACGTGTTTTTTTTTTGACAACTCTTTTCGCGACTTTTTTTTGCCAAAAATTCGACTCATAATGTTTCGCAACCACCGTATTCGTCTGATTTGCCTCCGTGCAACTTCTGGCTATTGAGCGAATTCAAAAAGCCAATGCGGGGGACTCCGTTTTGACACAATTGAAAAGATAAAAACTGAATATCTATATATATATATTAATCTCATTTCTACATCAACATATTACTGTTAAAATATTTAAATATTCTGACTATTTTAATAATGATTGATAATTTGCCATTTAAATTGTAACACATACACACACACACATATATATACCATATATATATATATATATATATATATATATATATATATATATATATATATATATATATATATATATATATATATATATATAATAAAAAATATAGTTCTAAATATAATATATTTAACAGACTACACTATATTAGGACATTACGAGAACAGTAACCATTATATTTCGTGTATAAATATAATAAATTTCGCCGGATTATTATAATTTACAAAATTAATGGCCACTATATTTTATTTCATTAGTTCGGATTATGTCATTGTTACGATTTGTATTGAATAAAATCCTTCGAGATTTTATAATATGAAATTGTTTAAGCTCTTTGAGGTCATCTTCGAATATTAAATCGTTTATATTTTAGAATTATACTATATGTTAAGTTTGTTAATAATTAATGTTATATAAATATATATAAAAATTTTCATACGTATTTTATTTTTTATAAATATTATTAAATTTCAATTATGAAACATTGCGACGTTTATATGAATTTCTATCGCGAATAAATTTTATTATTTATAAAGTTTATTCGTTCGAAATCAACATTGCGATTACAAAAATAAATGTAGTTTTCTCGACATGTGGTAAATTGCCTTTGTTTTTCAGTAGTTTCAGGCTAGACTCGAAACTGAAAAGCTATTTTTCATTCTTTGTGTTGACTAAAAGTCGCGTTTAAGGTTTTATATATGTAAGTTTATAACGTGGCTATTCGAAATGTTATTTTAATAATATTTTTCCGTGTACAATTTATAAATATATTATATAACACGATATTATATAATAAATTAATAATATAATATAATAAATTAATTTCTTTTGCGACATTAATTTTAAAATTTAATTTCATAAAGGGGCGCGCGTAAGGCTCTCGACATGGAAAGTTTAATAAATTTAAATATACTGAAATGTCAACAAGAAAAGTAATATTTAAAGACTGCTAAAATTATCAAAAAAAGGACACCGGGACTTAATTAACCGTATATACATATATATAGTAAGGTGAATTTTTTTTATAAAATATAAATTCTTTATTTATTCTTCCAAATCAATTTCATACTCTTTCGTACTCTTTCTAGTCCTTGAAATATTCGGAATAGTCTTTTTCCCGTACAGCCTTCATGATCTATTTCGATAGATGTCAATCTAATCAAAACGGCGTTCGCGTTGATCTTTTGAGTTTGCCGTATAGCCAGAAATCGCACGAAACCAAATCAGGCGAATACGGTGATCGCCGAGATATGATACGAGTCGAGTTTTCGGCCAAAAAAAAAAATGTCGCGATTAAACCTTCTTGACAAACAGACGTTTGGCAAATGTTATATACAGTCCTACCAATCTAGGATAAAAAAAAAAATACAATTGACAATTTCACCTTACTTTTTGATCACAGTAATGTGTGACGATTGGTCTTAAAAATTGAGTTTTTTTGACCGTGTTTTATATGTACGCAATTTGAAATGATCGAACGTATCTCTTATTTTTTTTTTTTATGCGATCTTTACTGAAACGGTATCTATCGCATAAAACGAGATTTTTAGTGTTTTATATATATATATATATATATATATATATTTATCTCGCCAATACTCAAATTATCCATTGTAAAACGTGTGCGTCGTGTTTAAATTATCCGTTTTTCCACGCGATGAAGCATTTAACGTTACGTCAAAATGTTGCAGACATCGAACATGCCGCGTGATTGATGGCTTTCCTTTCTGACGGTGCGTGCTCGGCCGGTTAAGGTCGTTATTAATGGATTTTTATTCTATTTTTACTATTATTATTATTATTATTATTATTAGTTTAATATTGTTACAACTTTCGTAATACTTTCTTATAAATTTCGCGTCGATTCCGATAACGAGTTTCGAACGTATTCAAAGTATATCGACGTTTTTTTTTTCTTCTCTATCACTCTAACCGGATACTTAAAATCAGTATCTCTCTAATGTATGATACAATATTTGAGCATCTCATAAGTGGCGATCTTTTTTTTTGTTTTTTTTTTTTTAATAAGAATTGAATTAATAATATTTACTGTTATAATATTATTTATCTTGTTATATAAGAACACTTATTTTCTATTATTTGATTCTATCTCTCAAAAAAAAAAAAAAAAAAAAAATTGGAGATACGTCGATTTATAAAATATAAAAAATAATAAAATTTAAAAATATCAACTATTTTTAATATTAATAGTAAATTGACAATGTAAGATTAAAATTTTTATTAGGTTTAAATGTAAACATATAATATATTTTATAAATGTTTTAATAAATATGTAAACCATATTAAGATATTTGAAATTTATCTGTGATAAAAAAATAAGGTTGTTCTTGAAGAATTTTCAATAAAAAATTTAGAAATTGAATATTAAAATCTGTAAATAAATTTAAAATAAAACTGAATAATATTAATTGAATAATTGTCGATCATTATTGAAGAATGACATGAAAAGAAAAAAATATTTATCATTTATATATATTAATTATCTTATAAAATAATGCATTCTGGATGCTGATTTCTATTTGTACAAGCATCATAAATTGATATTCGATAATGGAAATTTTATTAATAATAAAGGTTTATCCGTTCGCCTTTTACAATATATAATATAGTAAAATGCAAACTTCGAAACGAAATAAATATTTAATTTATATTTTTCCTGAATAATATTTCTCTTAATATTAAAATATTAATGCTACTTTATGATAATAACGAATTCAAGGAGGAGTTTCTTTACATCGCATTTCTTTGACATATAAATTATATAGAAATTTAATCAAATTTATTTCTCATTAAAGTGTGAACTTGATAAAACTTCATTACCAACTTTATATTAGTGGCTATAAAAAGATTTTTCGTTGAGAAACGTTTTTTTTTTTTGCAATCTTACAACATTAAAAATTGACATTTATTTTATCTTCTATATAAAAAAAAATATATTACAATTTAATGTATTTTTTTTTATTTATCAACATTATATTGTCATTGGTATATTTCGTTTCAATTTAATTATTTTAAAATATGAATAATTTTTCACACAACTCAATTAACTAAGATTTGCAATCCATTTGCATTATTTGCCATTAGAATGGCTATGTTTGCATATAGTTATTGAAGCATTTGCTATTCACAGCTATTCAATCGTTGGCCCGATGCAGTGTTTCATTGAATATGTATTTTGTATAGATATTGAATTTTAGATAAGAGAGAAGTTTTAACAATACTTTTAATTTTATATAAGTCTTAAAAATATTTTCAAGTTTCAATCAAAGCGTCGTTAACTTCAATATTAACTTTTTGCTATCAATAAAAATCAATTATCATTCTAATCAAAACTTGTTAAAATTCTCGTCTTTTTTATAGAATTTATATTGAAATATAGAATAAATAATATATTTTTTTTAGTTATATTAAGACATTCATATTTTTATTATCGAGAAACTCAATTTTTTGTTAATTTTCGTAGAAATGTTGAATTCACAAAAAACAGTCAAAAGTGTTGTCATAAAAATAATACCCTCTTAACAATTTTCATTATCGTTTTTACAATATTTTGATATTATAGAGAAGAATAAATAATGTAAAATTGTTAATAATATATATATATATATATATATATATATATATATATATATAAATATATAGTATACACACACACACACACACACACACATATATATATATATATATATATATATATAAATATAATAGATTAGATACTACTGGGATTAAAATGTAAGGTGAAATTGAGTTATAAGTGGTTTTACAACTCTTGATTCCTTCATCATGATAATGCAGCGTGTCATACTGTATTGGTTCTTAACAACTTTTTTGACTAGAAGTCGTCTAATATCATCACGCAACCACCGTATTTGCCTGATTTGGCTCCGTGCAATTTCTGGCTATTCGGTAAATTAAAAAGGCCAAATGTGTATCAAAGAAAGTCTTGAAGGCTATACCGGAAAATGACTGTTTCAAGAATTGGAAAAAGCGTTGGCAAAAGTGCGTTTTATTGAACGGGGTTTACTTTGAAGGGGATGATATTGATTTTAAAGTATTTTTATTTTATAGAAAAAAATATTCACTTTACTTTTTAATCACAGTGTTATATAATTAATTATAGGTAATATTTTGATTTTTTTTATTATATTAGAAGTATTACTCATGGGAGTAAATGAGAGTGGTAATAAAATGAAGAATTATTCATGAGAATCGTTGAGAAAGAAGAAAGAGCACACAATAAGCACCACAAGCAAAAGCTCAAAACCCATTCGCTATCTTTCCTCTTTTCAGCTTTTTTTTTCTTTTTCTCTTTCTTACTCTTTTTCTTTCCCCCCCCTCTCTCTCTCTCACACACGCGCGCACACACTTTTCTTTCAACGGAGACATGTCACTCAAGATTTGCAAGACGAAAAAGCTTTTACTTACAATTTGCGTAAATTTTCGCCAGTTTCAAATCCCTTCGCCGAAATACTACGCACACATTGCGATTAGGAATCCTTGCGTATATCGTTTCAGGTTTCCTTTTCTATTTTCTATATATTTTTTTAAAAGATTTATATTTGTTGTGTTATTATAAATGTTGCATCGTATATTTGATTCGAAAACGTTGCGAAAATAATCGATAAATATATCCAAAATCGATGTATTTCGAGTAGATTCAACGCTGAAATACATTAGAAGTCTTTTTTTTTATATATATCAGCGATAAATTTGAGAGATAAAAATATAAAAATAATTTTACAAATTCAATTTTTAAAATAATGTGCATATAGAAAATATTTATTTATTTGAAAAAAAATTGCAATAATTATTATTTTTTATATATTTTTTTTATTTATAACATTTATAACTTTTTATTTATTTTCTATATAATTCGATCATTGTCAAGTTGTTCGATATTTTCAAGTATACATTTTTTTTTATTATTATATATTAAAAATAAAAATGGTTAAAAGCAATCAAAATAACGATCGACTCGTCGAACGTATACGTCGATTTTTCACAAATCATAATCGAAATGAACGATTCAAAAATAAAATAAAATACATTAATATTAACGGTCGAATTGTGAAAAATCTCGTTTAAAAATATCAAAAAAAAAAAAAAAATTTTTTTTTTGATCAAAAACAAAATAAACCAAAAAAAAAAAATAATATAGAAATGTAATATGTACGATGTCGATCGTTCATCCGCGTGCACTGTGACTGTGACCGCGTTGCCGATCGTCGTCGCGAAGTAAAAAAGTTGTACGTGAAAATTTTCAAAGTGCGGTTTTGTCGGAACGTTGCGCGTTACCCAATTACTACGTTCAGGTCGGATTATTGTGTGCGCCACGTCAGAAATGTTTCTATTTTCGTTTTATGATTATTTCGTTCCGGTCGGGTTTTCTGAATTTTCTTCATATATATATGTACACACACACACACACACATATATATATATATATATAAAGAAAATTCTAATATATATATATATATATATATATATATATATATATATATATATATATATATAAACCTTACGCTCTTTTGCTAGCCGCTCACACCCTTATATGCTACCCTTATATAGTTAAAGAAGGGTTGAAATGGTGGTACACGTTAAATTTTACACACTGAACTAAACGTAGTACGAATTCAAAGTTTTTTATATTATTATTATGTTTTAAAAATTATGATATATATATATATATATATATATATATATATATGCATTATTATATTTTTTAAGATATCTCATTATATATGCAAAATAATTTATAAATATATATTTTGATATAACCAATGAAATATATGACTATTTCAAATTAAAATATATTATTATATTTTTTAAATATACATTTATTACCATAACAATTTTTAAAATGATTTTTTTATATTAACGATGGTTTTTCTTATAAATATATTTCTCATCATTCTAGAAATTGGTTTAAAAACTGATTTTTGTATTTATATAAATTTAATTTAAATATATTTAATAGTAATTTTTTTTAACAATGATGGAATCTCATGTTTAATATCTATAAATCAATATATAATAGATCCATATTACTAATATTTAAAAACATTTTTATTATTAGGAAATTGAAATAATAATTTTACATAAATAAAATAAGATTCACAATATACTATTTATAGTTAAATTTTGTAAAGGTAGAAAAAAGGTTAGAGTTCGCTGTTTTTGTATGAAAATCGATAAATATAATTGAAAAGATTTTTACCTTGTTATGTACTTAATTATAATAATTCATCAATATTTTTTGTGTGTTATATTAATTCAAAATATTCCCTAGAAACTATATTAAAATGTATTAAAAAAACATGTATATTAATTTTTTTTTCAATAAAATATATATTCTTTGTATTATTGAATGATGCTTGTTAAAATAAATTTTTAAAAAGTTCTTTTTATCGGCGAGAAATTTTGCAGTTTAAATTCGCAGTTAAATAACATAATAGTTATATCAGAGTTCATTTTTAAAATTTATTCTATTGTATTTTTTTTTTATATAATCCTAGTAAAATAGAGACATTCGCGGAATTAAAAAGTGGAGCATTATTATTAAAAATGGAATTATATAAGTGCACTCTAAATATACGAACTAGAACATTGTTAATATTATTAAAAGTAATAATATAAATATATATATGGTATATATATATTTTTTTTTTGAATTATATTCAAAAGATAATCACGATTGCTTCTCGTGGTTTAAATGCAATATTTTTAATGCACTTGTATAAAAATAATAACAGAAAACTTTTCTATCTTTGTAATATATATATATATATATATATATATATATATATATATATATATATATATATATATATATATATTATTTTATATATGAAAGTAAAATTCGTGTACAGATATAAAAAATAATTTTAAGCGATATTTCGTAAAAATACGCCCATAAAAGCCATTTATAATAGAATTTTATTATATTAATATCAATAATAATATTATGAAAAAAAATTTTTTTTTAATTCGTTTTGTATGCAAAAATATCTTTATGCAGAAATTTTCAATATTAAATAATAATATTTAATTAGAGTATTTTTAATATATATATATATATATATATATATATATATATATATATATATATATATATATATATATATATATATATATATTTATACGCATAATGACTTTTAGTAAACACTGACAAAATTTTCGACGACCTTTAGAAATTAGAATTCTTAACCTAGAATTTTGACCGCACGTTTATGAGGTCGTTAAATGTCATATTTGCCAAAAATATACAATGCAGAAAACACAAAATAATATACTTAATAAACAGACAAAACATTTACATACTTTATATACGCGTATTACACATTTTCGGTTTTAAAATATTATTATACGAGTACAGTTTATTATATATCATTCGTGTTAAACTATTTTTTTTTAATATATAGTTTATATAGTTTATAGAAAATAAAATATATTGAAAATATTTTTTTTAATGACTTTAAATATATTTTTAAAAGACAGATTGAAAATAAAAATTTTAAAATATATATTATTAAAAAAAAAATAATTACACATTTATTTTAATATATTCAATTAAAAGAACGGAATTCATTAAAGAATTATATACGAATCGAAAAGTCGAACGGAATTATTAATATAAAATAATAATAAAGCTCGGAAACCTTTTTTTTGAAAGGGCGATCGTCGTTTTAAAACCAAACTCTCGTTATATATATATATATATATATATATATATATATATATATATATATATATATATATATATAATAAAAAATAAGAATTTTTGCATCGAATTTTGGTACATTGTTTCGCGCCAATTTTACTAAATAGGCGAAAAAGATTAAAAAATTATTATATATATATATATATATATATATAAACAACAACAAGAAGAAAAAGAAAAAGAAGAAGTCGCAAATGTTTTAAACGTTAGTCTTATCGCTTCGTTAGACGTAAATCAGATGCAAAAGTTTGACTTTTTTTTTGGAGATACGTTCGAAGAAAAGTGCGCAGTCTTCTTCTCTATCCGTGTAAATAATTAAGTATGGTCGGCGCCATAGTTTAAAAATAAAACTTTTTAATCTGCAACGTAATTTTATATCTCATTCCGCGCCGCTTTTTTTTTTTTTTTTAAACCCCGGCCGCCCAACCGCCCACCGGTAAAACCGCCCTCCGCCCCCTTGTAAAATTCGGGCGTTTAATAAACTTTTCGATTCTCGAACGATAAAACTTCACCGGTTACGAGATTGTTAAAACTTTTCCATTTTTCCACCTTTTAGGTTTTATATTATTATTATTATTATTATTTTGCAAATAGATTTTTAGAAATTTATTCACTAGCTTGTTTTAAATAATAGCGCTTATATATATTGACTGAATGAAATATTTTATTATTATATTTATGATTTAAAAATATTTTGCAATTCATACTTTTATATTTAATTAATGTTATTCTGATGCCGTGAAATATACACTATTATTATCAAATTTCCTCTTCCAAAAAAAAAAAAAAAAAATGTTCTTTTAAATTAAAATATTCTTAAATTCTACATAAATACTACTATCTTACTAGTGTAATTTTTTTTTGAGTTTTTGAAATATTTCTAAATATTTGTATTAATTATTTATTTAATTCAAATATCAATATTGAGAATATTATATATGATATAAATTTGAAACGTTTTAAATGTTTCTTTATAGGAATTTATTGAAGATATAAAATACACAGAATCTACAGAGAGTTAATACAAATATTTTTAATATAATATACTTTTATTAATTTTTTATTGTAAATATTCATAAATCCTTATCGAGCCGACATAAAATATAGAATTGATCGTCAATATTTTATCAATAGCAGGACATTTTAAAGAAATTGTAATAAATAGTAGATATATATATATATATATATATATATATATATATATATATATATATATTTTAATGACGACAAAGAAACGCATATTTAGAAGTTCTAGTGTCAAAAAATGCGAAGAAAACCGCAAGAGAATGGAACTTTATTGAATTTGCGTCAAATGTAACAAGTAACAAGTCGGTTGTCGATCGAATCGGCGAAATCGAAGAAAAAGCGTTCTTTTTCTTTCCCATTTTTTTTTTTTTTTTTTTGGTTTCACTCTTTTCGTTTCACATCCATTTTGAAACCTCCTCTCAATCATTCCGTTTTCCGTACACTCGTTCCGTTGATAAACAATAGGCGAACGCTTCGGATCGATAACAACAAAAACAACAACAACAACAATAATAATAATAATAAATAAAAGTAAAGCAGCAACAATAAAATATATATATTTGTATAGAATAGGGTTCTTTTCGACCGCGAAAGCCTTTGCTTTTGCGCACTTTCAAACCGTTTGACGGATTGACGTTTGAAAATCTGACACATGGGCGCAATTGACGGCTATCATTCCGAACGAGTTTTCCGCATGATGGATGCACATTGTTCGCTTTCACTCCCAAAAAAAATAAAATAAAAAGAAGGAAAGAAATGTGGAAAATACATCCATCTATTTATTTCATGTCCCGTATCCATTTTGCGGTCTTTTTTTTATTTTTCACAGTACGAACCGAATATTTGTGATTCGAAATTGCCATTTTTTATTCACTTTGAAATGAGTTAAATTATAATGGAAAATGCAAGGAATATTTTGTTTCTCTTTTGTAGTCGTTGTTGTTGTTGTACGTTTTCATTATTAAATGAACGTAATTAAATGTGATTTATTCTTGTCGGAGAAAAAAACTTTGTGTTGCGGAAAATATTGAAAAGTTGAACGTTGTTTTTTTTTTTTTAATGTTTTGTATATCATTTCCATTATTATATATTTGTATTAATTAAGTAATAAAAATGTTTTAATAAAAAAAATATTTGCATAGTTTTTTCATGTCAAAATATGTTCCAAATATCGTAACAAATAAATAATATTTTGAGTCAAATATGAGTAGAATTTGTGAATTATTTTATCATATTATATTATATTTACAAACTTCTTTACAAGAAAACAATTAAAAAAACATTTTTAATATATTTTTCCATTAATAATTTTGACAATCAGAAGAATTTTTTTGATGTAAAACACCATGAAAATTGAAAATAAATAAAACTATTTTTTTCAATGTCGTATAGTTTTTAACAACATTACTAATATTTTTGTATAGCAAAATTATAACTTTAAAAAAAATTAATCAATTATTATTGATATTTTCAAATCACAGTATTATATGCGTTAATAATTGTTTATATATTGAAATTAAACCTTTTTACAACAAATATTTTATATCGAGGGATATATTTTTTTATGAAACACTTTTATTTATTTATGCTTTATCTATAACGATAAACGAATATCACAAAATCGCATATATATTGTTATAAAATCCATTTGAATCGAAATTTGATCGTATCTACGAATTGTTATTATAAAAAATAAATAAAAATGATAATTTGAATGCAGAAATGAATTCTGAAATTACACAATTTTTATGTCATATCGATGTAATTGTATCGAATAAATATCATTTTTAAATAAATATTTATATATATTTTTTTATATAATTTTACAACAATCATATCGCGGTTCACTTTTAGTAGTTTATTTATTTGAATCTTTCAATTTTTTTTGTAAATTTATACGAAAAAGTGTCAAATTTTCATCATTATCAATTATATATTATATAATTAGAAGTATATATAAAAAAATAATAATTGTCAAAAATAATATATATTTTTAGCATGCTTAAAGATTGATTTTTTTTATCATTTTGAAGTATAAATCATTGTGTATATTTTTTCGAAATCAAAAATATATTTTTTTTAAATATAAATTTTCATTTTAATCATTTTATATTTGCGAAGAGCTATCGATTTGAATGAGAAATTTTCAATTTGTATCTCAATACACCACAATTAGTCTTCTACAAGTTCTCGTTGAAATCAAGTTTCCGAAATCTGATATCCGATGTCTAGAAAATTATATTTGATTCATTTCATGTAATAAACATACATATAAACATTTGTTTCTATACAATTAAAACTTTCAGAAATGTTTATATTACAAATAGACCGATATATAAACGTTCAACATCATTTAAATTCGTATCAAATAATTGAAAACATTTTATTATTATTATTTTATATAGAAATAAATATATTTATTTCTATATGAAAAAACTTCATGTAACGATTTAGATACATTTTCCTAAATATATGTAGGTTAGTATGCAATTTTTCTCCTGTTAAAATGACACATATATTTATGTTGTATGATATATAAACCTTTTTCGCTCTTCGCGCAAGATATATTGAAAGAAGTAGAAAATTTATCGTTCTTGATTTTAATTTAATGGTTGTTCCTTTACTTTTTTCGGCGAACGTTGTAATTCTAATGTTGTATGTAACTCGAAAATTTACTATATATAATATTGAGGCGACCGATTTTTTATTTTATTTTTTTAATACTAAGTACAATAAAAACGTGTATGCAACGAATAGAAATCGGTCATACAAATTTTAAAAATGTTAAAGAAAAACCGTAAAAAATAAAATTTTTATTTTGATTTGAAACTCTCAAAATCTATCATTTACAAAAAAAAAAATAAATAAAAATATAAAAACGAAGATGGATGTAATTGAAAAAAGTAAGACGGATCAAAATATCGAGATTGTGTTGTATTTATTTTTGGAGATACTTACGAAATTTAATTTTGTACAATTATTGTATTATAAATATCAAAATCATGTTATATTGTAAAATATACAAAATTTTTTCTCTCATCGTTTCAGTTGTCCAGACTGAAAACATTTCGTATAGGTTAACGTTTTAAAAGTTATCCGTGAATAAAGTTCAAAGCCCGCATCGGTGCGGTTTCAAAGCTTTTGACGGTTCTATTTAAAATACAATCGTTTTCAAGCTGTCATTGTTTGTTGAATTAGGATTTCAAGAGAATATTTTCACATATATTCTATATATATATATATATATATAATATATACGGATATATTTATTATTTATTCAAATGATTCGTTCGAAAATAATAGTTGGAAATATTTACGAAGCGTCAGAATACGATCGGCGTTCATTTGAATCGTTCAAAAATATATATATATATAAAAATAAAAGTTGAACGCCACTGGCTTAATAATTGAGTTACGTATGGCGTAATTCTTTATTCACGCGATCAATTCGCTTATCGATTAAATTGTAACGCGCTATTTTAAAGCTTTTATGCGGAATCGGCGTTTCGAGTGGGTTTTCGTGTATTTTGCAATATTGTATTAAAATGGCACTCGACAAACACACACACACACACACACACACACACACACACTGAATTTCTGTGAGCAAATGCATTTGATCGCTTTTCGACAATCGAACTTCAATTCAAAATAAATGAATTCGCGGCTAATGGAGCCAAAATGGGCTGAGTTTTTTTGGGGGGAGGGAGAGGGGTGCGGCAAAATACAATAAATAAAATAAAATAAAATAAAAAAAAACGAACGGTAAACGCTTTTATATTTGCCGTAAACTATTTTAAATGACGCTGTGTGTGTGTGTGTGTGTGTGTTTGTGTGTGCGCTAGTAAGGTTTCATCGTAATCTAAATTTAATGTGCATTTACAATTTATCCACCCCCCCATCGAAATGCTGTAATTTATCATATCGATTACGAATACGCAGTTGAGAAGCGGTGATTTTTTTTTAATACATTATATATTTATACATCATTATTATTATTTCAGTAGAGATATATTGGAAACGACATGTTTTTTAAATTACACGCGACGTGTTCATTGTTTTCGGTGTCCAATTTTCACTATTATATATATATATATATATATATATATATATATATATATATATATATATATATATATATATATATATATATATATATATATATACAGTATATCCTTTTATTATAATTTAAAAAATTAAATTATATAATTATAATGGACATAAATTCGTATAAATTAAATATAAAATCAATTTATTGTGCATAAATAAAAACAATCGAAGAGATTGAATTTTAAGTAAAAAAAAATATTTTATTTTTTAACGTAGTAAAATTTGTATCGATTTTATATATGATGATAGAATTTCGAATTAATTTTTAACGAATATTTTAAATGAATCTAGGTAATAGAATATATATATATATATATATATATATATATATATATATATATATATATATATAATATATACACAGAAAAGAATACATCGAGACGTTATTGAATTTATTGTGAACCTATAGTCGTAAAACGGTTCGATAAGAAATGACTATTTTACGTCTGTCTTATGTTTAAGTTTACTCTGGAGATATCTTGAATATTTTATACGATTCTGTCTAGCTTCAAAACACATACATACACACACTCACACACACACACACACACATATATATATATATATATATATATATAATTTCAATAAATTGTCCATTTTATCGATTACTTATCGGTCTGAATTTTGATGATGGAATATATATATATATATATATATATATATATATATATATATATATATATATATATATATATATATATATGGTATATATATATCGTAGTTCAAGTGCGATTAATGATAATAATAATAATAATAATAAAACTATCAATTAAAAAGCAATTAGTCGATTTTGAAAAATAACCAAAGCGAAATGAACAACATTTTCGAATTAATAGTTTTTACATATATTTTATATGAGTTATATTCGAACGTTAGACTATAAAATTGTTATTGCGTCATATATATATTTCATATATATATATATATATATATATATATATATATATATATATATATATATATATATATATATATATTTGTAAAATTGCAATAAAAATAGTTATGAAAGATAAATATTACATATGAAAAACGGAAATTGTATAATGAAAATTAAGAAACTTGAAAACTAATAATTATATTTATATTTAGTATCATTTTTAATAATATTCAAATTATTTAACAATACATTAAATCATATAATAAATAAAATAATAATATTTATTGAATCATAAATTGAAATTAATTATATATTAATCATTATCAAAAGTTCCTCAAATTTTTTTTAAAAATTTTTAATATAATATATAAATATCAGATTTTTTTTTTGAAATAATTTTACATTATTTACATTAATTTATAGACAACGACCATTTCAGTATTGTGTATTGTGATAGTTAACGTTACATTTGTCACCCCTTATATTATTTATGTTACGAAACAGCGTAATTATTTCAAATGTGCACGTAAAATACACGTTTAATTGTTAAAGTTTGTATATCGTCAACGGTTTACGCGTTTACGACGTTTATTAATTTTCGACGTAATGAAAATACGACAATATATATAAATATAAATTATTTTTAGTGAATATTAATAATATATATATATAATCGTATAAAAATTTTCTTTTTTTAATTTAAACATGATTTTTCTTAGATATTTGAATATTGTTCGAAAGCAGCTTTTTAATGTTACACAGCGCTGGTTATTTCGATAATTATAATCAATATATATATATATATATATATATATATATATATATATATATATATATATATATATATATATATACGTGCATTCGGCGGCGTTTATTACGAGGTTTTCCGGTGGGAGAGGAGGGCGGGTTTCGATGAAAATTTAAGCGGGCGGTCGGATGGGCGGTTACGGTAGGCGGAAACGCTTTTCAACAACAGGTGTTAATATTTCCTTTTAATCGCCACGGAGGCCGGTTGCTCTCGGTTCGTCTGAAAACTTGATGGAGGCAATGTTACATCCCTGTTTCCCGATTCATGGCGTCGGCCACTTTTGGGAATACGATAACTTGACTCCCTCATATGCACCCCCCCTAGCGCAAAAAAAAAAAATGGAAAACAGAAAAATACACACCTATATATATATATATATATATATATATATATATATATATATATATATATATATATACAGTGTTATACAAAAAGTTGTATAAAATATATATATATATATATATATATATATATATATATATATATATGTTTTTTTATATCAATACACTATTGTTGAAGTTGCTATATTAAATATTTAATATTCAAATATGTTAAATGTATGATCTATTGTGTCGGTATAACGAATATTATTTAATTCATATACGAAGAAAAGCTTTGAAAATTAATTAAATAGCTGGAAATTGCACTTTGTTCTATTCAAAACAAAAAAAAAAGTGTATTATATAATATACTAAAATTTATATTGAAATTTTAATAACGCATTATAAATATAAGTAATTGCGGATTTTGTATTAAAGAAAGAAAAAAGATATCGAATTATTCATTTTTTGAATAGATATTAAATAACAAATTGATGAAATTTCTTACTAAAATTAAAGATAAAAGGTATTTAATGTTTTAAAAACGAGTTTAAATTTATTTAATAATAATAATAATAATAATAAAAAAGAACGTTAAAAAAAATTCGAATAATAATGAAGTTTTTTAAATTGGATCATTTATTTGTCCGTAATAGGTTTTAAATATATACCGTAGTCTATTGAACGTTTGCTGAAAAAGAAAATGCATTGGGAAATAGATTCTGAAATTAGTCTACGAATAGACGGTGTGTTACAGTGAAACCTTTCATCGATTTTTTTTTTTATATATCCGAAGCTTTAAAAGTGGTGCGGAATTGAACAAATTGGAAAAGTGTCACAATCAATTGTCGCCAGTTTCAATTATATTGAGAAAAAAAAATGTATCATTACATATTATTAAATGTATATTATATTTATTATTGTATATATATATATATATATATATTTTAATTTTATATATATTTATTAGCAATGTACTGATATTAATTATTAGCTGTAATAATGAATCCAACCTCCGTATTCGCCAAATATGATCTCGCGCGTAAAATATAAACATCGATACGTATTTTATGAGATAAAATGTATATATTTGAAAATTTAAAATTGCCTTTTTTTCGATTCTCACTGTACGTATTCATATATATATATATATATATATATATATATATATATATATATATAAATATATATATATATATATATATATATATATATATATATATATATATAAGGCAGTGTTCACAGTGAACACACGTAACAGACGCGAAACAATAGCGCGGCAATATTTCACGGGGATGGTGCGTGCGCAAATAATGTATGTATGCCCGTGCAAGGGAATCGCGCTCTTTTTTTTCCACCCTTCAACCCCCGTTTTTATTTATTTTTTTTTATTTTTCATGCGAGTCTACGTCGAATGCATACCCGTATATTATATATATATATATATATATTTTTTTTTTGTTGTATATGCGTTTGCGTATATTTAGGTGTGAAGGCACACGGGATTGCTACCCTTACAAACGATTGCTACCCTGAACAAAGTCGAAAACCCTTCGATCATCATCGATGTTATATATTGCAGGCGTGTCGGTCTAAACGTAGCACTGAAGGAATATTCACTTTGAATTTATTATATTATAGTTAGTGGAGTCGAAGTTAGATGGAAACTCTAGTATTTATAACGGCGATGTTCTGAAACTGAAACGCCCTTTTCGAAATATGAATCGTTGATTAATAATACATACATGATAATGCGTATATATATATATATATATATATATATATTTAATAGAAAATTTTTAGATTGGTTGAATATATATGAAACTAAGTTTTAAACTCGAAGTATATAACTGTCAAAAAGTGTCATTTTCATGAAAACGTCCGAAAGCGAAGAACGAAATTATATTATATACGTTTTTTTTATATATTATATATTATATTACGATTTTTAAATAATATTAAAAAATAAAATTGTGACTTCTTATAATATTTATATATTGATTTATATATGAAATATGTTGATTTTTTTTTGTATACGATTACAAAAAAAAATATACGAGTTTTATGTGTTATAAAAGCAATAGAATATTTTTATCAGATGTAATAAAGATTTTATTTTATGATTGCGGCTTAATTTAAAATTTTTAATGACGAAATTTATTATATACATATATTTTAATAATGATAAAAAAAAATCGATTTCATTATAAAAAAAAACTATAAATATTTTATATAATGCGTTAAAATTATTCTACTTTTAAGAAATATTTATTTAAGTATTAAATTAAATTAGACTTGTACAAGGATTAAAGTTTGCGTGTCGATATTTTTAATCTATTTGTGCTTCATCTTTTCGCGCACTATTTTTCTAGTGGATGGAGGGGGGGGGCGGCGGCATTTATTTATTTTATTTTTTATTTTTTTTTCACAAAGAAAACAAAGCCGTCGAAGGCTGTATGGAGACAGCATACAAAAAGTTTGTCGGCCGAAAACAATAAAAATCAATTTAAAAGTACGACGAAATCGGATTAGTCACCCCCCAAAGTATAAATAGTGGGTTCGTGTTCTTAGAAAATTATGGATTCGGCGTTTTCAGGACGGGGGGGGGGTCAAAATTAAATTGAATTAATTTATAAGACAGATATAAGAAAATTGATATCATAGATATGTATAAATCTTGAAAAAAATCATACGTATCATTTTAAATTTTGATCATAATAAATTATGATAATAATAGACGGGCGTAAGAATAATTAATAATATTTTATTGAAAATAACGATAGTGAAATTTAACTAAGTAATTCAATATCATCTTATATTTTTATAGCGAAATTAAATGAATTTAATTAAATTTAATCAGAATTATATTCGATTTATCAAATTTAAAAATATTTTATATATCTTTAAACATAAATATATATGATTATATATATATATATATATATATTTAAAAAAAATTCAATTTTTAACGTAGAAAAATATTTGCGTTTAAATGAAAAATATATTGAATGCCAAACAATTTCATAACGTTTTGTTAGAACATTTGTGAAATATTTGCGTTTAGAAATTTCTATTAATATTATATTATCGGCCGAAAAACATATATAAATTGAAAATAAATCATTTCATTTCACAAAAAAAATTGAAAAGTGTTCCTGTTAAGTTTATAAAATTCTAGTCGCACTGAAAGAAATCCATTTGTGAACGGTTTCCTTTTGAATCCTGTTTTTAAGCGTCAATAAGAGAGGAAAATTCGTTCTAAATATATATATATATATATATATATATATATATATATAAAGAAAAAGCGGAAAACTCGCTTAAATTTACTTTATACATTTATTCGAGATTTAACGGTTTTATTCTTTTTATTACGTTTCAATTTAAATTCGTTTCATACTCATTATCGACATAATGATATAATTATCAGTGTAAATCAATATTATCACTATATTCATATTTTTTTTTCCAATAATAAAATTATATTTCTTTAGGAAAATTTTTAAAACGTAAATAATATTTTATTAGTATTATAATTAATACTATTTAATATTTATAATCGATCGATTTGTGATGATTTCGATGTGAAAATATCTTGGATAAAATCTTTGAAATGAATTAAGAAGTCATATCACGTTCATAAACTCTTTATGGTTTTTATTAGTATTCAAGTGTGCTACACGGTGTTCCCAAGCTTACTACCCTTCATTTCTCATTTTATTTATTTTTTTTCATATATATATATATATATATATATATATATATATATATATATATATATTCCTTGCTAGTGCCACGAGTACTGCTTCTGGGTTTCGAAATTGGTTTCGTTCATTGATTAATGAACGGTGTGTATGTAACTTGACGTGCCACTGCACACTTTTTGGCGCCTCCGGTACCGACTTTTTCCTAAGGGCGGAGAAAATTTCGCGAAAATTACCAATTTTCCGAGCTCTTTTCGCCCGAAAAATGAACAAGTCGAGCGGAAAATTGTTCATCGCGTATCGGAAAAGTCTCTTAAACGACCTTCTTATCAAGCGCACGCATTTACACAGACACACACACACACATATAAAATAATACAAGAATACAGACAAACGTCACATATATAAAATATATGACGGACTATAATAATAAATCAACGGATTTACAATATTTTATTTCGCACTATATATTTTTAATTTAAATTCACGTAAAGAATAAAATTATATACAGTCAAACTTGTTTTTGTGCGGTGTTTTTGTATGCTATTTTTTTGTGCGTTATATGAATCACAATACACTTTTTTTGCTATTAGTGTGTATATAAATATTGCATCAGTTAATTTCAATATATAATGCACCATATAATAACTTCAAATAGTTGTTTTCGACCTTTTTTTTATACGGTCCCTTTCTACCGTATATTTTTTTGTCGTAAGCTGTGTTAAAAATATTTCTTTTATATATGTACGAAGTTTATAAATATTTTTTTTGTGCGATTTTTTTTATGCGGTCCCTATCTACCGCACAAAAGCAAATTTGACTGTATATAATATATATTTTTTTCTTTTTTAAGTATGAATAAGGCAATAGATTTGTTTATGACAAGGCGAAGTAAACTCTAATGAACTTTTCATTTGTAGGACGAAACTCTACTAGAACTAGATAGATATGCGTGTTATTCGTCATGTTTCAAATATTGCCACGACCCAGTTTAAGTTTGTTTTGCACAACTTGTCTTATCTAAATGGGGTTTTTCTCGATAGTCCAAAACTAAATTAATCGCGTTGATATTTGAACCACGAATATAGCCTCATACCAATCGGGAAACAAGGGTTAATTTGAATCGAAAGACACATATAAATTATATACATTTGTATAGTGTAATTTCTATTATAAGTTCGATATAAAATATTTGTAAGTAGCACTAAATGGTTAAAAAAAAAATGGAATCAGTCGTGTCAAACTTGTTTATATAAAAGCGGGTCGTAAAATCTGATTTAAGGGTTGTTTACGAGTTCACAAAAAAATATATCTAATTCTACAAAAGGGGAAAGTAAATACGCTTAGATATTTTTTTTTTGCTGAAAAAAAATTCTTCACATATAGTAAATCGATATTTATATAGTTTTTCTTTTTTTTTCATATATTTATATATCGTTCAAAAGACGGAGTTTTTTTAGTTTGGTGGTTTTTCTGGGAATACAATATTTTTATTAAATGGAAAAATTGTTTTTCCAATTGAACATTTTATTATTTCAATAAAATGAAAACGATTGAATGTTTTTTTTTTCATGTCTGTATTTGAATGTTATAAAATATATAATTCAATCGTTTTTATTATATAATGCAAATAAATGATATAATCTAGTCTATAGGTATTATAATATAAATAGATTGAAAGTATTGATAAAAAAAAATATTAGAAGGATAAATATATTTTAAATTTTCATTGTAAATCATGTGTGTCAAACTGAAATGTTAACATATAATAGACTAAAGCAAAATATTTGAAATGTCTAGGAGCGTAAAAAAACAAACACTTTAATATGACAAACAAAGCAAATTATTAGTTAAATAGAAAAAGGAAAATGAAAATTTAATGTTTTTTTTTCACTAACATTTGATATATATGAATATAAAGGTTTAGAATAAATAAGTAGAAATTTGTTGGACCGAATACGGCCTGCGGGCCGCTAGTTTGACATTCCTGTTACACATCAAAAGATGCTTCTTTATGAGAAGAATGTTATACTGAAATTATTTCTCAAGACCACATTTTCCAGTCAAGCTATGCGAGTCTTTGTTTAGAAAAATGAAAATTTTAAACGGAAAAATGCGAGACAAGAGTCAATAACAACGAATTTGATCGTTGAAAATATAATATTAAAATTTTCTTGATATAGACGCGTCATTTATAAATTATATTAAAATTATTTTTTAAGTAAATTCGTATCATTTTATTAATTCTATTAAGATGAATATAATTTTGCTAGTTTTTTATTTTGAAAATAAATCCATAGTCGATAACTGGTCAATTTGTACGTGAAATCATTATGATTTATAATGATATCGTACATTAAAATATGCCAAATGATAATTATTATATTAAAATTATTTTTCAATACAAAATTTAATATATCAAAATCGACACAATACACCATTGTTAATATATAATAATTAACATATTATATCTAGAAATGCAACCGCATTTTCAATAATAATTAATCGTAACACGTTTCCCATATATATAAAAAAATTACACACACACACACATACAGAAATGAAATAATAAAATATATTTAACACGAATATTCGACAATATTGATACGTAACACAAAATGTATGTAACAATTGAAATGTAACATCATTGTTATCGACACTAACAATCGAATATATTGCGGATAACATTTATATGACACGTTTGTGGTAACGATAATGATTGCCAATTAAAATTTTGCAACGATAAATAATATATTTATATATATACATATGTTGTATATGTGTTTGGCAAAATTTATGTTTTGTCAAATATATGGTAACAAAATTTCGACACGGTTTAACGTTACTATCGTTGTCAACGCAGTTGACAATGTACCTATAAATGCCCTTAACGCCATAATATCTCATATTATATATAGTACCCAGTGGCGTACGTAAAAGGGTTCTGACGTATAGAAAGTCCTACCTTTTGCCAAAAAAAAAAAATCCTTTTTATAAATTTATGACACCCGCAATGGCGATGTAGTTAAAGTGTCACACTACACACACACACACACACACATATATATATATATAATAGAAGATTTTTTTTTAGAAATGATATTTTATTTATTATATATTTTATAAAATTCTTAGACAAATGTGTGATATAATTCGCAATGTCGCCGTATTTTAATTAAGGCACATTCGAGGAACGAAAAGCTTTCACATTGTGAACAAAAAGCGAACTTTCGCAATGTCGATTAAGCAAAGCGCTTTTGAAATAAGATCCTGGTGTTTCATTTAATATTTTTTAAAGTATATATATATATATATATATATATATATATATATATATATATATATATATATATATATATATATATATATATATAATCACGTCACGAAAAACTTTTATTAAGATTTGTTTATTATAATAATAGAAAAAAATCATGTTTTATGTTGTTATTATTTCTATTGAAAATATCGATAAATTATGCAGATTTAACTATGATACCACAATAATTAATATTATATATAAATTAAATATATTTTTATTAATAGGAATATTATATGAAAATATAGTTATTCAAAATTATTTTATTTTGTCATTAATCGTATAATATTTCATCAAATATTCAATGTGTTTTATAAAATTAGTTTATTTTTCAACATCCGAAGATCACTCGATTCAAAAGAAATTATATATTTTTTTTAATATTTTATTTCAAATGAAGGTCATATTTTATGTATAATTTGATTTATCGTCATATTTTATTTAAATAACGACATTGTTTAATTGTTTTTAAATTATCACAATAAAAACGTGTGAAAAAAAAGATCGATTACTATAATAAAATAAAAAATTTTGTATATCAAATCTAATTCATATATTAAAGTTAAATATATATATATATATATATAATTTATTATAAATATTTTAATTAGACAAAATTTAATTTTGAAATAATATAAGTAATTATAGTCGTTTTCAATGTGATATATATATATATATATATATATATATATATATATATATATATATCATAAAAAAATTGAAAATAATCGAAATATTGAATATTGAAATTTCAGAAACTCCGTTGTAAAAAGCGATCACAATATGCAAGATATTAAAAAATTTTTAATATCTTTTTGCGGGGGGAAGGGGGGCGGCGATTGAAACGGTGGTCATTTTTTTTTTATGTAGCCTACGTTATATGAAATCGGAAGATATTTTCAATATATTCCGATTGTAACATGTATAACCGATGGAACTGTCATGTTCAGTCGGATCATGGGATCAAAGTGCGCGTTTTTACGACGTTTTTCACCTGTTGTCGATGTTGTTGTTGTTGTTCGTGTTGTTGTCGTCGTCGTATGGAAGAGCGATAGTGAACCGGAGACAGATTTCAGCTGAAAAATAACGGCCAGATGGGTCGACAGCTCACGATAAAAATGACATTTATTTATATGTGCGCCGAACGAGAATATCGCTTACAAATACTATAAATATGTATTAAAAATATTATATAAATATTTTTTATATTATGTTTATATATATATATATATATATATATATATATATATACACATTAAAAAAATGTATATAAATATGTTTGTAATAGTGTCGATAACGATGTTCAATAACATCCTTTATAAGAATATAATATATATATATATATATATATATATATATATATATATATATATATATATATTTCTTGTGCTTCAATCGATATTATGATTATTATTTTATATTGAAATTATAATTATATAATTTTTATATTGATTTTATAGTAACACTTCTTTATATATGATACACACATACACACACACACACACACACAAAGAAAACAATTAGTTTTATAAGCAATATTCAATTAAAATTAATTTTAATTTATAAATGTGTAATTATTTAAACGTTCCTCGGATCAGGGATAATCAATGTGTGGCGTATTTTTTTTTTAATAACGAATATAACATTATATTCTAGAGATAATAGTGAAAGTATAATTATTCTTCTAGATCTTGAATTTTTTGTCTTCACGAGATCTTCAAAATATTCATACAAAACTAAAAATTTTATTATTAAAATTTTTTATTTAATTTATCCTATCTTAGATAATATATATATATATATATATATATATATATATATATATATATTCTATCATAATTCATATAAAAATATTAATTAATTAATAATTCGATATGTTTTTCTGCCCCCACCCCCCTCAGATTTTCCGGTTGCCTAAATTTATAATGCGTTAGTTAAATTTAAATTTTCCAAGTAAGTGTGAAACGTTATACTTTGTGAAATTTTCACAAAACGTGTACCTGCTAGAAAATTAAATGATAATTAGCCACGGCGAAACCAAAATATTTATATGTACCCTCGCTTTGAATGCGCAAAAGTGTCAACCGTGTGCTGCTCCCCCCCCTCTATTTAATTTAAAATATTGTTTTAAGCTATTTTAAATTATAAACGCACGTCACACGAAAGACGAACGAAACGAACTAACACAATATACACAATTCACCGTGATTCTATATTTAAATTAATCGAAAATAAATTATATTTTTATTAATTAATTAATTAATTTATATTTATTAAATAATAAAGATTATAATTTTCTACCATTTCGAATAATAAACGGACTTCTGTATTGAATTACGTTCGCAATTAGGATTATTGAAGTCTTATATTTGTAATGAAAAAATATTAAATATCGCGTTGATTACGATGAAAATATATATATATATATATATATATATATATATATATATAATATATATATATTTGTTTACAATTCGTACAGATATTTGAGATTTTTTTCTGTAAATATTAAATTTATCTATATTTAAACATTGATTCAATTTCATATAAAATAAGTTTATATTATAAAAATATATTTTATTTTTCCGTTTTATATGTTGCATTCATAAAATAGAAATTTTCAATATAAAATGACGTCATATTATTTTTTTATATAATATATTAAAACATTACATAAAGAAATATATATTTTTTTATGCGTATACATATATTTTTTTTGATATTTCTAAAAAGAACATAAACGATTTGTTGTATTCACGTTTTTAGAGAGCGTTTCGAAAATTAGAATAAAAAATCAATTTATCGCGTACGACTTTCATATTTTACATTTTTCTGAAGGATTTATAGTTTTTTTTATTTATTTATTTTTATTTTATTTTATTATTATTATTATTTGGAATTTATACGATCGGACGTCGAATATAAACGATGCTGAATCGGCTAAAAAACAGATAAATGGGGGGGTTGAGGTTTGAATAAGCACATTTTCAACCCCCCGCCCCCCCTTTTTGGAATTTGTTCGTTTTTAGCGCAATACAATTGCTGAAAGTATCTTTTATGCATTCTATGCATTATTTAGACACGATTCAATCCGTGAAATGCTAGAATACGTATCTTTTTTTATTATTATTATTTATTCTATTGTATCTAATCGACCACTTGTCGTTAATAGTTGAGGAGCTATTATTTAAATTGCTATCGAAAATTCATCTAGTTATATGTATTTGAAATTATAGAATATTTATTTTGAGATTGAATGTTTGCAATGAAAACAAATCATGTTTAAAAAAAAAATAACAGAAAATTATTTTTTTTCAAGCATAATAATTCTAAAATTAACCTTTATAAGACACACTTTTAATATGTATTTTTCATACGTATTTTGTTGAAAATATAGCGTTTTCAGCATAAATTAAAAAAAATAATTTATCTACTTTCAAAAAAAAAACCTACGATTTATAAACGACTTTCATCATTTGATTCATAATATCGATACGATAATTTTCTATAAAATATTTTTCTGTAAATGAAGATTATTTTGAAGTATATATATGACATCGATGTAATATTTTTTTTATACATCGTATGTAATATATAGATTTAATATTATTATCGTTCCACAATCACCGTATTCGCCTGATTTAACTCCGTGCGATTTCCGGCTATTCAGCAAACTCGAAAGGCCAATGAGAGGATACCGTTTTGACACGATTGAGAAGATAAAAACCGAATCGAAGAAGGTCTTGAAGGCTATATCGAAAAAAGACTATTTCAAGGACTGAAAAAAGCGTTGACAAAAGTGCATTTTATCGAAAGGGAATGAAATTGATTTTGAAGAATAAATAAAAAAATTATATTTTATATACAAATTCATCTTACGTTTCGATCACAGTATTATATCGTTTTTTTTTATTACAATATATATTTTATGATATTGAACGATTGCATCGATATTAATATATTTTACTATTTATATGTAATACGAATATATTTCGAATAAGAATGAATGAAATATATTAAATTTTTTTTTTATTATAGCGATAAAAATAAAATTAAAAATATATAATCGTAATATGAAAAATGCAATATGACATGAATTCGCGTGCATCTCGAAGCACTGCTAACATTTAATATGATATGAAATATTTCTTTAATAATAATTTTGTAACTTTATAACGTTATCACTTTTTGAATTCGTTTTCATTGTTAAACATCATGATTTTGAAATATTTATATATATATATATATATATATATATATATATATATATATATATATATTGTCCACGTTTATTTATATACGACAATGTTGCGGCCAAAAGGAATTTCTTGATTGAAAAATTTTCTCGATCCGTGCCACAATGTCAATGGAATGAAAAAAGAAAAATGCACGAACACACACACACACATATATATATATATATATATAAAAGTGTGCATAAGCCTTATATATGTTCATACAGTGGCGGATATGTTCTTTTGAAAGCTGAAAAATACCTTTATATACAGCACTATAAATATTTGAAGGCGATATACAACAGTCTTTTTCATCTTTGATAAGGCATCGAAGATATGTTATAATAATTTAATAAAAGTCGCTTTTCATATTTTACAAGTTTTTTTTCATATACAGTATTTTGAAATAATATCAGTCGATATATTTTTTTTATAATATATAGAATTTGCCTATTTTAATAGTTACGAAGCGTTGTTAAAAATACGCAGTGATATATGAAATTTTTCATATTAAAATGAAAATAATATTTTGCGCTTAGATTTTGTAAAAATATATATATATAAATTATAATATATATATTTTTATCTGTGTTTTTAACACTAAAACTACTGACACTTCTTATATACCATAAATTTATTCCTAATGTGTCCGGTCTATAAAGTAATTATTATTTTTATAATTAATCGTAGATAATGTAATCAATTTGTTGTTGAATGAATTAATAAATAAATAAAATGGCGATAGAATTATAATTGTATACGTATTTTAAGAATAGTCGTAAAATTTAATAGCGATATTATAATGTTGTATACAAGTTTGAAAATGGTAATGGTAAATTAAAAAGTTAAAATTGTACAAATTGATATATTGAGTCTTCATTTTATTTTCGGAGATAAATTTTTATTTTCGTAAATTATTATTATTTGTCGTATTTTTTTAGGTTTTAATTATTTTCTGTTTTTGATTAAAATTATTCAATTAAAATAATATATACATCGATACAAAATATACGCAAGTAAATATCTATCACTGTATATTATAAGGGGTAACAAAGAAAAATGTGAATAGTATGTGACGCAAGGGGGTAAGAGGAAAACTTGGAGAATTGAAACATCTAAGATATTGGTTTCAGACCGGGCCAAAAGCGTGCGGCCTATTTTAGTATCTGAAACTTGGACTTTTTCCGCCCTCTAACCGCCCATACCTCTTCGGTCCGTGAAAATTCTCGTGTTTTTCCTTTTCGTCGGCGAAACGAAACGGTTGTTTTTCACGGTGAAGAAAGAAAAAAATACACACACACACACACACACATACTCACACCGCGTGACGTTTGGGCGATATAGCAGAGGGAAAGGGCGGAAAAGGGCGGCTGATCCAAGACCACTTGTTGACCGCGTAAGGCGGGAATAGCAATTGTTGCCGTTTCATCATTCGATATCGCATTGTACTGAAGGGAATAATCGTAATGCTGAAAGGGAAAAATCTTTACAGATGGACGGCTGAAAGATAAATTTATCCGTTTTATACCATTCATTCGTGTTACATATTAATTTGCAATGTTTTCCAAATATCGATATTTTGCTCTCTATATGTCTAATTAAATACATTATAATATTTAATAATTCAGAGTCAAATATCATTAATTATTTTTTTATGATATATATATATATATATATATATATATATATATCTATATTGTTTTTTTTATTATAAGAGAATTATATTATAATATTCAATCATTTATTTTGAACTGACGATATGACATATTCATTATTTATTTTAATTAAATAAAACAGTATATTTAATAATTAATAAAACCATATTAATATTTAATTATAATATTTGTCAAAGATATATAGAAAGTATAGTTATTAAATATAAATATTTAGTGTAAAACGCATATATTATAACGATGCATATTTATATATATATATATATATATATATATATATATATATATATATATTTAATATGTTTCAATAAAATTATATTGATATTAAATTCTAGAGATCAAAAGGGATAGTTATTAATATTAAATCTATTGACACTTATTATATATCTATTACGATCGGTCAAAATGGCCGGTATATAATAAACGAGTTATTATTTTTATAATTGAACGTAGATAATAATCAATTTGTTGTTGAATGAAATAATATATATATATATATATATATATATATATATATATATTTAATATTTTTTTTAAATAAAATTATATTGATATTGAATTATAGAGATATGTCGAACGAGCAAAAGGGATAGTTATTAAATAGGAATGTTTAGTGCAAGATTAGGCCTATTTCACTTTAAGTCTGGATACGTAAACGATGAAAAATGTGTATGTATGGGGCCTTTTGTACATATATAAATATATATATATATATATGTGTGTGTGTGTGTGTTGTAAGGCAATAGCTCCAGAAGCACTTATCCGTGTGGCGCGTCAATAGAGCACGGAATGAGGTAGTTGTTGGGATCGCATTGAAACGCGATAACTGGCGCCAACGGCACACAAACAGTTTGAAGCCATATATGTATATAAATATATATATGTTGGAGAACTTATTTCACGATAGATAGAGGCAATATCCTGGTTAAAGAAGTTCCAAAGGACCACCAGATAAGTGCAGAGGCACATTCATGCGGCACAGTGCCATATTGCGTACACATAGAAGGCCGCCGGGTTCATTGTGCGCTTTCAACTCTATATAAACGCGCTTATATTTCCACTTTGAAATTTGTACGATATAATTTAATTTTATATATATATATATCAAATGAAATTATCATTTAAAACTACCGGGCATTAGGAAGGCAGGTGAATTGTAATTTTTTTCCCAGATTGGTAGAACTGTATATAACGTTTGCCAAGCGTGTGTATGTCAAAACGTTTAATTATCTCAGAGTTATACGTGTTTTATTTATGTGTTTTACACCGTATTATACTGCATTGGTTTTCAAAAAGTCGTCTCATATATCAGTAATCACCGTATTCGCCTGTTTTGGCTCCGTGCTACTTTTGGCTATTCAGCAAACTCTAAAGGCCAATGCGAGGACGCCGTTTTAAATACTTGTACTTTGTATGATATCGTTTTATTTCTTATTTACTATTATAAAACATAACAATTTATTATTTTTTTTAATTGGTCTATTTTTATTTATAAATAATATGTTCATTTGAAATATAAAATAAAAAAAACCTGATGTTTTTAGTTACATTTTCACGTAAATAATTCGAGCATTAAATGCTTAAATTCCCGTGGAGTACTTTTATAAAAAATGAAATTATAATACGTTTTTTATATATAAATAAATTATAAAGTTGTTTGAAAATAAAAGTAAAATTTCTATAAATTATCGTTATATTTCCAATATATATTTATATTTAAATGTCATTTTTTTTGTATATAAATTTATTTCTCGTTTAACACGGAAAATTGATTACGTAAAATTATGCGAAAATCATAAACTAAAAGCCAATAAGTTAATTTAAAAAAAATATTGAAAAATTATTTATTAATAATAATATTGAAATATAAAAGAAAAACTTGTGCATTTATTTTATTTTCCGTTCTATAATTATATTATATAAAAGGTTTTCTCTCGTTTTTAATTCTTTTTAGTTCATTCAATATATTATTTAAAAAATCGATATTTTTTTTTATTATTTATAAATATTTTTATATTTAAATTAAATTAATATTTAAATTTTTTATATACTAATAATTATAATTAAGATATATATATATATATATATATATATATATATATATATACGTAGAAAAGTTTATAAAAAAACGAAACAAAGTAAAAAAAAAATACAATTATTTCACCATCGATAAGACTTAAGGTGTATCGCGAATTTTTCACTTATTTATTTATTTCTATTTTATTTTGTTGTTGTTGTTGTTGTTTTTTTTCTTCTATATTTTCGTTAAAGTTTCCGTTACACGGTCGACGCAGTTAAATTAACTTTTTTTTTTTCTCTTTGTTATCGCGACACACGAAATTGTTGTATCGCACGAAAAACTTTAGTACTATATCTTCGAGTGCCGTATCCGTTTAGGAAACAACGATGGTCACTTCTCTTGAAAATGTTGTCGTTAGCGAAGCATGCTAAAGTGCTCTTGTTTCAACATTAACTTAATATATATAAAGCGTATGAAAAAATATATAAATATATATAAAATGTGAGGAAAAACGCCGGAAAAGCCTCGCGCGAAAAACGGTACGAGAGCGTAACGAACGATACGACATCTTGAAAATATGATTTAATTTACATTTATCACAATATATAGTTAAATAGTGCTCGATAGTTATTTTTTTATTTATTATATTTCAAATCTGTAATTGTTCTTTATATATATATATATTTTATAAAAAAATATATTTTAAAATTTTATTCAATTATATCCATATGAAACTCAACGCTATAATCATTTCATTAATTAGAAAATTTTCGTATTATAAAAACTTAATGATTTTAAATGTATAAAAATCAAAAACACACACACACACACATATATATATATATATATATATATATATATATATTAAAAATGTTTTAAATTATTAAATATTGATATGTAATTGTAAAATTTTGATTAAAAGCGTTCATCAAAGATCAAAAATATTGTATTCGAATTTTATTAATATAAATTATAATCATTAATGTGCTAAATCACTTCATATATTAATTATATTTATTATTTGTAAAATATTGATAAAACAAAATGTTTATATTATATATAAGAGTGAAATATTAATTTTAAAAAATATTCTATGACGGTTGTTTATATATAATTCATGTTCTACGTCATAAAATAAGTTAATATTTACGATTTTATTTTAATCTTTACGGTGTCGATTTTTATGTCGAAAGAAGAAAACAATACGATATATATATATATATATATATATATATATATATATATATATGTGTGTGTGTAGTTTTAACACTTATTGGTTTTTGTCGGCAGCTAAATAGATAATGGCTGAACACGGTGGGGTGAATTGTACGATTAGCCGCGGGTTTTCATGCAGTAATTAACAGTCTTTGTTTGGTATTTGACGTCATCATTGCAAACATACACACACACACACACACACATATATATATATATATATATATATATATACATAGATACATACACGCGTTTGTGCATTTTGGGGATCAAAGGGATACTCGGTGGGAAATGTTCTGGAGTGGGTGGTTTTGTTAGATTTTGGTAAGGGGATGAATGGGAGTCCGTGGGATGATAGCTAGTACATGTTGTTCGTTCGAAGCCGTTGTTCTTCGGCAGGGAATTGTTGTTGAAGGTGAGTGTGATGCCAACTATGCGCTTTGCTATGCTTTGTGTTTTGGAGGCACGACGTTGTCGAGCTGCTCGAGGCGTTTTACCCTCGAATTCCACCCCATTTTGAACCATCTACCCCTTCGTCGTCGTCATCATTCCCCCCCTCCTACCCGTTTTCACGATCACGAAAACCTGAACCCGTTTCTGGTGAACGTTTGCGCTCTATCGTCGTAGCGTCGGTCTTCGGTTATCCTGTACCGAATTTCGGGGGACTCGTAATGTATTTCCCTCGGGCTTTTTTACCTCAAAAATGTTAAATTTTCGTATGATGACACTTTATAACAATATACCGAGGGATATATGTAGTGAGAGCGGTTTATGATAGGACATAGATTTAATAATTTTCATATTATATATATATATATATATATATATAATTAAAAATATTATAAAAAAATATACTTTAATTAGTGAGATTTCGTGATACAGGATATGCGTATAAAAGTTGAGAGAATTTTTAGAAAGGTAATATAATATTTGATTCCTTTTGAATCAAAGGCGAAAAATAATTGAGACGTCGTAAAAGGAAAAGTTTACTTTATAAAATGGGAAAAAAATTAAATTATATACACATAACGTACAAATAATATACATATATACAATTCGATTAATATATTTTGAACGAGAGCAATTAGAGAAATTAATATAATTTATTTTATATAATATATTCAACATTTAGAATAGATTTATTAAAATTTAATACTATCTTGATATTATTTTTTTTCATATGAAAATTCGTAATATTTATACAATACGCACAACATAAGAAACGAGAGAATAAAAATACAATCGGTAATATTTGCGCACGTCGGTCGCGTTTTATTTTCTATATATATATATATTTATATATTTTTTTGTTTATTTTTGTGTTATTTTTTTTGTATTTATTTATTTATTTTGAATTCTTTAATATATTGGAACATAAATCTCGCGGTTGTATTGCAGTAAAGGCAATACCAACGCCCGGGCTCTGGCATTCTTACTTGAATTGTTTTCCCTGAAATATTGATATTATACGGCAAAGTTTTGAATCAATAACCCAACGCCCATTGTATATATATATATATATATATATATATGTATATATATATATACAGCGTGATGCGAAAGAACGTGTACCGTTGCGGTTTTTGAATGCGGCGCAAAATTTTCACCGATATCACCTGTAAATATGCGGTCGATTTTAATAAATACATATGCGTTTATTTAAAATAGCAAAAAAAAAAAGAAAAGAAAGAATGGCACGAAGAAACGATGGAAAGAAAATCGGCACTTTTACGCTACATAATAATGCAGTGAGCGCCGCTAAGACTGAAGTGTAGAAATTTTTAAAGAATTTAATAAAAGTAAAGACCGTTTGCCTGTAAAAGTTTTCGCGTTGACTTTTATCGTTTTCGTTATTAAAGACTTGACATTTTATTGTGTTTAAATTTTTATGCGAACACTTGATAAAAATTACGACTTGTAAATAGAAAATTTTATTATTATTATTATTATTATTTAAATTGAATAAACGTTTAGCGGAATAATTTTAGAAATTTTTCGAAAAAAAATTGATATTTGTATTTTTTTATTCAAAATTATTATACTATATATAAAATAATAATAAAAAATTAATGCAAATATATATATATATATATATATTGAGTTATTCGATAAACATAAATATCTGAACCGTTCGATGAAAAGTTAACGACAAAATCTTATAAAAGCATGGTAAATATATATATATATATATATATATATATATATATATATATATATATATATATATATATATATATATATATATATATAAATAGGTGTATATATCGAATTATCGTAATAACGAAAGCGAATTAGGTCAATCGAAAATCTATAATATTCGACGATCACCAGCAGTTCAATGTTACTTAATCGCGGTTATAAATTTTTTGTAATGTCTAGTGTTTAATCATTATTAAAAAAAAATAATATATATTACGAAAAAAAAAAATTTTTTAATCGTAAAATCGATTTATATTACTGTACGTGTATTATTAATAATGGAACACGTGTTTAAAATTCGAGTTCTTATTTAACGATTTCATAGTACGTAAATGAGATTAAAGAACATTATTGCTGTATATTAATTAATTATTTTGTATATAATGAGTTATATAATCGATTAATACTGTGTATATATGCGATAATTAAGTAGAATACAGTTGTTTTATTTCAATGCGATGAACGTGTAAATTTACATACGGATAAATGTGCATTCGATAATTGATAAATTACAGTACGATAGCAAAATTTGCGATAATTGATAATAATAATTGTCGGAAAAGACTGTACGGTTTTTGTTTCATCATTTTATATATATATATATATATATATATATATATATATATAAATGTTTGCCAAAGAATAATATTGCACATTAAATAGCGTGCACTTAAAATCCGACATAATTAGCGCAACGAGCCACTCTGCGGCTTTGCAAATGGAGTTTCGAATAAGAGTTTTATTTAATTTCCGGTTCCGGTTTCGTTCTGGGACACCGGATGTTAGTTTCTAAACGGGCGACAGGGTAAGGGGCATAGGATAGGAGGCGGGGGGGGGCTAGGGGAGGTATATATATATATATATATATATATATATATATATATATATATATATATAGGAGGTGCACTACTTTTGTGCCGTCTGTATAAGGCTTGTTTCGAACAGGTGTCGCCGGTTGCGGCCTGCGCTTTTGCTGTTGCGGAACAACAATATAAATGCTAATTCCGTACAAATATCGCTCAGTCATACGATTACTGTCACAACTCTATATAAATGAAACCGCATATAATGAATTTTTTACAATATACATTCATAATATATTATAAAAAAATTATAAAAATTATATATATATATATATATATATATATATATATATATATATATATATATATATATATATATATATAAGATTTTCCGAAAGGCATCGATGCGCACTTTTCCGACCCCAAGCAACAGGAAAGTTTCACAAAGCCAAAGAAGATTCGTCGTTTGGGGTGCGAAAATACCCCGGCTTAACGGATGAGGGGGTTGAAAATGAGAAGAAAATATAGCGTGGGGGATTTATTAATTTTACGGACCAAAACGAGTGGTTTTTTTTTGCTCCCCCCCCCTTCCCCCTCTCCACGAACTCGACAAGGTATATATATTTACTGCCAGAACTTATTACGTTTATATCACCGACGTGAAAATTCAATGTTTATCCATTTTTTATGTTGTACACTCCTGAAGTGACCTTATATTACAGGCAACGTCGTTTTTATATTATATATATATATATATATATATATATATATATATATATATATATATATATATATATATATATATATATATAAATGAGTTACGGGGAGAAAAATCAATAAAACAAGAAAAAAAACGGATACAAGTTTAATATATTTCAGATATATAATATTTTGACTTATTTAATTGAACGAAAAATATTTTTTAGTAACATTTTAGTATCAAGTTTTTGATTTTCGTTCAATAAATATTGTTTTTTAAATCAAGTATTATAAAACAGTTAATAAATTATACGGTAATATATAAATTCATATTATTTATTATATAAATAAATATCTTATAGATTTATGGTAATTTTATAAAGCGTTAATAATTGAAAATGTTTAGTGACGTGTTTGAGAATAATTCAGGGTTGTTCAAAAAAAAAATTTTTTTTTAATATTTATACGACATATTTAATTTATAATTTTATATATATTTTTGATACGTCAAACGTTTCAAAAATATATAAAATTATATTCTTTTACACAAAATATATGTAAATCCATTTACATATATTATTACATTGATTTTTTTATTATTAAAAAATATAGGGAAAAAAAACTTGTTATTCTGTAAATATTATGATAGATATAAGAAATGAAACGATTTTTCCGCAAAATACGACATTTCCCTTTTGAAATTATTCAATTTTACGAATAAGGTCGTTATTTTTTTCATATCAACTTTATATATACATATATATAAACATACACACACACACATAAATATATATATATATATATATGATTTGATTATATATTTCGTTTCTTAACAACCTCATTGTCATAAATAAATGATTGATTTTTGCGCAACCCTCGCCTCGCGAATGTCTCTCATATTGCGTTTATATATAATTTAATTATATGCCCATTTGATTGATAGTTAATTTTGTTATTCGATGTATATGCGATACGTAGTAATAATAATATATTTCTATGATATGTATATATAAATATACATATATATCATACGTATATATATATATATATACAAACAAACATACGTATATATGTATATAATCATAAATGTATATATGTTTCAATGTGTTTGTTATCATTAATTTTGTCGCATGACAAATAGGCCTCGTCAAAATTCAACTGAAACTTCATTATAATATATATATACTGTAATCAAAAAGTAAGATGAATTTGTCTATAAAATGTAAATTATTTATTCTTCTAAATTAATTAATCACCTTCAAAGTAATCGACGTCCGATAAAATGCACTTTTGCCAACGCATTTTCCGGTTCCCTTATTGGTCTTGCGTGTTTGTTGAATAGCCAGTAGTCGTGCGGAACCAAATCGGGCGAATACTGCGGTTGCGGAACGATATTAGTCGAGTTTTTGGCAAAAAAGACGCAATACGTTATGTATTATCATGATGAAGGAATCGTGATTTATAAAAACGCGTATAACTCGTTGATAATTAAACCTTTTGATTAATAGACGTTTTACAACAAATTATTTTTAATTATATAATATTGCTTATCATTAACTATCTTAGAGTAGATTTAATCTTGATTTATCACCGTAAATATTAATTAATTCAATATGCACAATCACAATTGTAAAATTATCATTTGATTCATCATACCGCAATATCGTTCATTAAATTTATTTAATTAAAATAATTAATTTATAAAAGACACACCGTATTTCAGTTTTGATTTATAATTAACCATCGCGTTTGCATATTAACATTTCAACCTATTCTATGCGTTCGCATAAATCGATAAGTTTTACACATTACCATTATTTGAATTTAAAATAATATATATATATATATGTGTGTGTGTGTCAACGATATTTGTTTCATAAGAATGTAATATATGCAGTCAAATCTGTTTCTTGCGGTCTTTTTGTATGCGTTTTTTTTGTGCGGTATATAAATCAAAATACTACTGATTATATTGGCATCACTTTTTTTGCTATGGTTAATTTAAATACATAATGCGCCATCTTATAATAACTTTTTTATACGGTCACTCTCTGCCGCATAAAAAAAAATATTTTCATATGTTGTGTTTTAAAATTATTTTTTTAATTATTTACAAAGTTTCTGAATATATTTTTTTTGTGCGATTTTTTTTTATACGGTCCCTATTCATCGCACAAAAACAGTTTTGACTATATATATAGATTCTTACGTATATATATATATATATATATATATATATATATATATATATATATATATATATATATACGTATAAAATAAGTTTTTCTAATAGAGTACCATGAATATTAAACATAGAAAGCATTGAAATTTCATAACTTTACAGATTTCAAAAGTTTGTAAGCGTGCCGCCTTAACTTATATAGTATTAAAGTTTAAAACTCGTTTCATATGTATCGCATTGCGAACGCGCTTCGTTATTGGCAAACAACTTATAATATATTTTTCGAAATTTATATATATATATATATATATATATATATATATATACCATAATGCATTTATTTTCATTTTTATAACGATTCATATTTATTTACGATTATACAGTAAATCAAATTAAATTTTATAGAGTCGTTTGCGATTGTAATTTAATACGTATATAATTCGTTCAAAGTCGATATATTGAAGTAAATCTTATTATCGATATCGATTTTTAGAACAGATATATATATTGATTATATTAATATTTTATAATACAATTAAAAAAAATTGTGATTTAATGAATAATTTTAATTTTTCTGTTGAATATTAAATATAATCAATGTATATATATATATCGGTAATATTATATTTATATAATGATTGCTTTATATTTAAAAATATTTTTGAGTCAATAGCTCTTCATTATAATCGTTCTTTTCTGAAGAATTCACATTAAACTATTTTTATTATATTTTAAACTGAAAAATATAAATCTAATATATATTATTATATACAATTTACGACATTCATATATCAACAAGTTAAATAATATACGTGTTAACTGTATAAAGTTTTTTACATATTAATTAAATTATTTCTGTTTGAACTGTACTATATATATATATATATATATATATATATATATATATATATATATATATATATATATATATATATATATACAAATTTAAAAAAAATATTAAAATTCGATGAATTCTTTCATAATGAATTATATAATATAAATATATATATATATACATAATAGAGAAAATTAAATTGTTGTATAGTTTATATAGGAAAACATGATATAATAATAAAACCGGCATGTTAATGAGTTAAATACGATGCTAACATATTAATTAAATTTTCACGTATTTTGAAATTGAACCGTTCGCCATGTATAATATTCCAAGTTAAACCACTACTCATTGCAAATTTAACGGGCATACATAATGCAGGTAGTGTCAGATTCCACAAAATATAATTTATGACTGTTACATAAACATATATATATATATATATATATATATATATATATATATATATATATATACATATAAATATAATGAATTATTACATGTGCATACGTGTGCGTGAACATCGCGAAACAAATAATTAAGTACACGTTTCGGATTTTAATTCGCATTATGGAAATATAGGAAAATATTATAATGCAAAATAAATGTTTACGGCGGTTTTGCGGTTAACGAATCGGTATATTATAGGACTAAATACGAATAATTATAATATTCGTTAATGGATATTAAAAGTTTTTCATTATTCAATTTATTTAACGCGTTCATATCGGCGTGTACCACCGGTGGCTCACGATAGACTGTCTCAATGAGCGATGAAAAATCAAATATTATATAATTATATTTTATGTTATGTAAAAAAAAAAACAAACACTAATCTGATTTTTAGTTTATAAATTAATATATATATATATATATATATATATATATATATATATATATATATATATATATATATAGTGAAATTGAAATCAATATCTAAAATATTAACGGAAAATCAATAGTTTGGTTTCAAAAATAGGTTTTCATTTGCCGACGCAGTATATGCGGGTTCGTATTAATTAAGGGTTTTTGGGAGCCATTAGGGTCCCATGTACGGGTAAAAAGAGAAAATATATATATATATATATATATATATATATACGATAAGAACTCAGACGGGAAAATTGTTGCTAAGGAAAATATGCGAATACCGATTGGAAAAGTTTCAGACGAGCGCGAAGCTGAAAGTGGCGTGTATGTAAAAGCACCCATACACTAGTCGTTTTTATTGAACGTGCACAGTACACGAATGTAAATTGGTTATAATTTTATTATTTTACTATCATATATGCGAATTTTAACCGGTGCTAAACTATGGTTAAAATCTTTAGATCATATATATATATATATATATATATATATATATATATATATATATATATATATATATATATATATATATGAATTACTTGTATATGTTCGATAATTAAAATATATATTTTTTATATATATAAAATTGATAGCTATTGAATGATTGAATTATTTTATTAAAAATTTCTAATGATAAGCGTTGAATTTTTTATTATTTTTTTTTTGCGTTTTATGATTTATTGATGATATATTATTATAATTCGAAATATTATTATATATATTGTAAATATTTATATTGAATGAGTTAAAGGATTTTGTCTATTTCGTATCTTATATTATGTATATACGATTTAGGACGATGAAATATGTAGAAAATTAGGGTTAAAGGGGGGTGTTTTACGAACAAATTTCAGAAAGTTTGTAGAAATAGGATCATTACCACAGCTACAAAAATGCGACCCATGAAATTTCAATTTTTTTTTTAATTTTATTTTTTGATATTATTATATGATGTAAAAAAGTGAATGAGAATGTTATGAATTAATATAGAGTTTATAAAATTTTATTAGAGACATTCACAATGATTAAAATAATAAAATTTATTATTGTGTATTTGTACAGCTATTTTTAGAATGTTAGCAAAAGAAAAACAATAATGGAGTCAATATATATATATATATATATATATATATATATATATATATATATATATATATATGTAGTAATGCAATGAAAAATATTTTGTAATGAAAAATGCGCTCTTTTTTCATTCATTTTTCCGTCTCAGTGAAAATGAAAAACATGAATATATACGATCCATGAAATAAAGCTTAAATAAATGAAAATACATTCAGGTTAATATCCTTTGATACCATACAAAATTACACTGAAATCTATAAAACACAAAATAATTTATATTTTTTTGTTCTATTAAGAGCATTGTTGTTCACGCAAAGAATAAATTCGTATAATAATAATAGTTTAATATGAAAAAAAATATTATGCATTCTTTTTATAGATGGAAATCGAAAGTGTACGGTCGATTCGTTTTCGAAATACCGGGAAAATATGAGCAGGTAGGTAGGCGCGGAAAAATAAGATGAGGGGAAATGAAAAAAAAAAAGCAGGAAAAGTGGCCCTTTGGAAAGTGGAGGAAAAAAAAATGCTTCTTAGTATTGTTTTAATCTCGCCGGAAAGTGTAGTAAAGTTTTTCCCTCGATTCGGTTTTTAATAAGCCGAGTTTTCCATTGTCGGCGAGGCGATCGCGTTAAACGGCGGTTCGAGTCGCGTTAAACGAGTATTGTTATGCGAAAAAGGGCAATTATTATTTTTTTTTGTACCAAAAGCATAACGGAAATATTTGTTTTTTTAAAAAAATATTTAAAAAAAAATTTGGTTATTTAGAATTGGTCAATTGGACGATTTTTGAGAGATTTTTTTCTATTGATACGATGATTTTAAGAGATTAAGTGTTTTTTTGACATAAAATATAATTATTAATACGATATAAAATATATAATTAATAATAATAATAATAAGTGAAATATATCGAACAAAATTTCATATATATATATATATATATATATATATATATATATATAATGGAAAATATATTTTCTTATATTACAACCGAGTATAAACGTGTGTAACAAGTTTCTAAAACTCAAATTATAAGGCTTTTCGCAATATAATATGGCGTATTTTTAAAGGCGTCACAACACAACGGCGGTTTCTATTATAGTTAAAAGGTTATATTTTATGATATAATGAAATTTTTATCGATATTTTAATTAATAATAACAACAATAGATTTTTAAGTATCATCATACTTATATAAAGATTATTATTTTTTATACGAAATATTCGTTATACTACTGTGATTAAAAAGTAATGTGAAATTGTAATTTAAAACTCAAGGACATTAGGAAGGTGGGTAAATTGTATTTTTTTTCCTAGGTTTGTAGAATTGTCTATAACAATTGCCAAGCGTCTGTTTGTTAAAACGTTTAATTATCTCCGAGTTACACGTGTTTTTACAATAATTGTTCATAAACTAGACTCGTATCGTTCCGCAACCATCGTATTCGTCTGATTTGACACCGTGCGACTTTTGGCTATTCAGCAAACTCAAAAGGCCAATGCGAGAACGCCACGATTGAGGAGATAAAAACCGAATCGAACCAGATCTTGAAGGCTATAACGGAAAAACACTATTTCGACGATTAAAAAAAGCGTTGACAAAAGTGCGTTTTATCGGACGGCGGTTACTTTGAATTGGATGAAATTGATTTGTAAGAATCAATAATTTACATTTTATAAACAAATTCATCTTACTTTTTTTTATCATAACGATACGATGTTTCAACCTCCATATTTATCAAATATTGCTCCGTGTGTATAATTGAAGAGTTGTCATTTTACTAGTATATATGATATTTAAGGGCTTAAAAAATTTTGATTGTTGATTGTTTTCAATATATTATATGAAAACATGAGTTGATTTCAATCAAATTTTTATTCATATCACTTTTTTGATCTGTGAATTTGTTGAATATTATTCACCTTGTATATATACATATATATATGATATATGATATATATATATATATATATATATATATATATATTTAGTACAAAAATCGAGGAATGGAACCGGGAACGACACGTACGATAGTCCGCAACGTTAACCGCATTTTCTTTCTATATAAATATGGCATGTAATTGTATTGAAAAACGTTCGTTCGGAAAAATATGAGCAATTGCACGAACGCCGCAGTCATTTTAGACACGCAACACGTTCACTGAAAATTGTACGGGGGGTTCAAATGCTGGAAAATAATATATATATATATATATATATATATGTGTGTGTGTGTGTGTGTGGAAAAACTGATGAAATATATACGGAAAGTAGATACATATATATATACAAACACGATTTTACGTCTCTCATATTATGATACGAATGTTCCGTGTGAATAATTGATCGATTGATATACGATTAATGTAATGAGCGGTCGAAAGCGAAAGGGTGAAAATGAAAAAAAAATAATTTTATGGCGGATGAAAAATTATCGGAGTTTATCCCTCGTATAATATATACATATATATATATATATATATATATATATATATATATATATATATATATATATATATATATATATATATATATATATATATATATATATATATATATATATATATATATATATATATATATATATATATATATATATATACATGTAGTGCGTTATATGTTGAATTATAAAATATTCGTTCATATATATGTTACTGTTAATGTAATAAATTATTATAAATATTTCATTTAACATTAGTATTGCTTAGATGATTTCAGCGATAATTATATATATATATATATATATATATATTTAAATTTTAAAAAAAATATATAATAATGTAAAAGAGGTTTAATTAAATTTCGTATATTGAATTTTGGATATTTACTTGATACCATATATAGTAGACAAGTTTTTTGTTTTGCAATTGTCTATTGTTCAACGTTTAAAATGGAATTCAATTATGACATGTCATTTTCAGTTGTTACCAATCTCTTTTTTATTATCATATATATAACTCTTTGTTTTTTTTTTAGTAAATTAAAAAAATCCACTCATCATTTTGATTGTGTTATATATAGAAAAAAAAATAATTTCACAGTACAAAATTGATCTTTTTTACTCATATCAATATCACATAAGTTTGAATTTTCATACATTTTTTTCAATTAATAACTTATTCTAATATACATTAATTTTTTTTTTAATATTAATTTTAAAACTTGAATATGCACATATTAAGATTTTTAAAAGATCGTCAAAAAATAATAAAAATATTTTTCTTTTCACATTTTTTTTTATCGTACGACTCGACAAAAGCGAAATAAGCGAAAATAATCAAATTAGTTAGTGGTCTTTTCTTGGGAAGAAGTTGTTTGTACATTTTTATATTGAAATGTAGCAGAAGTCATTAATCATAGTTAACGTTAATGCAGAATGTGTCTCGCAGAATAAACACTTAATTACTTAATGCGAGTCGGAGAAGGAAAGTCAAGGTAAATTCACTCTATAGATAAACCTATATATATATGTACTTTTATATATATATATATATATATATATATATATATTAAGGGTGAAACACCTATAGATAAGCCAGGTCAATGTAAAAAAAGAGGGAAATATAAAAACGGCTTTGTGAAAAATAGACGTAACTGGTATGAAAAAAAAGATGAAAATGCAAAGAAAAAAGCGGTAAAAATGAGAAAAATAATAAGAAGTCGCATAAGAAAAATCATAGAATAAACAGAAAAATAATACAAAAGTCAAAACGATATAATAAAGGGCGTAAAACAATATATATATATATATATATATATATATATATATATATATATATATATATATATATATATATAATTCTGTGATCAAAAAGTAAGGTGAATTTTTTTATAAAGTATAAATTCTTTATCTATTCTTCCAAATCAATTTCATAAAACGCACTTTTGCCAAAGCTTTTTCTAGTTCTCGAAACAGTTGGAATTGTCTTTTTGCGTTCAATAAATAGCCTTCAAGACTTTCTTCGATTCGATTTTTATCTTCTCAAAAGTGTCAAAACGGCGATTCCGTATTGGCCTTTTGAATTTGCCGAATAGCCAGAAGTCGCACGGAGTCAAATCAAGCGAATGCGGTGGTAATAATGTAAATAAATTAATTATATTACTAATAAATGATTAGTTTTTTCATATTTTTTATGAATGAATTTTTAAAAAATTTTCATTATGGGTAACGTTTCATATTGTTTACGATATATTTTAGAGTAAAAAAAAACTACAATATTTTATATACAATATTACGAAAAATTATTCAAAATATTAACATCAATATTCCGATTTAAAAATAGATTAAAATAATTCTATCAATTTACGTCTATTAAAAAATATACATAAAAATAAATGTGAAATATCAAATAGAAATTTCATTTTACATTTAATAATACGGTTAATTAATTATGTCAGTATACCTGATATGCTTTTAACATTGATATTTATATATTTGACATTTACTATATATGTATAAAATATTTTATAAAAAATCGATAATATATCGAGGGTGAAAATTGCATTTTCCACCTATCAAAGTGTTTACATACAACGGGTGCACTTTTAAATATATATATATATATATATATATATATATATATATATATATATTATTCTATTAATTTCATTACAATAGCTTCATAGTTTTACTATGATAAATATTGATATTTTTCATTATATATATATATATATATATATATATACGTTAAATCCGATAAAGTCGACATTTATCACATGGTCAGGTGCACACGTCACATCTACCGATATTGTTCCGTAATAAATTAGAAAATAACGCGAAATAATCGCCACACATTACCGATTACCGGCGGGAGACATTAAAAAGATATACGACCCTGCATTAGAATACCGAAGACGGGAAAGAAAAAGAGAGAAAAGAATAGAAAAAAAAAAGAAAAGGAAAAGAAAGGTGGCGGAAAAGGACTTTTCCAAGACTCGAAACGAGTACAGTAGGGAGAACAAAAAAAAGTTTTTCCGTTTTCATATATATATATATATATATATAATGTTTGAACTATATTAAATATTTTATTATTAATGCGTGAAATTTAAATTTTATCGTGTAATCATCGTAAAACTTGTTAAGCGCATTTTGCGAACAAAAAGTTCGCATTATTTTCTGTTCGATGTATGATAGTTAAGTTCTACGAAAATAGTTATAAAAAGGTTTCATAATATTGGCCGTTGCAAATATTTTATAGAAAATTTACGATTACAAGACTGGAAAAATAATAATATAATAATATTATATATTAAAAATTGTCGTATTTTTCAATGAAATAAATTTCAATATAAATATTTTTAGTGCTAATTTCGTCTTTAATTTCTATCATGTTCGACAAAATATTATAAATTTTAATCTAATAAATTCATATAAAAATTTAATTATATATTTTTAAATTATTATTATATTTTAACTAACATAAATAACGGCAAAATTGATTGATACGTTTGTCAATAATAGTCGTTTAATATTCGCTATTAATTCGATTTTAGTCAAATATTATATATCGCGACACGCAAAGGGAAATTATTGATATATAAAGTCATTCTAGTTCTATCATTAAAATTGCCAGGACTAAATATAATAATAAATTCATAGAATTTTTATAATCATATTAATATCGTAATGTACAATATTTTTTAAATGTCACTGATTGAACTAATTTTAAATATATATGTATATATTAAACAATATCGATGTATTTATTTTTAACATACAAATGTAACACCTTTTTTGCCAATGTAAATAGTTGTATATTCTTTCCGTTTCCACCCTGTATAAAAAGAGACAGAAACTGAAAATCGTTTCGGGAGATAAAAAGCTAGAAAAGGAAAAGGATCTAAGAATGAAAGCGCAGTCGAAGAAATCCTGCGACATTACTGCAGAATTGGATTTGTATTTTTGTTTTGGTTTTTTATATTTTTATTTATTTATTTGTTTTGTATTTTTTTTTTGAAGTCCAAGACGGACACTGTAAGGACGAAAATAAATTCGAATCACCGTGTTTTTCGGAAAAATCCTTTCGGCGCTATGCGATGTTTTGTTCCGTTTCCGGTAAAATGGACAAGATTAATGTCGTAGTCGACGATTAAATACGATGAAATTTCGCTTCTTATTTTTTATTTCACAATTGTGTCGTATTTATTTTATTTTATTTTCGTGTGATGCGGTTTTATTTTTTATTAAAAATAAAATAAAAATAAATATGAGTTGCAACAGTTTTCGTTTAAACGAATCGGAAAATTCGGCATAATACGCATTTTTTTTCAACGATTTATTAGCATAATGATGTTTATACAATAATAATAAATAATTTATATTTAAATAGCCGATGGGATTAAAATTAACATATTTACACTGAATCATCGCATATTAATTTGATTTAAAATATATCAAAAATTAAATGAAGTGTTAATTTTTTTCAGACAATAATATGTCTGAAAATTGGATACAAAACTGATGATTCTATTCTTAAAAAAAATTAAATAAAATTTCTTATTCTAAGTAGAGTTTTTATATTTATGATGATTTATTTCGTTCTATATAATTATTATCTTTAAAATTATATAAAACGAAAAATGTAAATTTCTTATTCATCCCCTTTAAATAAATCCCCGTCCGATAAAACGCACTTTTGCCAACGCATTTTTCAGTACCCGCATTGGCCTTTTGTTTTTACGGAATAGCCAAAAGTCGTACGGTGCCAAATCGGGCGAATATGGTGTTTGCAGAACGATAAAAAAATTCGTAAAGAACCAATGCAGTGTGACAATTCTTAATATATATATATATATATATATATATATATATATATATATATACCATATATATATATATATATATATACCATATATATATATATATATATATATATATATATATATATATACCATATATATATATATTAATTAAACAATTAAAACAATCGTAATATCAAATTTTTAATTGAAAAAGTTTGAAGAGAAACGTTCATATTTATATAATGCATATTATGTTTTCGTTGCGATGTTCTATTATTACTATAATGGCCATTATAAGAAATAACTAGAAAGCTCATCATTGTTAGGGGAAAATTTCTAATATTATGCAGCGACATAATAATAATAAGAAGATGCTCGTTTCGAAACTGGTTGTATATTTCTGAGCTGTCGAGTCACATTAACATATTAATAACGCTTCTTATAATCGCGACAAAATACGATATTATATAATTAATATAATATATATATTTTTATTATTTTTAATATATTTATATTTATATATATATATATATATATATATATATATATATATATATATAAAATTTTTAATTTTGAACTAATGTGAAAAATATTTGTTTAATCGCGATTTAAAATCGACAAAATTTTATAGTTAAATTTTGAACATTTTAAATAGGGTTTCAAAAAATGCAATATTCATTTAATTTTACAAAAATTTTTAATATAATTCGTATGACGTCAATTTTAATAAAGGTGTATTTAAATACTGTCATCAACAGCTTTTCAAACGGACATAATAGTGTGCTGTTGAAATATATGGTATATATAATACATTTTGTAATGTATTTTTGTAATATAAAACAAAGAGAATCGTTCACAAATAAACTGTTTGGAAACTTGCGATCGTTTTATTTTTATTTTATCATTATTATTTTTTTAATATTATTATTCGATTTTAATTGAAATTAACGTATTTTAATCGACTTGCAGCAGGTCGTTTCAATTAATTGATCCGCGCGCGAATGATTTACGATAAATAAGACAAAGAAAAATATGCGCGCACGGTTAATTTTCAACCCTTAGTCTTTCGTTTTCTTTCTTTTTCTCTATCTTTTTGTCTTTTTTCGCGATGAGCACAAGTGACAAACGGAAAGAACGTGTCATGACACGATCGTTTAGATTGGTACGGACAGACACAGGTCAAATAATAAAAAACGAATTTAATTTTATTCAAAAAAACCTCCCCATCCTATTTAAATATTTATATATATATATATATATATACTGTTAAATATTATACATACAGTTTAATATTAACCGCCCTATTAGTTTACGGTAATTTTATTCTGAATTCAAGACGGCATTATAAATTTGACACTTTGCCACATTTACATCTCACATCATAATCATCATTATCATTATCATCGTAATCATTGAAGCACCGTTTCCGGAAGTTTGTCAAAGTTTTACATCCTGTGTGTTTCCGGTTTATTGTCTTTCATATTCCATCCGTGAGTTTTCGCCTTAGGCCAACTTAAACAATTGTTTAATTCACAATACATATTCTATTTTATTTATATTATACAACATGATAAATTTGTTAATATATATTTATATATATAATTATTATTATTTTTTTTTACTGTCGAATACATAGAAATGATATCGAATAAAAAAAATGTTTATTTTAAAAGTCGATTTATTATCGTTTATAAAGTGACATATATACGTTTATATATTATGTATATATATTTTAAGATGGTAAATCAAGTATTGTCGAGTTAAACGAATTGCCTTTTCAAGGTATTCTCGATTCTTAAGTCGTGAATATTCATGCGATAGTAAATCACCGTAACTTTATACTACTTGATACCAACATTTCCAAGGTTGTCACGATTGTTTAAATAGCTACAATCGATAAATTATTAATATATATATATATATATATATATATTAATTAACGAATTTTTAAAATCTGTCACATTGCTCGAATTTTGATTATTAAATTATGCGAATTGTTGAAAAGATTTTTGTCGCTCGTTTACCATTATTAAATTGTTGAAGTTTTGCGTTGCGCCATATAATTAAGATAAATGTTCTTAAACGGTGTCACGTATTATTTAAGGTAAAAGAGTCAAACATTTCGCTGCGAGGTTAAATTATTACTCTAATTGTTCATTAGATAATTATACGCTTCGTTTAGTGGATTATCGTTGAAATGATTTGCAAGCACGCAAATAATATATATATATATATATATATATATATATATATATATATATATATATATATATATATATATATATATATGGTATATATAATAAATATTTATTTATTTATAACATATACTACTGTAATCAAAAAGCAAGATGAAATTGTCATTTAAAACTGCCGGGCATTAGGAAGGCAGGTAAATTGTATTTTTTTTTTAGATAGATTGGTAGAACTGTTATATTATAATATTTGCCAATCGTCTGTTTGTCAAACGGTTTAATTATCTCCGAGTTACACGAGTTTTTAAAAATCTCGGTTCCTTCATGTCATACTGTAATGGTTCTTCGCGACTATTCTGGCCAAAAAAAACTCGACTCATATCGTTCCGCAACCACCGCATTCGCCTGATTTGACACCGTGCGACATCTGGCTATTCAGAAAATACAATCCCCAATGCGGGGACTGCGAAAATTCGTTGGCAAAAATGCGTTTTATTTAAAGGAATAAATTAGAAATTTACATTTTATAAACGAATTCATCTTACTTTTTGATCACAGTGTTATATATATATATATATACATAGTGATGATAATGTTTCAGATTTATTTTGTTTTTATTATTATTATGTGACATTTTTTGTCATTTGTATTGAAAATACGGTATCTGCTATGTGTCACCGGTGTCGTTTTTCGTGAAAATTGCGAAAAATATGTATAATGTATTTTTCGAAGATTTCCAAAAGTGTCATTGCGTGATATTTGAACCCGTGTCAACCGCGTTGACCGTCACCGTTTGCTATTGCAATCGTGTATTTCTTCTATTTCTATTTTTTTTCTACTTCTTCTTCTTCTTCTTCCGGTTTTTCGTTTTCTATTTTTTTTTTGTATTTTCGGAAGAAAGGAGCGTTTCCGGTGTGTCATCCGCGATACAAACTATAAACTATGTGAGTGCGGCACGTGAGCGTGACATATTTATAACCCCTGATCTAGAAAAATATACATCCCTCGTTCTCACCTGTCGAACCTTTCGTGGACGATATTGGATTTATAGGTGTGCCGATCGCCTTTCATCTCAAATGATATTTTATTTCAGAGCGCACTACAAGTCCGGATGCTGAAGACAAAAAAAAAAATAGAAAAAAAATATATAGCTAAAGCTATAAAAAAAAGAATATAAAAAGGCCATATGAAAGATTTATATAAAATGAAAATATTACATAATACATTAAAAAATAAATATATTAATCGGAAATACAATTTTTAATATCGGTTTGATATAATTGTGTAACGAATCATAGTAATCGATTGATAATGATAATCAAGCGATATTGATTATTACTAGATTTTATGCTTAATTATATTATAATATGCTCTCTTTTAATATAAATTTTATTAAATAAAATATTTTATATATATATATTATTATTTCAAAAAAATAATAATGTTTTTATAAGTAATCAAAATTCTATTCCGTATAAAAATACATTAAAATTTATATTCGTATTTATATTAATGATTAATTTATGAGGATAGTTATAATAATATCATATCTAAATGATTTATATATTTTAAAGCAGATTGTCTATAATATATCAATAAAATTCTACTTCTGTCATATAGTTAATTGATAATCATTGATAATGTTGAAGAATATCGTATTATATTCTACATCTATATAAAAAAATACTATTTTTTATGACATTGAAGATGATCTGTCATGCGTTAAATTTTGACGATGAATCGTAGATTAATATATTAAATAAATCTAACGGTTTATTTTCAATGCAATATTTTCGCTGGATTGGTGTAATTTTTTGTTTTTTTACTGAAAACGCATGAAAAAAAAAATAACAACGTCGGTTTGACAACTCTTTTGCGAACCACTTTAAAAGCGCTCGGTTTTATTCGTATGAAAAATAATATTTTCATACATAATAATAAAATAAAATAAAATAAAACGAAACACGATGCGAAATAAATGGAAAGAAAGCTTTTCGTAACGTTTTTGAAACGAATGTAAATTATGTTAAACGTATCAAGACGGTATCTTCATCAGAAAAATAAAAAAAAATATATATTATATTATATATAAATAAATGTGCGATAAAACGATTTTTTTTTTTGAGTGACGTCTAAATTATATACATATTACACAGTGAGATGTAATAATATTCAAAAGGAAAACGATCGTATATTTAGGGAATGTATTCATTTTTTTATTGAAGCCTGTAAAATTATATTGCCTTACCGTGCGGATGTTGCACGGCTTTCTTTATATTAATTCTATATGCAGCATATTGTACAGTGTATATATATATATTTATATACATGTACAGAATGTCCTCGTATAATATATACGCGTATATATGGGTGATTTTGATGGATAAATTGATTTTTTTTTATCGCGCGTCATACGTTTGAACGATGTATACGCGCGTCGTAACAAACGATAAACTAATGATGATTTATATATATATATATATATATATATATATATATATATATATATATATATATAGTTTTATGTTAAAAATCGATGATATTATTTTTAAATATTTGTATAAAAATATTTAATAAGAAATGTGTGCGTTATTTTGTAATTATATTTGTATTATTATTTATAAGGCGAAATTAAAGTGCGATACGTTTTTTCAGTAATTTTGGTAAATGTCGAATTATTTTATACGATTAGAACGATTATATATATATATATATATATATATATATATATATATATATTTTCTTCAATTATTCAATTTTAACTTAATTATTATAAATGATTTTACAAGATATCAGAATCAATAATAAAATTAAATTAAAATTTTTATCACTTTATATGAATGGACGATGAAAAATATATTAAATCATATATAACTTAATAAAAATAATATGTGATTTTTTCTTTCATATTTCATTGCATATATATTTGTAATTTGAAAATATTTAATTTTGATAGTTCAATCGGATACAAAATGGTTGTTTCCCGTTCTCTCTTCCACATAAGAAATACTAGAGTTATTCTAACATCGTTCATTGTTATCATAAAACTCTTGATCTATTTCAGTTATCAGAGATAGTAAATCATGTATCACATTTTTACTTGTCCATAATTATTATAGTCATTCGCGTGATACTTATTGATTTTACTTTCGTTACGTCGCTTCATACATACTAACTGTTTATTTAGCGGTCGTACACTCGATCAGAAATTGTTCGATCTTTCGTGCGAAATTTTCACGGAATTTTCCCGGAAAACGTTCGCGGATATATATATCCGATTTTTTTTTCCGCTTCATCCCACTCTCTCTTATTTTTTTTTTGCTTTCTCTCTTTCACTCTTTCGGTGTTTGACGGTCGTATCTTCGAAATTATTCAAATTGTCGACACGTTCGTCGCGGACGTGATGTGAAAGTTTTAAGTCTGAACGAACGAGATCGTTAAGCGAACGCGTAAGACATCACCAATCAACGAGACAAAAGCGACACTTCGTTACAGATAATTAAGTTATATAATGTTTCTATCCCCCTCCCATATACTCCCCCATGTGTGTGTGCGTGCGTGCGTGTGTGTACGTGTGTGTTTGTGTGCGTGTGCGCGAAGGTTGTTATGTAACCGTTATAAAACGATAAAAACATATCGGGTCATACTGAATGGAATCGGTTTTTATTTTATTTTTTTTTATCGCAACTCTATTTAAATATATAGTATATAAAATAGGAATCTAGATATGGCAGATGACACTATTAAAAAAAAATGGTTATTTTTTTCCTAAAAAAAAAAGTAAATTTTTATATAATATTTCACGAGTAGATTTGTATCAAGAGAAAAAAACAGATTGAAATTAAAAAAAATACATATCAAATAATGAAACTGACAATTAATTCGTGTATTGTCATCGATAATGAACGAGTATATAAAATTTAGACTCAATTAAACATTGGAAAGTGATTGAAAAATCGATTAAATGATTTGTATCAGGGAAACAAACAAACCAGCAAACAGTGCGGTCCTAATAAATAAATTAAAAAAAAAAATAAGAACGATATAAGATGATCGTATTGTTGAAAAGTCGCATTAAAATATGTAAGTAATAAGATGAATATAAATAGTTAAAAATATTTTATGTGAATTAAGTTGATCGTGAAAATGAAAATTGAATTTTCCAATCGAATCAGACATTTTAATAAACCGATTTTATTTTAATAGAATCATCGATGCATTTAACCATCAAATATTTTAATTAACATTAATCGCAATATTGATTAATATTAAAAATCAATTTATTTATAATATATAGCATCTTGAGGAAATGTACTAATTTATAAGTAGATAATGAGCTTAACTTCAGAGCTTAAATATAAATTAAATCAATATCGCAACAGCTTTGTTCAGATCGAGGCTTTTCTTTTAAGATCCTTAGTACATCAAATTATAAAACATTACATTTTTTTTTTATATTTCAAATTGAAATTTAGATGTTTTTAAACTTGCATATTTATATATTATATAAAATTTTAATTCATATATATATATATATATATATATATATATATATATATTTTATATGAGTGAATATTGAAAAATAACAACGCTAGTGTAATATAATATAAATGATGAATGAGTATGCTCGGTATTGAATTTTCAATAAAAAAAAAAAAAAATTTTTCTCGTTCATAAGCACAACATACAAAGAGCTTTCGTCGTTCATTCTCAGGGGTAATATTAAGGTTTAATCAAGAAAATTTTTGCATCCTCGTTCCAGCATCAAAGAAATAACTAATGCTTTCATAATGAAGACAATAAATAATGAAAGGCCTCACAAACATTACTGCTGTCAGTGAGAGAGCTTTAACAAAAATACAACCTTCATCATCGTATAACCACTTGGTTTCATTCGTAAAACGAGCAATTTGATAGTTTTGAGAACAATATGAGAAATTCTATTTTTTTTTTCTAGAAAATTTTTGAGAGATTATTTTTTTTAATATAATTTTACTTAAAAATATTTATAATTAATAGACTTCTTCATTATGTATATACTGTGATCAAAAAATAAGGTGAAATTGTCATTTAAAACTCCCGAACATTAGAAAGGCAGTTGAATTATATTTTTTTTAAAGCTTAGTAGAACTGTCTGTAATATTTTAGAAGCGTTTATTTGTCAAAAAGTTTAATTATCTCCAAGTTAGAACTTTTGGTTCCTTTATCACGATAATGCATCATGTCACACTGCATTGGTTCTTCGTGACTTTTTTGCCAAAAGCTCGACTCATATCGTTCCGCAACCACCGTATTCACCCGATTTGGCTCCGTGCGACTTCTGGATATTTAAAAAATTTAAAAGGCCAATGCGAATGCGACGGGGATTACTTTGAAGGAGATGAAATTGATTTGTAAGAATAAATAAAGAATTTACAATTTATTATATAAACTATTTCACCTTACTTTTTGATCACAATGTTATATATAATTATAAAATACATTTTTTAATTATTCAATAATTATATTATAATATAGCGCAACACCGAAAGGAGCAATTTTTTGATTTTTCGGAAATTAAAGAAATAATTCACGACGTTCGCAATTTTCCATTTTTATTTTAGAGTTCAATTTTCTAGCGAGAGCAAAAAAAAAATCATTATAGTCCTCTTTCCTTTACAATTTTTTTTCCGTTTCTAATAAAGAATTTAATTAAAAGCGATTCGAGAAGGTAATAATGCTTCACCTTTTGAATGTGCAGATCAATAATGAAAAGTTTTATAATACACTTTAATAATTTCAGGAACGCGGAATATTTCGATGTAATAAAATTGTTTTCACGTTAAAATACGTGTCGTGTTAATTATGAAGGAGCGAATATATATATTTTTTTTTCACTTCCGATAATCGATATAACAAAGTTGCTAAATATTGGAAAATGTAATAATTATTTCACGAAAGAAAAAAATAATGTTTTTTTTTTCGCAGAAATAAATTAGCGCTTAATTTGATATACGAGATGTGACCAAAAAATAATACGAATTTTGTTCTCTCAAAAAAAAAAAAAAAACAATGTTTTTGTAATATACTTTAATTTATTATCTACATTTTATCATTGAAAAATATTTTTTTATATATTATTTAATATAAAATTTATATATAAAAATATAAAAAAAATATTAGATAGGAAAAAAATAAACTATTCATATATTGGAAATATTAACCCGCATATAAAATATAAAAACGAGTTCAATAGAAACGAATATAAAAAGCATAAATGAACTACTTTTATTTAACTGTGCGGGTTTTTTTTTTATATTTTACGAAACAACGAATTCGATTACAAAACGTTTCGCATATAAATAAACAAATTCGTTTATATTTTCGTGTAAACAATTTCAATTACATCATTTATATTTTTATATAATCATTTGGTTCGTTTTACAATGAACATAGTTTCATTTATATATATATATATATATATATATATATATATATATATAATTTTAAATGAAAATGTACGTATTTTTATTTATTTGTACGCGAATGTAAACGAGATGAATTTTTGTGTGCTGAAGGGCGAGGAGAGGGGTGAAATTTTCCGAGTTTTCCGCATGAAAAATACGAATAAAACGCGAACAGATAAATTGAACGAACGAACGGGTCGGAATTTTCTTGCGACACGCAACATTTGTATGAAAGACACACTAAAAAGAATATATATATATATATATATATATATATATATTATAAAAAAAGGTAAAATACACTATTTTATGATTTTCAAAATTGTCATCGTTGAGGTGATCCGACCGTAAAAAGCGACCGAAAAGGCGGCTCACATACCAATTGTTTTTGTTATATATATATATATATATATATATATATATATATATATATATATGTGTGTGTGTGTGTGTGTGTGTTTATATACAGGACGTGAAAATTCACAAAAACATATCATATTATTAAAATTATATTCATATATATTATATTTGAGAAATAAAAAAAAAATATCCATCATTTATATATGAAACTATTTCTAAGTAGTAAGAGAGATAAATTCAGTTTATTTTTATCATTATAAATACTAAATATTTATAATTAAAATCTTATTTTATTATATGTAAAAACATATTTAATGTTGTAATTTGAAGTATTTTGAGATAAATGATTAAATTTTCCAAATATATATATATATATATATATATATATAGAACAAAGCATTAATATAAAACGTACAGTTAGTAGTTTTGCAATGCAAAATTTTCACTCAAAGGTAGTTAGTCTTTATATATATATATATATATATATATATATATATATATATATATATATATATATATATATATATATATAATAAACCTTCTTGTATCTTCACATTTTAACCACAATAACAACTTTATAATAAGTAGATAAGTTCATTCGTTGTACAGACAGTTTCCATTTTACATAAAACGCTATTTTACACAATGCGAAACTTGCCTATTATGTTGATTTTGTTTAACGAAACTATGAAACGAATAATAATATTTCACTATTGAAAATTATATCGTTTTTATTCGTATAAAAAATTTATAAATTGATTTATTTTTTTTTATCGTAACATACTGTGTATGAAATTTATATACCATATAAAAAAAATATAATAAAATTCTATTGTATCTAATATAGTAAAAATTCTATCTATATAAATATATGTATTTATGTAGTTTATGAGAATGTTTCATCATATCATCTTCATTATTGGATCACACCTGTTCGATTGGAACATTTGCTGAATGTTATCCACTATATCAAACGATGAATATTTTCATAGCTATTATTGGCTACCATTCGAATATTTTGAATGTTCGGAAAGTTCGGTGAATTCCATTGGAAAACCAGCATTTCGCTCAATTTAAACGAACCGATCCTGAATATTTGACATACATGAGTTAAATTTTATATAGAATTCGTCGAATTCATAAACGTGTAATCAAACATTTCAAACATTAAAATTGTACGAATTCATACGATTCTTTTATTCATTTAGTGAGAATACTTTATTACGGTATTTCAATTATTATATATTACAAGATAAAATATCATATTTAAATATATAGTATTCAATCTATGTGTTTGTGAATGTAAGTATATCAAAGGGTTTTGATACTGCGTGATAGATAAAGGTCTTCGAAAGTATGGTGAATAGGGATAGAATAAAAAGGTGAAATAGAACGAAAAAAAAAAAATGGCCGGCATGATTCAGACGTAATGCATTTATATGTATATTAACTCGTTCACGGTATGAAAGTGAAAATCGAGCAATTCCGGTTGGTCAATGAAACGTGGTGCGATTCTGGGTTTTGTTGCTGGTCCCATTGTAGATCATAAAGGGTGCGAAGTAAGCTTTAGCAGTGTTCAATGTAAGGGTTTGGGGATGGAAAACTGTTAGGAATTACTACTATGAGGGGTTGCAATAACAATAACAACAACCATGACAATAACGCTACGGCAACGGCGGGGCCTACAAATGGATTTAAACGAGCGTGAGTCGTTTTAACAGGCGTGAAATGTTATTTTGCCTAACGTTATGTTACGTCACGTTACGTGATACAACATCAATGTACTGTACATTTGTAATTATCGACACTACAATTTATTCTTTAGTGTCTTGTTTCAATTTCGACTTTCTGACATAGTTTCGTCTGCTCTGTCAATGTTATATATGTCACAGTTAATGTTCGAAAATTATCCAGTATTAAACCGTTGCACTCTATATATTTTAACATTTTATAACACTGAGATCAAAAAGTAAGGTGAAATTATTTATAAAATGTAAATTCTTTATTTATTTTTACAAATAATCTCCGTTCGATAAAATGCACTTTTGAGTTTGCCGAATAGTCAGAAGTCGCGCGGAGTCAAATCGGGCGAATATGGTGGTTGCGGAATAATACGAGTCGATTTTTTGACAAAAAATTCGCAAAGAATCAATTCAGTATACACTTAATATATATGTAATTATAATGTAGATATGGAAAAATAGTGATAAAATTGATTTTTACAATTTTTATTCATATTTAACAATCTAGATAAATTATCAAAAATATTGAGAAATTACGATTCGTATGCAATTATTGAAAAATTAAATAATTGTTCACATCTTATCAATAAATCAGATTTTAAAAAATATAAAAAAAAGCATTGTTGAATCAATATGTTAATTTTAATATATAACATTATATAGTCGAATTATAATTTTTAATTATATAATTTGAAGAAATTTGAGTATTAAAAATAAAATAAAATAACGAGAATGAATATAATGAAAAAATATAAAGAACATAATAGGTGTGAATATAGAAGACGAATCTTTCGGTTGTAAAACTCGAGAAGATACTTTAAGAAGAACACAGGTGCACTTTTTGGAATTGTCGTCAATAAAGTCGAAATTGCTTTAATGATTGCTAATTTCCATCGGGGAAAAGTCTAATTTTCCACATTGAAAATTTCAATAAAAATCTAATATGACGACGAAAATAAAAAAAAAACATCTCGAAAAGTTTACAACGCTCGCAAAAAGATACGAATATATTGTATATATATACAAGATATATATCTTACAGTAATCATTAAAAATTAATTAATATAATGATTAATAAATATAAATTAAAGCGAACTAAATCTTATAAGACGATTTTGTAGACAAAGTTTTCGAGTGGAACACGAATTCGGAATTCGAAACATCGGAAAGTTAGATTTTCGTTCGGAATTAGAGCACAGTTAGAATGCAAATAATTTTAATTGCGCGATTTCTGTTTTTTTTTTCATTATTATTTAATTATAAAATTAAAAATATCAATATTACTATTTAATTATAAAAAAATATTTGGTATATAATATATTTTAATATTGACGTTGAACGGAATTAAAGTGAAATTTGTAGGAAAATTACAATTAAAATACAGTCAAATCTATTTTTGTGCGGTCGTTTCGTATGCATTTTTGTGCGATCCTTTTTTTTGTGCGTTATATGTATCACGATACAATTCATTGTGTCATCACGTTTTTCGCTATAAGAGTGTGTATGTACATATTGCATCAGCCTATTTCATTAGTCATGTTGAAAATTATTATGCATTAATGCGCCATTTATAATAACTTCAATTAATTGCTGTCGACCTTTTTTTTATACGGTCCCCCTCTATCGCATATATTTTTTTTATTTTCATATGTTGTGTTAAAAATATTTCTTATAGCTATTTAAAAAGTTTTTGATTATATTTTTTTTGTGCGATCCTTATTTACACAAAAACATTTTTGACTAATTGAAATTGATTGATTTCTTGTTAAATAAAAAGAAAATATGCATAATGATAAATTTGATTTTCAATAATTGCCACATATATATATATATATATATATATATATATATATATATAAACTATCGGTAAATATTAATCGATTTTATTGCTCTATATATCATTGTGAATGTGAAATTTTGGATACGTATGTCAATAAGAAGAAAGATTAAATATTTACCAAATTTCCGAATGATAAATTACAAATAAGCCAAATTTGTATATTTGCCATTTTTTTCGATATATTTGCAAAATATGAACGAATACATATAATATCAATAATATATTAACTACGATGAAAAAGAAATATATATATATATATATATATATATATATATATATATATATATATATATATATATATATATATATATATATATGAATAATATTGACACAAAATTACAATTTTTTTTTTTGAACCATGATACACTTTATCGAAATCGTTTTTTTTATTTCTATATCTATATTTATTATAGTTTGATATGTATATTTTAAATAAATTTATTTTAATTATTGTACTGTTATGAAATACCATATATCATGATTTAGAAATTGTAAATAGGAATAAATCTAATTCAATCATCGTATATTGAATCAAAATTATTTTTATTTAAAAAGTATATAAAAGAAAGCATATATAACAATATATATATATATATATAATGTGCCCCTTCACATACAAGTAAATATATTGTATATTGGAATTTCGAAGAGAACAGTAAACTTGTTGTCGAAGTTTTAACTTATTAAATACTTAACGGGGACACGAAACCACCATTCGTCAAATGTCAAACTTTGACTTTTGTTCCATTACAGTAGAATTGTTTCACATTTGTGTGAATAGAAAATAGAAAAAATACAAAAAAAAAAAATAGGCACAACGAGATCGATAATTTGAACAATCAAACGTATGAAACAATACCGTTTTAATTTGCTGCTCGATTTGATTCTATAGTCTATTTATATTGTATATATATATATATATATATATATATAATTTTTTTTAAATCAAATTAACCATTTGTTCCGTACTTTTATACGAAATGTGTTAAATATTGAATATTTACAAAAAAAATCTATTATAATTAAAAATTAAATTAAATTTTATTTATTAAAAAAAAAATAATAATAAAAATAAAAAGAAAAGTTGAGAAAAATAATGTGAGCACTTTAAAAAGAAAAAGTTGCGTCGATTTTGAACGATTCCGGTTTTACCTCCGTTTTTATATCGACCATAAAGTTAATTGAAAATTGTGAGACCCGGAATATATGGCGAATAAAATTGAAAAAATTACAACGTAGTACAAACGCTGTACACATACAGAATTTATATATATATATATATATATATATATATATATATATATATATATATATATATGTATAAGGCCATTTGTGACGTTCTTCATATTAGGCAATCGATGAATACGTAAAAAATGTTAATTAATTTCCGTTCAATAATAAATCGACACCCCCCCCGCCCCCCGTCGGTTTTTCGAATATTTTCCGTTAACAACGAGTGAACGAAAGACGCCGAATAAAATTTCGAAAAGTCAATTTGCAAGACTTTAGAAAAAAAAATTTTTTTCTCTCGTCGAATTTTCTTTAAATTCGCGTAAATTTTCCAATTTTATTACGGAACGAATATATAATTAATTATATGAAGAAAGTGTTAAGTATTTTATTGGATTAATCGAAATTTTCGACTTTTCAACGAGTTTATTTTTATATAAACATTTTTTTTATATTGATTACATTTAATAATAATTATATATAATAATTTTTCATTTTGATTATATAGTCTTTAGGCATTTTTATCCATTAATTTTTTCGAAAGAAAATTTTATCGACCAGTACATTTTTTTTTCAATCTATTATAATAGACAGCCTAGACTATTTTAAACGTTGTACTTTACTATAATGGACAACGTTTGCCTCATAGAATTCTTCGAGAAACACCCTTTTTCACGACCCCATTAATTCTTTTTATATCAAAGATATGTCCTAGTATTTTTCATTTGAATCTAAAAACTGCATTTTTACACTATATATAATATATATATATAATATAACACAATGATCAAAAAGTAAGGTGAATTTGTTTATATTATAAAAAGTAAATTCTTTATTTATTCTTCCAAATCAATTTCGTCCCCTTCAAAATAATCCCCGTCCAATAAAACGCACTTTTGCTAACGCTTTTTCCAATCGTCGAAACAATCGAAATAGTCTTTTTCCGATGTAGCCTTCAAGACCTTTTTCGATTCGATTTTTATCTCTTCGATTGTGTCAAAACGGCGTTCTCGCATTGACCTTTTAAGTTTGCTGAATAGCCAGAAGTCGCACGGAGCCGAATCAGGCGAATGCGGTGGTTGCGGAGTTTTTGGCAAAAGTGTCGCGAAGAACCAATGCGGTATGACGTTGTGCATTATCGTGATGAAGGAATGAAGAGTTAATTAGGAGATAATTAAACTTTTTGACAAACAGACGCTTGGCAAATGTTATAGATAGTTCTACCAATCTAGGAAAAAAATACAATTTTCCTGCCTTCCTAATGCCTGGGAGTTTTAAATGACAATTTCACCTCACTTTTTGATCACAGTAATATGATATAATTATAAAAAAAAAAAAATAATAATAATAATGAACGATACATTTTCAATATTATTCTATTGATTTATTTTCAATATAATAGATTTAATAATTAATATATAAATTTATTTAAAATGCACCCCCGAATAATAATAATAATAAAATAAATACACTCAAAAGTGACCGTCGTCACATCAATTTACTTTATTTATTACCGCATAACGAATATAAAACAAATTTTAAACCGTGATTGATTGATTCACTGACCTCTTTACCTTTTATATTTCGAATTCTATTACGTATATAAATTACCGATGCCATTTGATATATATATATATATATATATATATATATATATATATATATATATATATATATATATAGGAAAAAATAGAATGTAAATATCGTTGTAATAATCTAAATGGATTTAAAGAAAACGTATTGCAGTGATATAATTTCAAGTATTATTATAGTCTATATTAAATTGACGTATACATATACATATATATATATATATATATTCATACATATGTACGATACATAGGTAAAATAAATTTTTATTCCATTCGAGATAAACGTTGTTAGTGCCGCCACTCTGGGGATTCGAACTCGGCATTATATTCGTATTTATAGCTACTATAAATAAATTTTTATTCACAAAATACCGTTATCTTAAAGGCGAAACCTTTGGAAAGGAGGGGGGGGGGGCGATGAGATGAGTCTGAAAAAAAAAGGGCGTCCGATATAGAAGAGAAAAGGAAATTTAGCAAAAAAAAAATAAAATAAAAAAATTATGGGGGGGGGTCTGTGAAATGTGCAAATATATAAAAATATTTATATATGTAAACGTCGCTTTCTTCAGCTTTTTTTTTTCAGGCCGACTTGCGGACTTGGGCGCCTCTTTTCCGCCCTTACACCTTCGTGCATTTCTTCTTCTTTTTCTATTTTTTTTCTTCTTCTTCTTTTCTTTTTCTTTTTCTTTTTTTTTATAAGGAGCCGAAATGGAATTGTCGGCTTTTTGTTAGGCGGATCACGAACGGCAGTTATTTAAGCGAATGGGCGCGTAAACAGCAGTTCCGTTCGCTACTATGAACGAATTTAACTCGAGGGGGGCAAAATAATAAAAAAATGCCGATATTGCGAATGCGATTTTTAACTTTTAACAATTTTTTTTTTTTATCATTTTTCTCATTTCGCGAGGCGCCACTGCCGCTTGATATTCTCAGATATTTGATACGCGCCATCGTTTTATTATTATTATTAAATTTATTTATTATATATTTTTTCGAATTTCCCGCTTTTTTTTAGGACGATTATGAAGTTATAAGAGTGTCTATTATTCGGATCGATTTTCGATGAAATACAATGTTCGTCGTTTATTCATTTTGGTTCAGTGGCGTCATTTTTTTTTAAAATATATATTATGTATATTTTTTAATATAAAAATAATTTATATTTTTATGTTAACTTGATTTAATTCATATATTTCTTTGAATATCGCCATACATTTTCAACTAAAAAATTTGAATGAATATAGAAAAAAATGATGTCCATTTCTGATATATGTTAATTCTTTCATATATAAAAATTCAACATTTTATACTTAAAATTTTCATATATGTAACGTGTGAATGAATTTTCATATATGAAAGATTTAAAATGTATAAAAAAATATAAATATTAATTTTATTATAGAATGTAAAATTTCTGAACTCTATTTTGATATTTATTTTAGTATTATTAATATCTTAATTTTAATATTATTGTTAACATTATTCAATAAATACAATGAATTGTATTTATAGAATAGAATTCATTGTAGCACATTGATGAGAATTCACGATTGCAATTTATAATAACAACGTAATACCTGCAATTGTTCAATACATTAGGCAAATTTAAGTACGTCTGATATTCAAAATAATAACAACTATCAACAATAATATTATACAATATTGTTTTCATAAATAGATTCGATAAATAATAGTTGTCGCTTTGTAGGATTAATAATTAAACTGTTGAAGCAATTTCGTAATTGAAATAGACATTATTATTGGTCGCTAAATGCTTTGAAATAATATTTTATTGATGTTGTATAATATAAAAATATTTTTTTTTTTACAGTATTCATTCGTAACGTTTGATAGTTGAAAATTTTACATTTGAAATATACTGAGAATATCGATGCAGAGTCCAGTTCTATAATATTATAGATCGTTTCAAAAGTCCTTTCACCTTTATGAAGTAATGGTCTATTCATATTCAGGGTTGCGCTTTTTTTTTTCTTTTCGTGCATTCAGAAGCCACGTTCTACTATATTTTTTTTTTTTGCTTTTCGAGGGTGAGTTTACACTATATACATATATATATATATATATATATATATATATGCCGGATAGGGGTTGGAAGTTGGTCGGTAATGCGAAGAAAGGTGGTTGTTTGTCGAAAAATAAAGCTAGCACAATAGACGGATTGAATATGCAAATTCACGAGTGCCAACCGCCGTTCGAATGACGTTCTCACTACAAAATTGTATGCGGAAAATTCACTTTCGCCACCCTCGTTCAAATGGAAAAACCAGTTGAAAATTTTTCCAGTGGCGGTGTGTGTTATATATATATATATATATATGTAGTATATAACGTCGTTGTTGCGACGGTCCCCATCACTTCTTATGCTCACTTTATATATATATATATATATATATTTTTTTTTTTTTTTTTTTTTTCGAAAATAAAGTTTCTAGTGTGGAAATTGAGTTTCGCGATGTAACTCCGTAAAACGACGTCGGCTCGAATCGAGCGGATAAAATTTCGATGTTCGACATATATATAATATATATATATATATATATATATATATATATATATATATATATATATATATAGCCATAGGGCAATTTCATCTATTTACATCATAAATGTATATATATATATATATATATATATATATATTTATTTATTTAAGCGCGATTGGACTCGCGAAAATTCGTCGAGCGCGTCTTTAAAATTATCGCGTTTATTTGTATGTTTTATTCAAATATTTAAACGTCGCAAAACTAAACGTTTGACGTTTAACGTTATGTGCGGTGCCGTTTTTTTTTTTTTTTTACAAATAATCGTTTCGAAATTTTGCAAAACTTGAAGACGTGTCATCGTCCAGATATGCTTCAACTTTACATACATAATTAATCTTAATAGGGAAACCATGATGCGACCAAAATATTAGAGTTTCAACGTCGCTATATATATATATATATATATATATATATGTACATAATTGCCACTCCATTTTCATTATATATTCCATAAAGTACTTCATTACTTTGATGATATATAATAAAGTCGATTGAAGTTTAATAATTATAATAATATAAGAAATATTTTGTCATGTATGCTATAATAATCTTTTATACTCGAGAGCCATTTGGATTAATTTCTTCGTAATGAATTCTCAAGTGTAAGTGTAAGATAAGAAATATTTAATAAATATCAAAAAAAAATATATTAAAAGAAGTTCACGATTTAGATTAATGTGTGACAATGATTATTTATGTTAATTACTTTGTAACGAATTTTAACACTTTTTCTCTATAATAATATTAAATGTAAAATGATAATTTTTAAATAGATCTAATGTGTTATTATCTTAAATCGAACTGCATTTTATACATTGAAACTTTTTTTTTGTTTTGATTACTATAAAAATATGTTTAATAAATCAATATATTCTTTATAAAATTATTAAATAATAAAAGAGTTATATAAAATATTAAAATATTTCACGAAAATACACTTAGCAAACTATAAACTTTATTAATTCGAATTAAAATTACAAACTCGTCATATGTATGTATGTGTGTATGTATATTATTAAAATTGGTATGAAAAAGTCGTGAAAGTAACGTTGCGAATGTTTCGATTAAAATGTGCCGCGTTAACGGGACATTAGTGTGCCCCGTTAATTCCAATGGGTGACCGGGGGGGGGGTGTGGGGGTGTGGGGGTGCGCGCATGTGCTCTCTGGCAAGGGTCCGCGTTAAATTTTATTTAACGCTCTGGCCCTTATTAGGGTTGGCACCCGCTCTCAATAAAGATAAGAGAGACCGGCGACACAGAAATGGAACGAGACCGGGCATCAACAGGTCATTGTCGCCCATTTGCATAATAGTGTTTTACTAACCGTACGTCCCCGTGAAACTTGGCCACCACGTTTTCCAACCCCGATCCACCATACCATCCCCCTTTCCGATTGCCGTTGCCGCCGTTTCAGGTTGCTGATAAATGGTGGAGCTTTTAGAGAATTGCCTTCGAGCCTTATCCTCACCTGCTTACTAATGGCCACACCATATTCTCACTCGTAAAACACCCATGCCTCGTTCCACTTATTGACTGCTGATCAACGTTAGACTTCAACACTTGCGGGTTTTGAAACAGTGGCGTTTCATCATTATTGGAAGTCATTGTCTGTTTTGTATTGTTACGACCTTGGGGGGTTTAATGTAATGAATGAAATATAAATACTGCAGGTAATCGGTATTTAGTTAAGTTAGAGATTAGATATGGAAAAACCCTCTTTATAAATGTAAAACAAGATAATAATGTTATGAATTTTGAAAACCCAAGCGACGAAGATAATCACGCGGTAATAATGTGGACGGGATTTCCCATATTCAATGGGCGTTACCATTTCGCTTCATCTGTGAAGTCGGGCTCGGTGAAGCTCGGACCGGATGGATAGATCGAAGAAGGACGATCGGATGTAGGGACGGCCTGATCGGCATCTTGGAGCTCTACGGATCCTAGAAGAAGTTCTTCGAGGAGTCTCACGTTGGATATCTACGATCTGATTCCAGAAGGAGTAGCGGTTATACTCCAATCCGATGGATCAAATATGGAATATGGGTTTAGAGATTAAGGTTTTGGTAACCAGTAATTAATCCCTTGTCGCTCTTGTTTAGTGTAATCCATTTATGTATGTCTTTTATTAATTGACGTATATCCATTATTGTTATTAACTGCTCTATAACTAATTTATGTTTGTATCTCTTATTATTGGCATTTAATGATTTATGTTTGTATCTCTGATTACTCTTATTAATTGATGTTTGTATTCTATTGTTTCTATTGTTTGTAATTCTTGCTTTGTACTTGTACTTCGTTGACAATTATTGTAAAGCTGACGGTAATAAACCCCCATTGGTAAGACCTATATACATGATTAGGAGTGAACCATTTTCTATCCTAGAAACCCCCACCCCCAGGGACGTAACAGTATTTAGTTTGATATGCCATTATATCAAGTATTGACTGATTAATCTGAACAATGCCTACAAATTGTGCACTTTGAAAAACCATAGATCATAGAACTTAATATTGCGGATGACCCAAATGAGCAACATTCGGTATAGTACTTGACAATTAGAGTTATGTCCGTTAACTTTACGAAAGATTTGAGTTTGAAAGCTCACAAAATTTTTTGAACTCGTGCAAAAACTAAAGCCAGCCAACACGACCATCGAACCGTCGTACATTTGTTAAACGAATTCAAAACAAAGTTTCTGGTAAAAATCATGCGATTTTGAAGACCCGTAAATTATATAAAGTCTCTATACAACCTCAATTGCCGCAAAAAGAGATAAAAAAAAAATTGATTACCAGTTTAGACTTACTTCGAATCAATCAAGATAGCCACATACTATTTAACTAATAAATAAAGTTAAATTTATGACAAACAGCACTATTTTTATACGTTTTATTTTAATTTAAAATTCTATATATATATATATATATATTTTATTATCGAATATCAATTATTTTCACGCGAACCGCCACTGTATTCATACAAACCGAATATATTATAAATTCATACCTGATAAACGCCGATTTAATTTTCACGTAAACTTCAACCCTTGACACACATTTGCGAACGTTTTATAAATATACTCGGAAAAGTCGCTTCACTAAGGGATTTTGATTTCGAGCATGCACATAAATAGTTATATTTGTAGGGTGCAAAATTTTAACTATATATATATATATATATATATATATATATATATATATATATATATATATATATATAGTTTATTTAGGCTTTTATTGAAAATTTTCAAATAAAACTAATTCGTATATTAAAATAAACATATTCATATTATGATACATCTCTAATAAATTTAGTTGTTGACTTTCATTTTGGAATGATGTTTAATATTTTATAGGATAAAATTGTCGATTTAACGATTAACCATCGAATATTTATTTTGATAAAATAATATGGCAAATATTTAATATTATAAGAATTTTAAGACTTATATATAAAAAGTCAAATTTGACAATTTGTGTAAATATTGTGAATTGTCATTTATTGTAACATATAGCACACATGAATCCTTGTCATCGTCATAAATTCTAAACGTGTCGTCCGTTTGTTTTCAATATGTTAAAGTTTAATTAACGTAATGTTAATGTTATGACAATACGTTTTGTTGTTACAGGTTACGAATGGGTCGGTTGGAGAAATGACACCGCGGGTATCACCGGTCACGTGGAAATATTATTCGAATTTTCCGATGTCAGGAATTTCACGTCGATGTTTATTCACACAAATAACATGTTCACGAAGGATGTTCAGGCGAGTTTTTATTTATTTATTTTTTTTTATCAATTAATTTATATTGTATAAAAAATATATATATATAACGTACTACACTGATCAAAAAGTGAGGTGACATTATCGTTTAAAACTTTCGAGCATTAATTAGGAGGGAAGGAAAATTGTGTTGTTCCGCAACCGCCGTATTCGCCTGATTTGCGATTCCGCGCGACATGTGGCTATTCAGCAAACTCAAAAGGCAGATACGAGAACGTTGTTTTGACACGATTGATTAGATAAAAATTAAATCAATGAAAATCTTGAAGAATATACTGGAAAAATAATATTCCGACTGTTTCGATAACTGACAAAAGCATTGGCAAAAGTGCGTTTTATCGGACGGGAATTAATTGGAAGGGGATGAAATTTATTTGGAAGAATTTACATTTTGAAAACAAATTCACCTTACTGTTTTGATCATAGTGTTATATTGTATTCTTTGTGTATTGAAAAAAAGTCAAAGAAATTTTAATTTTATTTTTAAAATGTTTTGGAACATTATAATAATGTTCCAATCTCCATATTCGCCAAACATAGCCCCGTGTTTATAATAAAAAGTACCTGAGAGGGCAATTGTTTTACATAAAGTGAAATAAAAAAAAATTGTTCTAATAGTATTATGAGGATTGAAACAAACATCGTATATGAATAAATAATGATTTTTTTTTTTATTAAATAAAATGAAAATTTCTATTACTTTTTGAACATCGTATGTTGTTGTATATAATTTTAGTTATTCTGTCAATCTTTTTTCTTTCCTTTGCTCGAACTAGATTTTAATTTTCAGGTTTTCAGTCATGTTAAAGTATTCTTTAGCATAGGTGGAGTGCATTTTGGAGGAGAACCGGTGGATTTTGCATATATGCCAGACACGGCACTTCATATATCGCGTTCAGTTACTGTCAAGTTACATAATAGAATAGGAAAATTTTTAAGGTTGCACTTGTATTTTGCATCGAGATGGATTATGATAAGCGAGATTGAATTCGATTCCAGTGAGTATGAAATATTTATAACGTTTTATAGTCTGTAAAATATACATTTAATATTTACACTATATGTTTTTCGTGTGAAATTTTCTATGTCTATTTTGTTATATTCAAAATTTAATATTTGCACTAGTGAATTTGCATATAAATTCATAATATTCTGATTGAATATTGCATATTCAATGATAATCTTATGCGCAGACGTAGAATGATAAACGTGACTTTAATACTAGAGTTTGATATAAAAATTGCATAAGACTCGTTCGTATTTATAAAAATAGAATAGGAAATCGATAATGTCACATATATATATATATATATATATATATATATATATATATATATATATATATATGAATTAAATATAAAAATAAATATTTGTCGAATTTTATCGTGAAAAATTGAACTTATATATTTATATGATGACGTGGTGGCAAATCAATAAGCAATATCTAGTATTATTTGTGGCGACGCGTATCCCCTGTTGGGAAATTTCTATTGAAAAAGTTTTTCATTGTGTCAAAACAGAGTTGGCCGTCGGAAACTTTTCCGAGGAGGTTTACGACGTAACCTTGAAAGAGCAAGGGACCGGTCACAGTACACAAAGCACCAAAACTTGGGGCGATCCCCTGATGAGGGACGAAGTGCCCACAACGCTCAAGGGCATAGTTCGCGACATCGAAAGTGAACATCTCACTAAAAAAGGTAAATAAATATATTTATGTCGAATTTTTATACGTTTTTAATGGTTTAACAGTAGTTAAAAATCAGTATAATATTAAAACTATATAGTCTTCATACATCTTTAAAGATATGATTCGTAAGAATGATGAATATGGGGGGGGGGAGCAGCGTGAGAATGATGAATTATACTGTAAAAATTAAATTAAAGTTCAAATGAAAATAATAAAAGATGAGGTATAATAATCGTAATTAATAATTGCGATTTTCACAATTTGTCAGCTTTTATATTATACAAATGGATGAACGTTCTTAAGACCATGGGCCTATGGTATTCGAGGACGATTTCGAAAGCTTTTGTCGTAACATTATATTAAATACATAGCGCAATACTAATAGTAGAAATACTCGAGCGCCGAGAAATAAATAGCGAATGCCAAACGACAGGGTCGGCACTAGGGTGGATATTTATCATCGCCGGAGCTTTCAAAATGCGACGCTCGCTTTCTCTCCTCATCAATCAGGTGGTTAATTTTTAAAACGGGTTGACGGGCCCTTCGTTGCGTTTTGCCTTTTCATAATTCATTTGTCACCTGTCCTTATAGCACACCTTATAGCGTTCGTCCCTTTATCCCTGAATAATTATTGCGTCCTTATTTTTTTTTTCATTTTTTTTTTTTTGTTTTCGTTCCCCAGGTATGAGAAGCCTTCCGGCGAACGACGTCGACACCGAAGAACCTTTTGGTAGTACGTCTGAATATTTGGTGGTGGGTATTTTGTCTTCGGTGGCCGCCCTTCTTCTGGTGGCTATAATTTTCGTATCTGTCAGGAGCCGCACCAGCAGGACACCCCTCAGTCCGACACCGCATAATATACTACCCGGGGTGGGTATAACACTTGCGCTTCAACAATTCATCCCCGACTCCGAAAAAGAGACCTTTTCTCATATTTTATCGTTACATAACTTCCGGAGATATCGCATAATTTCATATTCTTCCGTGACAACCTTGGTACAAAAATCGACCGATATATATTTTTTTTCTACCATTGATTCACAACGATATATTTTCAGTCCGAAATAATATATAAATATTTATTATCGTCAAATTTATCACCATCATATAGTGTGAAATATTTTAATTAATATTATTAATATTAACCCTTTGTATTCGAGAGGTGCCGTTTTGTCATCATTTAGTTTTAAATTAAAACTAGATGCGCAGCAATTGACTATTTATATTAATTCCTTTGTAACAAAAAAAATGTAAGATAAGAAATATTTAATAAATATAAAAGTATTAAAAACATGTTAACTATTTGTACTCAAGAGGTGCAGTTTGATCACCATTTATATTAATGCATGAAAATTTATATTTATGTTTATTTCTATAATATATAACGAATTCACACAATCTTTCTCCATAATATTATTAAGTGTAAAAATAACAATATTATTTTTATTATTTTAAATTAGTCCGAAACTATTTAACTACAAACCGAACTGCATTTTAGACATTGAAACTTTGTAATTTTTTTTTTTTTTATTTAAACTTTACAATTTTTCCAGAAGAACTACTGAAGTTAAAAATTTCAATCCTTATAAAAATGTTTGTTTAGAACGCAATATCTCAATATAGATTTTTTTCAATATATATATATATATCCTTTATAATCATTTATTTTTTTGCATAATAATTTTAAATTTGTAGTAAAAAAATATGCGTGTTAATTTTAGAATATAAAATATTCTAAAGCTATAAAATATGAAATATGTATTGAATATCATATTAGGCATATCTATGAATTATATATATTTTCAATAATACAAACATTTGTATTCATTCAAATAAAACGATTTGGGCGTTATGTAATATTATGGTGCCTTAGATATTAGCGGGTTGATAAGATGAGATCTCACCAAAAAAAAAAAAAGAAAAAAAAAGGGTGAAATAGATAAGGAGAAATAGTGAAAGGATAGAAAGTAAGAGAGAACGAAAGAAGAGAAGAGTATAGTAGAAGAAGAAGAAGAAGAAGAGGAGGAAAAAAAAAGTTACGGACGCCTTTGATCCTTTCAGCAAAAACGGATAAATGGGCCGAAACCTGATAGCAAATTTTCTTCGATTGTTGTTATACTTCTGACTTGGAAACGTCTGAAAAATGAGATCGTTTTCCGACAACCTTTTGCACGATCCCGTGGGTTAATGAAGCTTTCACTGCGTAACTACTACAATTCGTTTATATCGAAACGGAATGTTTCAAAACATACGAAAAACTAACACGTACACGCGTGTGTGTGTGTGTGTATGTGTGTGTTATTTTTTTTCTCTTTTTATATTATTATCATTATTTATAATAAGTGATACGATATAGAGAAAAAAAATATTTTGTATAAATATGCGAATGATTAGTATACGAAATATTATACTATGATTTTTTTTTTGTATTATATTATAATATATACTGATGATAAAAAAATATTTATTAATTTTTAAAATAATATAATTTATTCGTAATATGATAATAGTTTATACGAAATATACTAAAAATTTTAATTTTATATATTTTTTTATAACAAAATAATTATATTATAAATAAATGCCCAATTTGATAATCGATATGAAATATATAGCATATTTTCGTATATAAATTATATATATAATTTTTAAAAATATACTTTATCTTTTTCTATATCGATAATCATCAATTGAGAACCACTGATATAATTCTATCACACTAAAATTATAAATAATATTATATTTTAACTTTAATATATTAGTTAACGTGATAAATATTTTTTGTAATGCTTAATTATACGTCAAAAATATATAATTTTTAATAAGAATTTTATATATATATATATTACTTGAGTCCGATTGGTATGACATCAGCGGGGATTAAGTACTACGTCATATTAACCGGAGAGCCATATTAATCACACTTAAGCAGCACATAGATTAGAAATTGGGGTATGATGGATGTTTTACATTAATTAAACTGTCACACTAATCGGACTTGATTACATAAATATATTTTTTTTATAATTTAAAAAAAAAATGTTTCAAATCACACACACACACACACATATATATATATATATATATATATATATATATATATATAAGTAGCAAATATCGGTTGCGGTTTCGAGCCCTTTAGGGCTAATCGATTCCAGTTGCCGAACGAGCGTTTTAAATGTCACATTACACTCGCGATTAGCCGCTTTAAACTGCGTCATTTTAATTATACGCAAAATATGCTAGCACAATATTATATATAACGGCGTGTCTGTTTTGTCGTATATATGTATATATGAAATCGTCCGCGCGTATACATTTGGCGAATACGTAGGCGGATCCGTTACATAGTATGTAACGTATGCGCTCGTTGATTTATCGTATGCGCAATTTGTCCGCGGAAAACGATCGTTTTAAACCCGCATTACAGACAGATAGTATTACATTTTCGCCCTTATCGCTGCTGCCAATTTCGAATTCAATAATATATTTGTCGCATATGAAACGTGCGAAACACAACGGATTTATTTACATAGAAAAAAAATTATATATATATAGTTATGCTGCTTTTAGGTTATGTTTAAAGTTCGTTCGACTATCGCATAACGATCGATTAGATTACTATTGTCGGGTAATTGATTGTGATTTCAAAATGACGGTTAAATAACAGGGGTGTTCAAATTTCGTTTTGAAATTCTAGTTGGCGTACTAACGATGGGGAAAGAGATGATAGCTTTTTTTTTTTTGCTCGTTTGCATTAATTAACAAACATAAATATTAAAATGTCAAAAATTTTACATTTCAACTTGCTTAAAATTTTACTTGCAACTTGAAACAGTTTTTTTGGGCAATTGAAAATAGTCTTGTAGACCGCGATTGTTCATTTGGACACTCCTGCAATGAAGCAGTTTGATTAACGTATATCAATAAATACGTTGTGTTTAAAGCTAATTTCTTTTGAATCATAATTTTTGATGTTCTCATGGATGTTACAATAATTAATTATGTTTCAGATTTTGATTATCGATTGATCAAAAGACCACATCCACTGGAATATTATTGATATTTTTGTATTTTAAAATTTTTACAATCAATTATTTTAAAAATAAAATAAAAACACCAAATCGAATATTATTAATATAATATGATAAAGCACGGTTAAGTGACCTTGAAAGTTAAGTGAATAAATCCTCCATATTCCCCAGACATTACTCCGGCGGATTATCGTTTATTTCGCTCAATTAAATCAAATCCATTTAGCTTTTCATACAAAAAAAAAATATGATGGATCGTTTTGTGAATATTATAATATTCAACGATGAAAACTATGCTGGCGTTTAAAGGTTGTTTTATTTTATTTATTTTTGATATCAAAATTCTTCACATACATATATTGAATGAACGAAATTTTTATTATATTTTTGTTATATATAATAATAATAATAACGAATGGATATATGTTGAAAAAAAAAAAAGTGATATTGTAGCAGCTAATGAAATAGCTCACTCACGGTAAATATTCGATCACATATTTGGAGTACGTGCTTTTTGGAAATTTGAGCACGTACTCGACTTCATTCATAGTATTCAAGTAGTAATCGGTATACCCGATGTCGGTTTCGCGTTTTAAATTGCGTGACTTTGTATTTTGGCTCGTTTTTCGTGGCATCCGCGAGGTCATCCATCATCCCTTCATCCGTGGCCGTCGCCCCACGCCAACCGGGGGTCGGGGGGTTGTGAAAGTGAGGGGGGGTGGGAAGGAGAAGATTATTCTTTAATTATTTATAATCTTGTCATAAAAGCCGTACCCCCTGCCCCCCGTCGAACCATTCCCATCACCTTCCCGCCAGAAACGGACGGTTTCCCTTTTGTTGCCGCGATATAAACCAAAAGCCCTTCCTCGACGCTGAAAAAGCGACATATCCATTATCCTTATAAATATATTTGTTTTAAACGCTTCTCTTCAATCTCTTTTTTTTATTATTATTTTATATATATATATATATATATATATATATATATATCTTGTCTTGTCTTTCATGTTTGTATCGGCCTTTTGCGTTCGTTTGTTCGAGGGTGGAATATTCATTATTGTTATTGTTGTGCGCCCGCTTTGAGGCATTCACGACTCGCAGATGATGCAAACTTTTATTTATTCCAATGTGCGGGACGGGGGGAAGTGCGCTCGAAATTGGACGACGTTCCAAATATAATTCCGCTGTTATTTTACAACTATTTGCGGTTTAGAGTTATGATTAGGACGCCAATCAAACTTTATACACGCTAATTAAATTTGTCAGTTTAAATCCAATTATTTACAACTATTATAAACAATGTATATATATATATATATGGGGATGATTTGTATAGAAACTATTTTTAACATTAATTAATTTTAACATTAGTCAATTTTCTTTATTTAAAAAATATGTATTCTATTAATTAAAGAAAAACGCATACGATTTTTCCGAATTTCCCCTTTGAGTGTAAAAAATAAATAAATAATTTCGTTCATTCGGGGGGTAGCATGTGTGCAACGCCGGCAATGGGTTATCGACAAAAGGTTTATTATAATTTAAATCGAAACAAGACTTCAAAGCAACGTCGTTATTTGAGTGCATATGAAAAGCTTTGAAGTCCTTTCCGTTTATTTTTACATATATATATATATATATATATATATATATATATATATATATATATATATATATATATATATATATATATATATATATATATATACAAATATTTTTTTAAAGAACGACAAAAATTGCTACCGAAAAACGTTCGTAATTTTATGAAAATTTATATTATTCTAACGCGCAATTGCTTTTCAATTGTATGGCGTTTTGAAAATGGAAATTTATATATATATATATATATATATATATATATATATATATATATATATATATATAATACTTTTATTTCAAACGGATTCTGTATATAAAAATTTTATATATTTTTTTCCGCATACATTTATATAAAGCGATCGATGAATTTAAAATTTTTATAATATATTTTTAAAGTTTGAATTTATCTATATTACAATTGAATAATGTAGATTATATAAATCTTTAATAAATAATGTCATTTCAAAATAGAAAATATTGCCGTGTTAGAACAATGAATATATGGTTAGAATCTTCAATATTTCGTCAGTTAACATAAATCTTATCAATTTTAACTCCGATATAAAAGTTAAATATTTCAAATTTATAGATAGAATAAAATAATTTTTTTTCACAGAAAAAAATAAAATAAAATTGAAAATATATACCAAATTTTGAAAATTATTGCGTATATATAATAGCGACAGTGCTTCATTAGCGATTTGTATTATATTTAAATTTGACTAAATAATGAAAATAGATCGATTATATATTAGAAAATATTATACTTTTCAGCGGCTCAAATTAATGAATTTTCTTTCATTACTAAAAATTTGTCAAAATTCATTCTTTTTTTTTAATTAATTATACATTATATATATATATATATATATATATATATATATATGTATTTAATTTAATTATATATATATAATTGTAGCAAATCGTGGAAAGTGTTAATGGATCAAGATTAGAGGACGACAAAGAAGAAGTGACATACCACGAACCGTATCAGGTGACGTCTTATCAGCCCTCAGTGCCACGAAGGGTATCTCCTCGTTACGGTAATTAATTCTATACTAAAATATCAACATTCGTCAACAATTATATAAAATTATAATATATATATATATATATACATAATTTACGTGTAACGATTTAAACAGATATTGGCCAGGCGATGGTGCATGAATATTTTGCATCGAGTGCTAGAGAAACACGCGAACCGGAACGTCCGCCGCCGCCGCCATTTTTATTACCGTTACCCGATTTAGGCCTTCCGGAATTAAATCTACCCGTTCACATATACGATTCGCCCGTTTTTCCATCCAGACTCTCGATAGGACCGGAACAATTTTACGAGTGTGTTAACGGCGTTGAACAGACGCCGCCCACCGTGCCATTGATAACGGCGCAAACGATAAAAAAACTGGAAAACAGACCGAGAACATTGAAATATACGAGGGACGTCGACGACGACGCCGTCGAAGTGATGGATTTTCCGTGGAAAAATTTAAAAGTGCGTCACGTGATCGGCGACGGTCAATTCGGTGGCGTTTTCATGTGCGAAGTTGTCGGTAAACCGCCGTGTTCGCAAGTCATCAAAGGTGACCTGGTAGTGGTTCAAACATTGAGAATGGACTGTACGCCGGCGGCTAGTAGAAATTTCGATCAACACGTATTGAGATTGAACCGTTTGAGACATTCGAATATCGGCAAAGTTTTGGGCTGTTGCCGTGACGATGACAAACCGTACGGTTTAGTTATGGAGAATCTGTATGCCGGAGATTTGAACGAATTTTTGAGAGATAGAATGCCGGATCTGAACTCGAAAGACTCCGACACCACGCTCAGGTGAATGTTTATATTTGATTTAAAAAATTTGATTTTTTTTCTTTCATAATTTTAATCGAATCGATCAATACTGTGATCAAAATTTAAGGTGAAATTGTCATTTAAAATTTCTAGAATTTTTTTTTTAAGATGTTAGGACTTTATATATACATTTGTTTGTCAAAAGGTTTAATTATCTCCGAGTTACACGTGTTTTTACAATAATTGTTCAAAAACTCGACTCGTATCGTTCCGCAACCACCGCATTCGTCTGATTTGACTCCGTGCTACTTATGGCTATTCAGCAAACTCAAAAGACCAATGTGTGAATCGGAAAGCATGAAATTGATTTAGAAGAATAGATAAAGCATTTACAATTTATAAACAAATTCGCCTTACTTTTTGATCAAAGTGTTATATGAAATAAATATCAAAAACTGAATTTGAATCGGAATAGCATGATTTTATATATATATGCATTTTATGTTAATTTAGTATCTAGATATAGGCGTACACATTCTAAATAAATATTAAATTTCAGCATTGGCTGCCTAATTTATATGGCTGCGCAGATAGCATCGGCAATGAAATATTTGGAGGCTGTAAATTTTGTCCATAAAGATCTAGCAACGAGGTGAGTGAATGCCACTATTTAAAACAGTATTAAATATATATATATATATATATTATTGTAACAAAAAAAATCACGATAATTATAATACAACACGCGCCAAAAAAAAATGTCGCAGATTCACGCGGATATATTTCATATATATATATATATATATATATATATATATATATATTTTTTTTTTTTTTTTTTTAATGAACATCATTCGTTATTTACTTGTTTCTATTTTATGAAGAATTTATAATCGTTTCATATTTAATGTGCGGCAACTGCGAATGTTATTTAATATTAAAATGGTTGTTGAAAGTCATGTTTTGCATTAGCAATTGCGATAAACTTGTATACATATATATATATATATATATATATATATATATATATATATATATATATATATATATATATAATTATTCATCATAATTAATTTTAAAAATATCAAATCATAAAATTGATTTTACGATTGAGAATCATTCATATTAAAGTTGATTAATTAATTTATTAATGTGATTTATGATTATATTTTTAATATTGTAAAACGCAGCGTTGTTTTATCATAATATATAATTTGAATCTTTAATTATGTTATGGAAATTGTGCGAGCAAACGAGATCTGAGAATTATAATCGTCTTCAATAATTAAGATCGAGCGGTGAACGTTCACATCGAACGCGGACGCGATGTTTGTTTTTCAACCCTTTAATCAAAAGGGATAATGTTTTTCAAAGTTGTCTTTGCGGCTTACGTGTGGCTTTAATCATTTTTTTTAATATTTTTTTGAAAAAAAAGTCTTCCGAAACACTTTGCCGACAACGGCTCGGAATAGTTTTATATTAATTCCGAGAAAATCTTTAATATTCGGATTTTTCACAAAAAAAAAAATGTAAATTTTTAAAATATTTCGCTCGCTTGAAATTTTTACGAAATTAATTTTTTCATAATCATTTCTTTGTTATATATGATAAAAGTATAATTTTAATATATATTTTTTGTAACTATTTTAAATTAAAATAAATCTTTAATGTAAAGAAATAATTTAAATACGTAATTAAATGTAAAATTTTAAGTAAATATTTATATATATATATATATATATATATATATATATATATATATATATATATATATATATATATTATAAATTATACAAATTTGTTATTATTATTTTACGAAACTCTGCAGCGATTTATATATTGCGCTCTATATTTTAATTTATGAATAAAATAAATACTAGTCAAATATATAAATAAAGTATGTAAATATTTAAAATATATATTATATAAAATTTTTAAAATTTATATTAAGTCAAAAATGAAATATATATTTATTTTATAAATCCCATGACGCGACTGAACACGCATAGTTTACTTTTTATTACAACGAATTGAAAATATTCCGTTTTAAGTTTACAAATTCATATATATATATATATATATATATATATATATATATATATATATATATATATATATTGCCTAGGAAAGATCAATAATTTACAAACCTCAGTGTGAAATAAAATCATTAATCACTCTGAAACTGAGTATTCCATACTTTGGGTTTAGTCTCAACAATCACATTTCATAATAAATATATATATATATGGTATATATATATATATATATATATATATATATATATATATATATATATATATATATATATATATTAGTATTTATATAAAAAAGATTTGTTTCGTGAAAAAGCGATGTAGAATTGTCGATTTTCAATATTTTATTTTGGAATCGCAGAACGCTTTTCGAATAATAAAATTGAAAATCACTAAATGATTGATTGATTAATTCAAAAATTCTTGTCGGATAGCAAAATCAGACCTTTTGGCATGAAAAATAATACGATTTCAGAAAAATTATCTTTACTTCCAAAAAAAAAAAAAATAATATTTTTTTGAACATATTTTGAGATTAAACGGCGTTAAGCATAAAGTATACAAATCCGAATGAAAAAGTTTATATTTTTATGTTATTCAAAAACCAATTGACAAACATTTATAAATAAATTAAAAGAGAAAGTTTTTTTTTTAGATTTAATACGAGGAAAATATTTTTCTTTTATGTATAATTTTAAATATTTTTTTTTTTACTAAACAAAATGATCAAAGCAAAGCATGAATAAAAATAGGTTCAACGATATCTCAACTTAACGTTAAAGAATCTTTGAACTTTTGGCTACTTTCAAATATACATTTGTAAATCGATATATTTTACCAGTAACATGATATAAAAAGAAATTTTAATCGAATAATAAACCAAAAAAAAAACATATTTTTTTTTTTAATTATGTATTATAACAACATCACATCGACTTTATATCAAAAGTTTAATATGTGTTTTAAAATTGATTGCATCTGTGGTAAGAAACAACCTGTAGTTAAATTCGTTTACTTACAAAAACTAAATTTACGACATAATTGATTAATAAAAATTTCAATATTATTAATATTGCATAATATAATAGCAAACTTCGTCATCTTCTTCCAATATTACAATTATATATAGTAATGGAGATCTTTGGCCTGATTCAATTAACGCCTCTATTCATCCATATATATGGCACTTTCCAGTTGTTGATACCAATAATCCTATTTCAAACTCACTTCAGGCCATCTGGTTTCATGGTGTGCAATTAAATCACTTTGTTATTTGAGTTTCGGTTCATAATGTAAATCTAAATATAGATTTTCTAATTTCATGACACAAAACAACGGTCCACTGTCGTTTGCATTATGATAACATTTATAATGTTGACACACGTGATAATTGGTTAATTCAAATGATTACTTTCTAACCTGAAAATTTACTCTTTATATATATATATATATATATATATATTTATCAAAATATATATATATATATATATATATATATATTTGACTAGTAATTAAATGTGTGTTGTGCGTGCGCGCGTTTCATTTATGAATTTTCAGGTGATGTACGATTATTTTGATTTCGGTTTTCTTTCTTTTTTTTATATGCAGAAACTGCTTAGTGGGCAACTCGTTTCTGGTGAAGGTTGGCAATATTGGCATCGGTAAATTGCGTTACCCTCAGGATTACTACGTCGTCGAGAGGAGGAATGGACCACCGTCTCCCATGCCAATACGTTGGATGTCATGGGAGAGTGTTTATATGGTGAGTATTCAATGTGTACTTGTAAATAAATATTTATATGTATACACATTCTATATATATATATATATATATATATATATATATATATATATATATATATATATATCCCCATTTACATGTACGTGAATGTGCACGCGCGCGCTTTCCCCTATACGAATTTGCATATTTGAAACTGCATACAAAATGCATGACACGATCGTTAGTGCGCACACGCACGCACACACGAACCGAAAGACACACGTTTCATATGAACAAATATGCAAATTTGTATACGGTTAAAATTTTCGATGCTGCGATTTATTTATTTATTTATTTATTTTTAATATATATATATATATATATATATATATATATATATATATAATATACATGTGAAATTTACGTGCGCATTTTAAAGTTTCGAAATCGTTCATGATTCATTATGTTTTGTTTACGCGGCTGTTTATGATTGCATTTTGAATTACATCCGAACGTGTGCGGTATGATTATAAAATTATAATCAGTTTTAATTGTCGACGTTGTACGTTTATTATTATTATTATTATTATTATTATTTATTTTCGTATTTTGGATTTAATCGTAAACGAGCGTCGACGTTGTTATTCTGTTCACGTATTATAAATGACATTGTATAAAAAAAATCTTTTATATTAAAATATAATAAATGTGATAAAATATTTATGATTTTTTTTTTATAACAAATATTTTTTTTTATTTATTCTTCTAAATCAATTTCATCCCCTTCAAAGTAATTACCGTTTGATAAAACTTTTTACAGTCCTCGAAACAGTCGGAATAGTTTTTTTCCAGTATAGCTTTAAAAAACTTCTTCGATTCGGTTTTTATCTCCTCAATCGTGTCAAAACGGCCTTTTGAGTTTTCCGATTAGCCAAAAGTCGCACGGTGCTAAATCAGGCGAATACAGCGGTTGCGGAGCGATGTGACTTTTGGCAAAAAAGTCACATCACAAAAGAAATTACTTCACCATTATAATGATGAAGTAATCAAGAATTGTAAAAACACGTGTAACTCTGAGATAATTAAATATTATGACAAACAGACGCTTGGCAAATTTTATAGACAGTCCTACTAGGAAATAAATTTATAATTTACCTTCCTAATGATCGAAAGTTTTAAATATCAATATCAATTTAGTTTTTGATCACAATGGTATATCATAAAATTATAATTATTTTTAATTAAATTATTTTCTATTATTATAACAATTTTTAGAGATATTTTCGTAATATCTAAACTGCTAAAAATTTTCATCGATTAATCAAAGAATATTTATCGAATGCTATGTTAATTAAATTAATTTTTACCTTAATATATATATATAGATATAAGTATTTCGCATATAAAAAAAAATGTTAATTAAATTTTTTTAGATACCGTATATTTTATGAAAGAGGCAATTTTAAATTCCTTATGTAATATTTCGTGAAATATGTGTTTCATACATTTTTATTAATTATAAAAATTTAATTTATATATTTTTTTTTATATTAAAAAAAACACTTGAAATTTTATTCGTGAAAGCTTATTTTCAAAATTTCAGTTGAATTATTAAATATTAATTGAAATTCTAATTGCAAGTCGATAACAAATATATTAACATGTCTTTTTGAATTGAGATTTTGTTTTTAATATCTAAAAATATTACTATTATTATTTTTTTTTAATGGGAGACGTTGACGCTTTTTCATTCTATTTGAATTTTTTTTTTTTGGAATTCTATTTAATTTCCCAGTTTTCTTATAGATCTTGATAATGGTGTGAAGCGTGATCGTTTCATTTCCTTGTCATATCTTAATCTGAAATTCATTTCCTATTTATTTTTTAATATACGTTATTTCAACACACACACACACACACACAGTTAACAAAAACTTCAATTCGTTCGTAATTCAACATCTTAAAAAGTTGGTCGTCGGTTACAATCCCAAATAACTCGATTCGCTTATTCATAATTTATGGGGTCTACGGGAAAATGGGGTGGTCCGCATGGAAAATGGGGAGTGGGGGGGAGGGGAGGCGCGCCGGAAAACTTTGTAATTTTCAGATTTGAATTTAAAATGGTGGACATAATTTCAATATTGTTACACGTGTAAAACGGATTCGGGCGATTTGCGAAAGTACAAAATGTTTCGTGTTCCGATCGACCGATCCACTTTCGGTTTTGCGCTTTTACGCCAATTTCCCTAAATTAACTTCGGCACGCCATTATTGCCATACTCGGAATTAATTTCGAATCCTTCTTAGAAAATGTAAGCAAATCTTCGTATTTTATTAATGCCTTCGTATTTTAATTGTATCGTTCACTAAATTTGACTAGGAAATTAACGATTTGTTGTTGCTGTGAAATGTTTAATTTGTTTCGTTCGCTATCATTATATACATTATTCATTATAGTACTAAAAAAAATATATATATTAATAAAATAAAAATATGTAAACGTTAATAAAGTTTTTTTTCAATGTCGAGACGTCAGCATTACGTTCAACCGTCAAACATATTTCATTCTGAAAAAAAAAAGTTAAATTTAAAATTCAACATCTCGCGTTCTGTACAACTTGATACAGACAAGCGAATTTAAACCACTAGACTATATAACTTAAAATTTTATATAGCCACATTCATATATAAAATGTTACATCCTTTTTCCTGTATTGCTATTTTGCTAGCTTCCAGCATATCGTCCTCGACTACTAAACTTTTATACATACACGGTGTATATAAAAAATAAATGATTTTTTTTTTTTGGTGAGTGAATTTTATTTATATAGAGATTAAACATTCAATATGGTTCAAAATGTTTACCATCATGTTAGACATGTTTACCAATACAAAAAAAAAAAAAAACGAAAAAAATCGTATCAATCGGACTAATATAACTAATTGAAAATTCCTTTTACTTTTGAATTAAAAATAAAACGATTTGTGTATTTTTGGCATAAATAATACTGCAATAATGTATTTTTTTTTTGTGCAAAAATTGACATAATTTTTTAATTTTGATAATGTTGACACAAGCCAGAAAGTAATTCATAGCTATGAGAATTTTTTTTAACATCGAATAGCACACGTATGGAACTTAAAATATGTATTTTTAGATGTTACATCTTTCCTGCTTTTCTACACGGTGTTAAAATATGGATAGTAGATCATGGAAACAAAGAACATTTGAAAGCTTTTAAGATACGATGCTACCGGAAAATTCTAAGAATATCTTTGACCGATAAAGTAGTAAATAAGGAGATTTTGGATAAAATTATATGAAATCAGAAATACTAAAAACGGTTAAATTAAAAACAATTCAATACTTCGGCCATATCTTGAAAAATGATAAATACAATCTTTTCCAAAAAAAAAAAAAAATGGATGGAAAAATTCAAACTCGTTGTTTGAAGATTTTTTGTCGTCAATTCAACCGTTTATCAATAGAATTCTTTCAAAAGTTTTATTAGTCATGTGTATAGCCAATCTTTTTAAGGAGACGAAGTGAAGAAAGGGAAGAAGAAGAATGACCCAGATTTCATATTCGCTCTTAAAATTATAATTTAAAGCCATTTTAAAAGATTGAGTTTCATAAGTGATTTGGGTTTTGGAAAAAGAGCAATTTTTTGAGAGATAATATTGAAATAGACGAATAAAAAAATTATTCCCATGATAATGAAAATTTTCAATATTTTTTGAACACCGTATGCATTATACATGTACACACACATACATACACACACACAAACATATACAAGTTGTTTCGTAGTAATTTCTAACTCGAAACGTGTACGTAGAGTGGTCTTTTATGTACATTTTTACAACGTGTCGCACACGTTTTGACGTCCGTGTACATAGGGTGCATTTGCGAAGACTATATACAAAGTGACGGTCGACAGGTCCGCACTTCACATTCGCGCAAATTAGCTTTGTACCGACGATAAATAACGTGTCTGGCAACCGTCACGAACTCCACCGGTATGCAACTTGCTTGGTCTGTTGGTCTGCGAATCTCCATCGTGGGAGTTGTGGTCGGTTTACCAACGCAACCCCTGACTGATATGCATCGTTTAGTGTGCATCCTTGCACTGCAATCCGTGAGCCGTCTCTAAATTGTGACCGCTGTACATTCACACTTTTACCTCCCACTACTTCCCACAACTCCCCAATCTCCACCCCATCTTTCCCATCACTACCCATAACTCCCAATCCCTATCCCATCTCCCCCACCACTCTCCCATATACTCCACCATCTCCCCACCACTCTCCCATATACCCCACCACTATCCCATATCCCCCACCATTTCACCAAAATTGTGAACGAATTACGTTTTCAGTTATTCTGAAATTTGTTTACCTTATCCTAATTTAAATTTAAATTTATTTTAAAATTGGTAATTTGATTTTTAGTACGATTTCGAATAAAATGAAAATCATTCAAAATAATATATTAATACACAAATTGAGAAAATAACGAGATTATTTAAAAAAAATCGCATTACAATTGACGCTTTAAAAAAATTAAGTATTTTTTTTTCACTGATATTATTTTTATAATAACAATGCGTTATTATTCATATAATTCATAACATTTATTTTCATTATTTGATTAAACAATATACAAATAAATTTTCTTTAACGTTAAGAATTTTATTTTAAAATAAACTTGGAAATGCTAATAATTAAAACTGATTATATATATATATATATATATGTAATTAACATTAATTGAATGACACAATATTAAACGATCCTAATGATTTTTATTAAAACTTAACTCGTCCAATTAAAAGTTTGACGTTTAATTTTTAAAAAAATGATTAAAATGTATCACAAAAAATCGTTTTTTTTTTTTTTTTTGATTAAAATATAATCGATTTTTGAAACGGAAAACACTTGTAATTTTTAATTCATTATTTATATCGAAAATTATGCATATTTTTTTTCCTTTATTTTTTTTCTATTTTTTTTATAAAAATAATACTTTTTTTTTAAATAGCGCATAAAATTGTGTCATCGTATCGATTAATCTCATTCTAATTAAGACATCGTTTAATTGAAGCAAATAAATTTGTACCGTTAATGGTCCTAATTGATTGCCGAATGTTTGCACACGTACAATCGGTCAGTTAACAATTACCAATCAATCTATAAATTCAAAACAGTATGATGTGTGTGTATGTGTGTGTTATATCCATATAAATATATCGAAATACACGTGTGTATATTTTGAAATTGATTTTAAATATTCTATGTTGTTGCTGTTTGTTGACAATAACAAAACTATGGCAAAACGTGCGACCATCAAAATGTTTTATGCATCGACGATTCAAAATATTGTGAATTTATTAATTTCTGATGGCAAATGTGCGATTCTCAAATTTATTTTATGAATCTGTAACATTTTTTTTTTCAAAATATAATCGAATGAAAATAATTATGTGTGACGATTTGATAGGCGAGAAAAAAATTGTTAAATTTGCTAATGTTCCCACTATTGAAAATTCATATTATAGCAAGATGAAATTTTTTTATCATCAATTTGTTTTCATTATTATATAAATAACTAAAAAAAAAATCTAAAATATAAAAAATAAATTTTCAATATAATTTAATTTATATAAAAAAAATATTTTATATATAATTTTTATATTAAAAAAATTAATTTAATCAATAATAAAATTTTTAATCGTTTAAAAAAATATTATTGATTTAAATGATTGAAATCATATAAAATTTAATTTTTATTTAAAATTATTATTGAAAAAAATATAGATGGCGCTGTTTGTACTCTTGTAGGTGATTGATGTCAATATCAAAGTTATTCATATATAAGCGATGTATTATTAAGTGATTTATATATATATATATATATATATATATATATATATATATATATATATATATATATACATTTCTTATAATTTTATAAAATGTATTATATAATTGTGTTCGCTCTATAAAACTGACATGTAAGTGAATTCGGTCAATGCATTTCGATCGTATATGCCGTTCGACAAATCCAAAGCGATTAATTTTAAACGTTTTGCTTTGTTGTTTAGGATAAATTTTCGTGCAGGAGTGACACGTGGGCTTTCGGCGTAACTTTGTGGGAAATGCTCACATACGGACGTGTACAGCCTTATCAGGAGCTGTCCAACGTGATGGTGATGGAAAACCTGAAACAGTTATGTCACAGCAGCGCCGAACAGGTTCGTATTTGCTCTCCGTTCATTCGGACCACTTTTCATTTTTTTTTTAAATTTTTTTTTTCATTTTCGTACATCAAAACGGGTGACGTATCACAATTTTTTTTTTTGAAAAAGTCGCACTAGTGGAAAAATCGAATTTTCGCCCATTTTTGAAAAATGTTTGAAATGTTTTCGTATGAAGAACGAAACCTAATTTATATTTATATATAGGATGTTTTTCATAAGTATACAAATGAAAATTTTAATTAAAAAAATATATTTTACTTTATTAAATAACTTTATGCCATTTTACTTGAATATAATTTCTGGCATATTAGTTGGTCTGAAGGATGTCTAAATAGAAAGTATAATTTTTCATCACTTTTCATGCAGCAATTGTAACCCTGAAATTTTATATAGTTCCAAAAAAATATATAGTTAAATTGCATGATTCGTAACCAATTCACAGGTCCATTTTAACCAGTAACTTTGTTTTGAACCTATCGAAACCAACGATTCGGTGGTCTTGTGACATTAATTCTGGCACAAATTGAATTTTGTTAATTTTCAAAATCTAAATCTTTCATAAAGTGAACGGACACAGCTCCTGAATGGATTCATTTAGATCATTCTCAATATTAAACTTCACAACAGCAATAACTAATTCAGTTCGTATTGTATGACTTCTCCGATGATGCCTGTTATCCTTTAACATAAAATTGGTGCACAATCCTTTTTTTTTTTTTGTTATTTGAATTATTTGCTATGATAGACAATTAATTTTGTACGAAGAGTGCACTGAGTTTTACGAACTGAAACATGATTTAATTTAATAATGAGTATTCATATCAAAAATCATTTTATTTTTTTATATATAAAAAAACATCCTATATATATATATATATATATATATATATATATATATATAAATAAATCCATACAGTTAAAATGATATTTAAATGAATTATATATTCAACTAGTCCGTTAAAAAAAAATGTTATCCCAAAAGTGTCACAGTGCTGATTTATTCATTATGTTATTTCAATTCGAACTTTTGCCAAATGTCGTACATTTTTTTGCGCATTATCAATATTATAATTATTCTATAAGCATATAAATATTTTCCTCAGATAAAAAATAAATTATATATATATATATATATATATATATATATAACGAAATTATACTATATATATGAAATATGCACAATAATTATAATTACATGTGTTGCGCACCGATTATTATGCACGTGTTATTATTTGACGAATGTATTTTAAAAATGTATGTAAAAAAAATATATATAATATAATTGCTTAAAATATTATCACTATAATAAATAATATAAATTTTAATATTATATAAATATTTCGAAAAATATATAACACACATGTTCAGTTCACATTAATTATTTTAATGTACACATTATTTGACATAACAAGCATTATTATGCAGTGTGATTAAAAATTACGAGATATCTATTATTTTTTTTAATATATATATATATATATATATATATATATATATATATATATATATAAAATTATTGATTCACTTACATGTTCAATTATAATACTGTAATCAAAAAGTAAGATGAATTTCATCCCATTCAGAGTAATCCGCGTTCGATAAAACTCACTTTTTCCAGTCCTTGAAACAGTCAAAATAGTCTTTTTTCCGTTATAGCCTCGAAGATCTTATTCGATTCGGTTTTTATTTCTTCAATCGTGTCAAAACGGCGATCCCGCGTTGGCCGTTTGAGTTTGCCGATCAGTCGCACGGAGCCAAATCTGGCGAATACGGCGATTGCGGAACGAATTTTTTGCCAGTAAAATCGCGAAGAACTAATGCAGTACGACATGGTACATTATCGTGAAACTAAGATTTGTAAAAATTGCGAAACGGACGCTTGGCAAATATTATAAACAGTTACCTGCCTTCCAAATGTCCGGGGAGTTTTAAATAACAATTTCATCTTACATTTTGATCACAGTTGTATATTAATTTATTAATATTTGGAAAAATTCTTTGTTTATAAAATATTGTTGATAGAATGCGTTAAAAAAATATAATATATAATATACAATGAAAAATTGAAAATATGAAAATACTTGTAATTTTTTTTAATCACACTTCATTTTTATTGCATGCATTTGAATAATGTGTTTGAAAACATTGACATTGCATGTTGACACGAATGTATTGTAATTGTATTTTTTAAACTTAATTAAAATTTTGTTTTAATTTTTAATTTTCTTGCACATCAAAAAGGGCACATTGCAAGTATGTATTTAAATATTTAAATATACTTATTTAAGCACAATTTTTTTTTATCTATTAAAACTGTTGAATTTGATCAAAATATAACGTATTATAATATTTAATATATGGAATTTTTTAAACCGTTTAATACTTTTTAAACGAGCGTGTCTCGTTTTTACATATTCAAATATATATATATATATATATATATATATATATATATACACTAGTATTAAATGGTTAATCGATAAATATTATTATAGACGTAGATTTTTAACTATTGTAGAATTTTAGTAATATTATTTATATATATTTTTAATATTATTTTTTTCGACATGTATCTATCGTGAATTTAAATAATCTCGTATGATAATTTTTCATCTGGCTTTTGAAAAAAAAAATTATGCATATTTTACTAAAATAAAATAAAATGAAAATTTAGTATATTTTAAGAGCATACAAAATGTATGAAAATTTAGAAGTGAAAAAAAAAAAAATTTATATTTATTTATAAACTTTCGAAAGGCCATATTTTAACAACTATTCACGTCGAAGACTTGAAAGTATAAAATATATTATTTTTTTTCTTTTTTTTTTTGGTATGAGAATATTTGCATAGCGACCGCGTTTGACATAGTGAATGCACAAAGGATACAAGAGTAATTACAAAAATTATGATCCGATGTTGGAAAAACGCGGTTAAAGCACCGTAGAAAATGTAAATTAAAACGCAAAGAGCGTAGTTTTTTTGATCTGACGTAAAATATTTTATGTATGAAAATTGCAAGAAAATTTTTTTTTTTTTTTTTGTAAAAAAATTAGTATGAATATATATGTTAAATTTTTTCGTGCACATTTTTATTATATTGAAAATTAGATAAAAATATTTTTTTTTTAAATATAAGTTTATCTATGATGTAAAATTTTATATGTCGCAATATTGAAAGATGAAACTTTTTCGACACCTTTTTGATTATGTAAATTATAAACTTTGATTATTAAACTTTTGATATATGTAAACAAATATTAAAAGTATATATATATAAACATATATAAAAAAAATATAATTAATATATGATATATAGAATTGATAATTTGTTGAATATATATATATATATATATATATATATATATATATATATATATATATATATATATATATATATTATGATTTTCTATATTAATTTTATATATTTTTTTTCAACTTTAGATAATGTTATCGAATCCAATAAACTGTCCGCGTGATATTTACGAGCTGATGTCGGATTGTTGGAAGAAGAACGAATCAGCGAGACCCAGTTTCAAGGAAATTCACGAATTTCTTCATGTGAAGAGCATCGATTTTCGACCAAATATTAACTGAGTTCTATTTAAAGAATATATCGTGTGAAAAAAAAAACAAACAAACAATGAAACATTACATAATTACGACAATACTGATTGTGGTGGAAAAAAAAATATTGAAATATTGAAGCATTTCTATATTATATTTATTTATTTTATTTTTTTTTATAATATTTATTTTATTTAATATTTATATTATTTATTATAAAATTTTATTAATGCTGAAAAAAATATTTAAAGAAATAAATCAGAATAATAATTATTATTTTAATGAAAAATATTTCGTTCAATATCAAACATTGAAAACGACGTCGACAAATCGATTAAAGTATAATTAAAAAAAAATTCAACATATAAACCAAGTATATTCATTAAAATCATATTTATATTATAATTAATTATCGTATATTTGCAAAATGTGCCGATTCAATTTTCAAATCAAACTACAATCGAAATTATTATATAATAATAATATAAATAATCGACGTCTTTTATATATCGTTTTTAATGAACGTAAATATTAATAGTGTGGCCGCGACTTTATATATTATTTCACTGACGTCAATTAATTAAATTATTCACGATAAAACAGTCAAAATTTCGAAATATTTACGGCGACGTGATAAAATTTAATTAAAATTTATCAAATGATACGGAACTGAATAGTAAAAAAAAATAAATTAAATTAAATTATAATAACTTTTTTTATATATATGTATATATTATATTTAAATCGCATATATACTATGATTTTCTTAGAATATATATATATTTATAAATTTCCCATTGGTGATACTTTATAATATGTATTTAATTAGTTAAAGTGTAATAATAATTAAAAAAAAACTATAAGGTAAACATAAAATATTTTTTATAAAATTTCCGTTTAAAAATGCTTGAAAATTTAGAATTTCTAGCCTTGATAATTAAAAATCCAGTGTGTGAAGTTAGACTTAACTTGTTTGCCTGTGACAATCAAATTTCAAGTTTTTTTTAACTAATTAATTATTCATTATTTATATTTGCAATTAATTACATATATTATATTTTTACATATATTACAATTATTACATATATTATATTTTTTTATTTTATTATTATATATTTTATAAATATTTGTATTATATTTTTATTTAATTATTACGTCATATATTATTAATATTATTGATTTGAAAACGATTTCATATTAATATCTATTGAATAATTGTTATTTTTTTCATACAATTTTAAGTTTAAAAAAAATTATTTATATATATTATTTAATATGTTTTGAATCAAAAAAATATCGAATTTCAATCAGCGCCGGATAATTTTCCATGCTATGAAATGGTACAATTTTATTATCCAACACTTGAACACACCTGAAAATATATAATTATGACATGAAAAATATTGTTTACATTTTCATATTATTTTCATTTAATAAATTTCAATATATTACAGTTATTATTACAAATTATCATTTATTATATATATTATCAACATTATTTTATAAAAATAATTTAGAGAAAATTTTAAAAATATCTATCTAAAAATACCCCCTATTTTCCTATTTACACCTATTTAACGAATAAACGTATAATACGTTTTATTTATGCGATATAATCGTAAAGAAACTATTTCGAACTTTATCACCATATTTATCTATGAAAAAATAAACTATTATAATTTTCATTTGTACTCGTTAAATTTATTTTACGTATTGAAAATGCTATATTTTAAATTTTCACAATATTTAATATTTTTATTGCATTTTTTTTTATATTATATATAATCTAAATAATCAAGAATTTTATTCATAAAATGGTAACGCACACGTTCGCTTATATCTATATATTTTATTTTCTAAACCTATAATTCGAATTGCGGTATTATAAATATATATTATATTTTTTTTTAATTTATAAAAAAAAATATCTATGCTTATATTTTAATTTAAAGTATTTTTACATTTAGATTAATTAATACATGTATAATATGAAAGTTAGAATTTAAATTGATGACTCGATTTTGTATGTATATATATATATATATATATATATATGAAGCATTTGTCCAAGGAGTAAAAAGAGATAAAAAGGTTCGATTTCGGTTAAACCGCTGTTTCTCAATCTTTTTTATATTATTTTTATATAAATTGTATGATTTTTTTAAACGCAATTCGAAATTTTGGAAACGAAAATGCTTTTTTTTAACATACGTATATATATATATTTTTTTTTTTTGAAAAAAATACGCAAAAATAATCTGATTAAATATCGGATATTTTAATATAATTTATTTATTTGCGCGATTATGAAAATTAATTGTAAATAAACTATACGGAGACTGCATGTTAAATTGTTACGTTAATAATAACAATAATAATAATGATTAAACTTGTAAAATCTAAATTAAATTAAATAATACTTATATAATAATTGCATTAGCGATGATATTTCAAAAAAAATATATTCTTATTTTTTAAGAATGATACTGAATAGTGTAAAATTGTGCGATGGAAATTACATTCGTATTTTATAATACCATCAGTTTTCGATTTACGTAGACATAATTAAATGTAAATTGTTTATATATATATATATATATATATATATATATATATATATATATATATATATATATATATATATATAAGGTATGGCGAATAGTGAATATCTAGGACGATTTTTGTATTTTTGATCGAAAACTATGCGTATTTATAATAAAAATAAATAATTGAACGTGTTAATAATGTGCAATATAGTACTATAAAAAGCTTTACTATTTTATGAAATAGTTTCCAATTTTTCTACGAATTAAAATAATTCAGATTAAATTTAATATATATATATATATATATATATATATATATATATATTTAAAAATTCTTTAAGTTTAACTTATGGAATAAATTAATTAGTATGATTAACGATTGCCGTTTTTTAATATTTTGTTATTAATTATTAGTATTATTATTATTATTTAATATATTAAAAAAAATCAGTATTATGTTTTTAAAATTAAAGAATAAATACTACTAAATTCTATATATAAATTATATATATATATATATATATATATATATATATATATATATATATATATATATATAAAACTTTTTTACGAGTATTGCATTAATTTGAATAAAAAAAGAGCTTATAAAATATTTCAGGATCAAGAAATAAATTAAGAAAAAGAAAAACGTGAAAAAATCTTACATAAAATCAAACTAATATTTACACAATTTATAAATAAATCGAATTTAAAAAAAAAACGTACTAAATTATATAATACATATCAAAATTTGCATCATTAATTTTTTCATACATATCATTTTTCACATATATAATATATATAAATAAATTAAATCGAAATTTTTCTGTATTATTAGATAATGATTTTTATTTTTAAAATGTTTTTAAAAATAAAAATTTAAGTCATTTTTTTTTAGTAATAAATGCGTAATTTATTTATATATTTTTATTTAAGGGATTCTTTATATTATGGAATCCCGCCAATTGAAAAATCCCGATTTTTTATATATATATTAAATAATTTCTAAAATTTCATTTAACGATTTAAAAATTACATATAATATATAATATGAAAATTCAATATAAACGATTTTTTTTTAAATTTGAGATTTTATTTTATAATTTCATCAATATAAAAATATTTGATAAATTTTCGGAAATTCTTTTTCAATAATTTTCATACTAATTATCGATTCTTATATTATTTTATAATAATATATTACTAACTAAATATCAATAGTTGTATCAAATTTATATTTAAAAATTTATAATTATTATAATAATATATATATAATTATTTTTAATTATTTCTACGATCATTTATATTTGATTAAAATTTTTAAAATAATATTATTTAGAACCGATGAAGAGATGTAATATTTTTAAACGGTAATATTATATTATATTATGTTTTCATTCGATTCAATTAATAATTATTAATATATATTATATATATTTTTTTTTGTTTCATAAAATATTAATATATACGTCTAAAGATATATTTATCGCTTGTATGTCCGGTTATATATTATTTTTTGCGTGCACAAAGGCAACATGTGAAATGTGATAAAATCGATTGTTTTGTCGTGCGGCAAATATTATGTGAATATTTAAATTGTCGGTTTAATAATATTATTAATTTCCTTTTCATTATCATAATTATAAAGCGATGTGACCAAAATAAAATAAAATAAAATAAATTAATAAATAAAGCAAACTACATATTCATGATTTATCTTAACTTTTATCGGCTAAGTAAATGAAAATGTCTATTTAAGATTTTTTTACCTGTAATCTAAGTATATCAATTATAATATTATTAATTATAGCACGTAATATTGCGATATTAAAATCAGTTGAATTTAATTTTTATTTATTTAATATTGATTTTTTTTTAAATTTAGTTTATATTATTAATTAAGAAGTGTCGATCGAAATGAAAATATTTTTTTATATCGTGAAATGAGATACGTCGTATGCTACGATACCGATGATGACATTTATTGACGTTGATTTGCGCAAATAGTAAATCAAATTTATATATTTTCTATATAAAAATACTAGACGACAACACGTATTAGGCTTTGAATATATCATTTTCTATAAGTCTAGACAATGAGTCTTAACACATTTCATATTTATAATTAATCCATTATATTTGTGTGCATTTGATGTGTTATTATTTACATTAAATAAATCGACGATGTTAAATTCTTATAAAAAAAAAAATCATTTTTTTTTATATCTGGCCTAATAAATAAAGAGCATAATATAAATTTCGTCGTAATTTACAACGATATTTATTGCGATGTATTAAAAAAATAAAAAATAAATAAATAAAAATTAAACAACGTCGATTTAGAATATTTCTAATATTATTATTATTATTATTATTTTGTTAATTAATTATAAATATGCACTATTAAATATGTGTTATTAATAAAATGTAATTCCGTTGTATGCACTAACCCTGGACCAATGTATTGCCGTTAAATATTGAAATTACTATTAAAAATAATAATAAATATTGATATATGTTATTTGATGTAATGAAAAATTAATATATTTATTCCATAAACTGATCATTTACCATATAATTAATTATTACATAGTATATATATATATATATATATATATATATATATATATATATATATATATATATATATATATATATATATATATATATAAAATCAATCATGGTATTTCAATATTTAATTTTTAGTCGTATACACATAATATTTATATGGATAAGTCTATGTTAAGTGTTGAATGTTTTACAGCCAAAAAAAATTAAATAAATAAATAAAAAATGATATACATTTTAATAATATAACATTATAAGAATAAATGTTGACGCATTTGCACTCTCTTTAATATATATATATATATATATATATATATATATATATATATATATATATATATATATTGAAAGGGTGAATTTGATGGAAAATTCAACATTTATTCTATTAAAAATTGGCATTATCGGAACTGACGACAAGGGAGCTACTGTTATAATTATATTGAAATTAATTAATATAAAAAAAAATATTGAAAATTGTAAAAAAAAATGACGACGAATATTTACGGCGAATGGGTGATTTTTTATCGAAAATGAAAAATGCTTTTTAAAATTCATAATCGAATCGTATTTTAAAAGAAAAAAAAATAGGACAGATATATAAAAATTCGATGGTTATAATAATAATAATAATAATGATAATGATAATGATAATAATCATAATAATTGTAAAACGACCTTCTCTGATACTTACTTCACATTTTATGTAGAGCGAAACGCGAAGGTTTTCATTGTGTAAAAAAAAAATAATAAATAAATAATATTGATTAAATAATACTGTGCAAAAAAAATGTAATAACATGTTTGAAATGTAATCGATGTTGTAAAATCCTAAATAGTCAAAAAAAATAATAATATTGAACACATCCGACACCCCCCCATCCCCCCCGATTCAATAAATAAAAAGCATATGAAATATAAATTTTGTGTTTTTTATTTCGTATTCATTTTATACCTAATTATTTAAGAAAATATGTATAATAAATAAAATCTAATTATTTATTATTTTTTTTATTATTATTTATGATATTATTATAATATAATTTTTATTGTTATAATTATTTTTTCAGTGAATATATATTAAATTTATAATATATATATATATATATATATTTATATATATATATATATATATATATATATATATAAGATGATTTAATATGATTTACATTAGAAAAAAAGTATGTTTTAAATATGACGATGATTGCAGAAAAAATTGCAGAGATATTAAATTTTTGCACTATTACTTATAATATTATTTATTACTTGAAATTTAAAATTATTATATTTTAATTAGTAAATTAACTTTTATATTTTAATATTTTATATATCTATGATGGTTTTATATAGAATATGTGAATTTATTGAACAAATTTTAAGATCTGAAAAAAAAACAATTTTCATCAAAAGTAGTATATTGAGATGTGCTAATTTACATATTCGTTTTATCACTAAAAATAAATAGTATAGGAATTTGTTCCAAAAAAATATAATATAATTTACAGCAATATATGACTACAATAAGAAGATCCGTTTTAGAATAGAACGGATATATATATAGAAATTCATTTCATGAAAAAGTTTTTAACATCCCATTTGAATAGCCAAAAGTCGCACGGAAACAAATCAGGCGAATACGGTGGTTACGGAACGATATTGCGGAAAGATCATCACAACTTGTGACTTAAAGATCTTAGTCATTGGTTAAACTGTTTAAACTTCAAAAGTTCTGTCAGTCTCGTGGATCGCAAACCTTTTTAAAGAGATGTTAGATTTTTATATAATTTCACGATAAGTCAACGTCGAAAATAAAATAAAAAAAAGAAAAAAACTTCAACTCCACCATTTTCGCAATAAAGATAAAGAGCTGGCTTGTTCCACAATTTTTTTTTTTTTTTTACAAAACTCATCCCTTATTTTTGATATTTTGAGGGCGTTATGTATTGAGGGTTTTCGCTGCTGTGGACTATCGTCTATGTAGAGGCTTTTATTGTTCCGGCCCTGATGCGTCTCGTCATCAGCAAAACGGCCCCAATCGGACCATTAACACGACCCTCAACGAACCTGTACAAATGAGCTCGAGATACGTTATATTACACATTTACACCCACCCACCCACCCACCAGCTATAGAACCTCAACCTGCACGAAAGCGAACCTCGTTTTACCACCCCTGTTTGCAAAATATCTTTATATATATATATATATATATATATATATATATATATATATATATATATATAACGATTATATACCGGCGACGACGAATAAAATAAAAGACTGAAAAGAAAAATAAAAGGAAATATTTGAACTGAAATACTGTGAAAATTTTCAGAATGTTTTTTTTTTGTGATATTCAATACGAAAAATTTGAATAATTAAAATATATGATATATTATATAAAATATATATAAAAATAATCTATATAATACATTATTTGTAATGAGATATTTTTACAATATATAAAATAATTATGGACTATGATTATGTGTTTTTTTTTCATACAAAATTTTCATTTTCGTTTACAAAAAAAAAAAAAACGTCATAACTCAAACAGTTTTCAGCATTCAATTTATCTCGTCGTTATGCATCTGACAATGTTTTAAATTGATAATTGATAAACTTATTTGTTTTAACTTTTGATTTAATATATATATATATATATATATATATATATATATTCATCGATTTTACGGTAATGTAATAATTAACGAACCGTGCAAGGAATATATAAATCACTTCAGAGGTGGCAGTAAATTGGAATCGGAATTACAGTCAAATAAAGTAATTTAAAAACTCGTCAAATTTAATTCGATAGTAAATTCTATTATTACATTATTGAATCATTAAATTAAACTTATATATATATATATATATATATATATATATATATATATATTATATTATATTACCAGGTTATAAAATTTAATTTGAATGAAGAAAAGTTGAGAAATATTAATTAGATTTTTATTATCATTCACTTTTCGGTTGTAATATTTAACACTTTGAATATTCGAGAATTTTTTATTACTAACTTATACGTAATAATTAATGTTTTATATTTTAACATTTTATATATTTCTGATGTTTAGCTGTTTTGTATAGAATTTTTTGAACAGATTTTTTAATTTATGGTTTTTTTTTTAAATCTATATATTGAGGTATACCGTTCTATAAAATCGTTTTGACATGTTTTGATCTAAAAAAAAATTCAAAATTTCAATGCCGGAAATACAATTAAATAAGAAAATTTAATAAGAATCTTTATTTAATATCGTGTCATTTTATATTTTGTAATATTATACAAAAAGAGTGTAAAAATTCGCTACAAAGAAATTAACATAAATAGTCATTGTCGCGCATCAAGTTTTCGTATTTATATAAGTAGTAATCAAACGGCACCATCCCGAGTGTAAAGGGTTAATAATTGATTATAATATATGTATATATATATATATTGAGTGTGTTTATATTTTAATAATGAAAATAAGAACGGCGATAAAGGATATATACGACGTGATTGAAAATATCGACTGCGATCACGCGGCAAATGCGTGTTATCTAACGCATACTGAAAAGAGCTAGATTACCCCCAGGGTTTCACAATCGCGGCGCGCGGTCCTCTCCAGAGCCCTTCTCGGGTTTTGTGCTAGTAGACCGACACTTATTTACAATTCTCGCAGCTACAATAAGATTACGTTAATCCCGCTGACTAATTGGATTTATTGTGTACGATGTAAGCGGAGGATAGGTAAAGGGATGAACATTGTATTATAGCTATATCGTATATATATAGAGGAGGGGGGAGATGGGGGGGTGTGGGTCATTACTGGAGCGCGTTCGGAGAATAATAAACTCGTGTTTATGAAATATCATAAGTCCGTCCACCCGTCTACGGTCCCACCCTTTACTACCCCTTTTTGTTGGAATGGGGTCGCTTTTGTATCGAGTGCTACTACTATTATCATTAAAAGTCATTAACACTATAGCAAATTTGTTGATATATATATATATATATATATATATATATATATATATATATATATATCAATTTAAACCAACGGTTCCCAATTTTTTTTCATTAGTGTACCCCTTTACCTGTTTCCTTAGTATGTACTCCTAACACACACACACACATATATGTGTGTGTGTGTGTGCATAATTTTTATATCTTCTGCCGTAATAACTTTTTTTTACTTACCCCATATAGTACGCTTACTACAGATTGGGAACCACTGATTTATACTATTATAAATAATATTGAAAAATCAAGTGAAAAATTAACGATACAACTGTATGAATAAATCAACATTCATATATATGGAAAATATGCAATATATATATTTATATATATATATATATATATATATATATATATATATATATATATATATATGGTATATATATATATATATATATATGGTATATATATATATATATATATATATATATGGTATATATATATATATATATATATGGTATATATATATATATATATATTTATATATATATATATATATATATATATATATATATATATATATTTCATACAAATATTCATCAAAAATAAGTCACGTCATTTTAAAATACGCTTATCGCACGTTTCATTATATTTTTTTAAATACATAAAATAATATCAAACCTTACATAGAAAATATTCATATGTAAATAAATATATATATATATATATATATATATATATATATATATATATATATATATATATATTAAAATTTTCGATTTTATCGCCGATGCATTAATTTTTCTATTATTATTATTATTTCTTTTTAAATTTAAAATAAAATTGAATATAAAAAATATGTATTATGCCGTGTAGCGGAAATTTTATATGTATATATTAAACGGATTAAAAATATAAATATGTTTTCGCATTTAATTCAAACCGGTTAATTAATTTTAAACTAATGTATCGAAACAAAGGATTTTTTTTTAAATAAAACATTTTATTAAACGGCTAATAATATTTTGCGTGTATTTTAATATTTATTATAAACATTATACGTTTATTTTATATAATAAAATGTATTAAAATAATCAACTGACAAATATGAATGAATGCGTTTTATTTTCGTTTACATTATTATATATATATATATATATATATATATATATATATATATATATATAATATTTATATTTATATTTATATATATATATATATATATGAAACGATTTAATCGAATATATTTTATTATTGTAAAATATTTAAATTTGTTTGTTATTTTATCGATTTCGTATATTTATTTCCGTTTTCTTTTCATTTCAGTTAAAAATAAATAAATAAAATAAGTTGACAAAGGATTTACGTGTTTTATATATAACTCGAGTTTTGTTCGCGACGTTTAAATTTGTTGCATTATGTGATGTCTTTCAAAAAAAAAGTAAAACGATTGTGTCGTTTCGAAACGAAAATAATTCTATTTGCCAATTTTCAATCGAATAAATAATAACGTTGAAAATACAAAATTATTTTATTTTTATGAAATAATTCTGTAAAAAAAAAAGAGTGCGTTTCTTTTAAAACTAATTTTTCAGTTTATTTGGTTGGAAAATTTTTCGCTCTTTTAAGACTAAATTGAAAGCATTTTCATTTGCATTTTTTTTTTAAATAGTGATTATGAATTCAGGATTTTTATACTGAAAATTTTGAAATTTCCTTATATAATAGTAATCATTTTTAAAAATCATCAATATTTAACTATATATATATATATATATATATATATATATATATATATATATATATATATATTCAATATAAATTTAATAATTTTTTATTCAAATTATATTAAAAAAAATCATTGTTATTATATTTTTAATATAATATCAATTTTTCACCAATAATAATAAAAAAAAAACGAACGACACTTTCTAAATTGAAATCCATGTAAAAGTGCACAGATTTTCAGACGTATAAATTATACACGCGAGAAAAAAAATTCACTTTTCAACTTTCAAAAAGGAGGCGCACACACACACACACACACACACACACAAAACCTGAAAAAAAAGTCGTGTTACCGTTTAAATTTATCAATGTCACATTTTTTTTCCTACACTTTCGACAATGCTGCAGGAATTTATTATACTGGCGCGCATCAGACGCCAAAAGTAACAAGTGCCATTTGGAAAAGACCACAAATTGAACCTTGTAAGCAAGCAATTAGTACTGTTTATATATCAATACTATAATAATAATGAATATATTAAATTAATAATTTACTATATATTTATTTTTAAAATATTTTAAATCAATTAAAATTTGCCAATATATATTTGATACATTATGTATTATATAAAATTATTTTTTTTTAATATATATATTAATAAAATTTAAGAAATATAATTTAAAATCGGTAAATAATAATATAAGTACGTTTCGTGCTCTTATAACTTTTGGTCTCTGATTTGTTCGCATTTACCGCGATTTATATCGCATTTATAATATATAGAACGTTGAAAAATATTTGACATATTTTGTTATAATATTGTTGTGGCTGTGTGTGTTTTTTTTTTAATATTTTCAAAAAATAAAAAATAAAATAAAGCGAAACGGTTTATTTGAGATTTTTCTCCGTGATAATTTATACGTTTTATTCGTTTAAAAAATTTTATATCGCTCGAATGTAATCAAAATAAGACCATAATACTTAAAAAAAAAAATTTAATACTGAATATACTTTGAAAATGACCAATTTAATCTTTCATCTAAGTACATTATAAAACAGAAAAAAATATGTGTAGATTTATATAAAAATATTTATATATATATATATATATATATAAAAATCAAAAATAAAATCGAACGATAAATCTTGACACAAATAATATTTAGTAGATATTATAAAATGGAAACATTTTAAATGATATTAAAAAAATATTTATTTTTTTTTATATAAAAAAATAAATATATATATTATATTAATGCCTATCCTTTTATAAATATGTCTAAAAGTTGAACGTAGAGCTGATGACTCGATTTTATAAAAAAAATATATCTTAGTATTGTTTCGAAATAATGAGATAAAAAATCAGTATGAACTTATTATTTGTATAAAATAAATTAATATATGAAAAATGATAAAGATATTTCATTTATTCTAATCGTAACATCTTTTATATATAGATAGAAAAAGAATCTTTTCAATTATAATTATGACAGACGACGTAACTGAGGACAATCTTCGGCAATATAAAATGTTATTATAATTCCAAATACCTTTATTAAATCCCATTAGATATTAATGATGAACTATTTAATCAATGTATTGTTATAGTCGACTTAGGATTAATTAATTGATAGAACGTAATTAGTCAATTCTGTACATAATTGTAACCAATTTACCGTATTTCAAATATACGAGATCAATAAATACCATAATCTGGTATTTCGACGTTAAATTCATACGATACGATATTCGAATATCTTTATATTATATACATTATATATTTATGATAATTTTTAATTAAAAAAATCTTCATATACTACTGTGATTCAAAAGTAAGGTGAAATTGTCATATAAAACTCCTGGGTATTAGGAAGGCAGGTAAATTATAATTTTTCCTCTATGTTGGTAGGACTGTCTATAACATTTGTCACGAGTTTATTTATCAAAAAGTTTAATTATCATCATGATTCTTTACGATTTTTTTTTGTCAAAAATTCGTGACATATTGTTCTGCAACCGCCGTATTCGCCTGATTTAGCTCCGTGCGACTTTTGGCTATTCAACAAATTTTAACACGACGCCATTTTAACACGATTGAAGAGTTAAAAACCGAATTGAAGAAGGTGTTGAAGGCTATAATACCGGAAAAAGTCTGAAAAAATCATTGGCAAAAGTGCGTTTTATCGGACGCGGATTACTTTGAAGGGAACGAAATTGATTTAGGAAAATAAATAAAAAATTACATTTTTATAAACAAATTCACCTTATTTTTTAATCGCAGCATTTATATATATTATATATGAAATTAATCCGCGTTTTCATTAATTTATAAAAGGTTTTAAAGAGAAAAACGTAAATTATATATATATATATATATATATATATATATATTTTTTTTTTCATAAACGTGATAACGATTTTTCGGTAATATCCATAAAACCGAATAGGATTAGAAGAAACGAAAATTTATATAATAGACAAAAAAAATATATATATATATATATAATTTAATTAAATCGAAAAAAATGTATATATTAACATTATTCGGCACAACGTATTTACACTCGCGGGTGTTAATTTTTTTTTGTTGTTGTTGTATATATTAATATATATTTTTTTTGTTTTGCTTTTATGGGGCACAGGATGAGGGGGGGGGGGCTCGTTTAAAGGTATGGTGTAACATTAAAAAATCCAATTTGCGCTAAGTGCTGTTTACTTTTGCCGTTAGCCGTTGAAAGTCTAATTTGAGAGTCGCGTTTTCGTGTAAAATTCAAAACGGAAATAAAACAAAATTAATATACAAATCATCGAATTCGTACCGAAAGTAAATAATTAACGAAACGACCATAAGCGTTTTTTTTTTTTTCATTTTTAATATGTGAATATGTGAGATTTGTAATTGAGACGAGTTGACTTTTTGGGGGTGTTTTTAAATTTAATCTAATTGAATGTTAATTAATAGCGAATTATCGGAACATGATTATTAAGATTTTTAGTGTGTATATTGATTTTTGGAGATCTGAAAGATTGATAAATATACGGAGAAATTCAATATGGTGTGATGGTGATTTAGGATTGATATAATAATATAAGTTGACTAAATAGTAAAATTAATCTCGAATAAATACTAAAAAAAGAGTAAAAATCTTAAATAAGAAATATATTTAGATATTTACATCGGATTGATAATAAATATAAACATATATAATTTTTTTTTTCTTCCTAATCGATATTATTCTCTTCAAAATAGTTCCAATTATATATTATTTCATTTATTCTAGTGGTTCTTCCAATTCCCAAAACACTTTTGGAACTCAATCTTTGGGATGACTTTGAGCTCTTAGTGATACAATTTAATCTTATTTATATTTGTAAACGATCCTTTAAGGTTTTCTTTAATATATGCATGGAATCATGTCTGGTGAATACGGAGGTTGTGTCATCATTTCAGTGTGATTTTTGCTAATAATTCACGAATCACGTTACTTTTTGAATATACCTCATCGTGTTCAATGTTATATATTTTTCGAACGTATAGCTTTTATATATGTTTGTTTTTTTTTTTTAATTTCCAATTGCGTCTTTCGTATGCCGGACGGTTTGTTTATGATTTACGATCGACCATTCCGAATGCAGGGCAAAAGTCCGACGTGGTCCGACAATCGATTCCACATTTTACACTGGTCGTTTTTTGAAAAAAAAAAAAATCTTGATATATGACCCGAATCTCGAGCGCAAATGGAAGATACGAGTACAAAATCACGGATACAAATTGGTGCGCTTTTTTATCACTTGGATATATTTTTCGAAAACACACGCCCGTCGAACGTTTTCCATCTAATTTTTCGCGAACATTTTCACCCCGGTCGTTGTGAGTGGGTGAATGGGTGGGTGGGGCAGGGGAAGATCTATCATAATTTTGAATTCAATAGGCGTCACAGTGTGCTAGGGACTCGTTCGTCGAGTCAGACTTGACGTATGGCTTAATATATCCGAGTGTATTTTATTCTAACCTTATCGTTTCTTTTTTTTTTCCTACTTTTGCTCCTTTGCATTCGCGCTGAAAATAAATTTAAACCAAATGGAGCCGTTTCGCAACGAGTTAGGATTATTTTGAAAAATTGCCCTTTAGGGCTACATATAGTCGTGCATTTTTATATATTGTGACGATGATGCTACCTGTTTGTCATATTTTTCAACGGTAGTTCAACACCAGTTTCAATGTATATATTTATAAATAAATATTATCAATAGTACGCAAAAATATATCTGAAATAAATATTGTCAAGTTTGAACCAAAAAAAAACTTTAAAATTTCAATGCCGGAAAATACAGTTTGATTTGCGGTCACCCGGTTGCGAAATAATTAAAAATAAGATTTTTTTTTCTCATTTTAAACTTCATAATATTATATAAAAAGAGTGTGGTAATTCGTTTCATAAAAAATTAACATCAATTCACATTAATGACCAAATTGCACCTCTCGAGAGTTAAAATATTTTCGATATTTTTATATTTATTAATTTTTTTCTACTACTGTAATATAAATTAAAATAAGTATGATTAAAAGTTAAATATTTTTTAATATATAAAATTAATTTTTAGATTGAAGAAATTTTTAATTTTTAATATATAAATATTGATTTTATTATGAATAATCAAACACAATCGTCCTTAACATATTAACACTGTGATCAAAAAGTAAGGTGAATTTGTTTATAAAATGTAAATTATTCATTTACTTATCCTCTTTTTCCGGTAACGCCTCCAAGACCATCTTCGATTCGATTATTATCTCTTCGCAAATTAGCCTTTTAAGTTTTGCTCAATAGCCAGAAGTCGCACGGAGCCAAATCAAACAAATACGGTGGTTGCGCAACGATATGACTCGAGTTTTTGCAACCAATGCAGTATGACATGGTGCATTATCGCGATGAAGGAACCAAGAGTTGTAAAATACACGTGCAACTCGTAAATAATTATACTTTTTGGAAATATAATAGACAATCTAGGAAAAAAAATATACAATTTACCTGCCATTCTAATTAAATGCCGGGAATTTTAAATGACAATTTCATCTTACTTTTTGATCTTACATACAAACAGAACTTCGTTTCGGAATTATATATATATATATATAAATATATGTATATGTGTGTGTGTGTGTTGGTGTATTTTTCGCAGATTCGACGACACCAATAGCGATCCTACGAAGGGTAAATAACCGGATTAGGAAAGTGAATGGTAGCCAGCATCACAAGAGAGTGAGAGAGCTGCCTTTTCGTGACGGATGATAAGGCCTCAAGTGACGGGGGCGGCCGACCGCGAGCCCCGCTTGAATTATTCAACGTCTCGCCAGTACTCGCGAACAAAGGGTTAACTTACAACTTACCAAACCAACCGCCAGGGTCTTGTCTTTTCTTCAATTCTGAAACGGACTCCCCTAGCTTGATTTTCAGTCTGAAAGATTTCATACTATCATATATATATATATATATATATATATATATATATATATATATATATATATATACATTTTAGAATGCATATATTAATATCTGATTATATATATAATACGATGTGTTTATAAAGTAAATTTAAATTTAATTTATATATTAAATATGATTAGTAATATAAGAAAAAAAATCGTATTGATCAATTATTTTTATCAAAAAAAAAAAAATAATAATGTAATAATGTCCCCAACCTCCATATTCACCGTATATTGCTCCGTGTGACATTTTTGTTCTTAAAAATAAAATGATTGATTTAGTTAAAAATCAACATTGTAATCAATATTCACCAAATATAATTCGATTAAAAAATTATAGATAAGATTGATTTTGGAAAAATAAACATTGTATATTAACCAGACAAGGTTTTGCACATATTTTTGTTCTAGAAAAAAAAAACCTTAAAAAATCGTCATTTTACTAACACTGATGAGATTAATTTTGGTAAAAAAAAAAACCCCATGTATATAATAAATAAAACCTTGAAAGATTATTGTTCAAAAAGCACAGAAAGAGTTCAAAATTATACCAAAAAATCGAGTTCCAACAATGTTTTCTGAAGATTAAAAAAAACTTTTGTATTAGTGTAATAGAATTTAATAAATACTATTTTCAAGATCATCACATCGATTTAGATAAATAAATATTTTTTTTTTCAAAACAATCATAATTCCTGATATCTTTTAAACACCGTTTAATATTTTCTTTTTAATATCTAAAATCTTATTGCTAATGTCGTATTATAATTTTTGTATGATATTGCTAATTTAAATTGAGATTGCGTTCAGTAATTTCATTGCAATATTTTCACTACTGTTACGTGTCATTTTTGACGTTGATGAAAAGTAAAAAAAAAAAAAAAATGTACTCGCTTTACGACACTTTTATACGTTTAACCTTTCGGTTTAAATGTTAAACGTTCGTCACAAGCGATTTCCGTTACATATTTTCACTTGAAACAAACACTCGATGTAAGTATTTGAAGAAACCATTATTCGATTTTCGGCTCTCACAAACTATTTAATACATTTATTTTTTTTTCAATTTCATCCTTTATTTATAAAGTGTGAATTTCGTAAATAAAATCTACTATCAATATGGATAATTTTAATAATTATTTAATGTTGAAAATTGAGATACTAATATATATATATATAATATATGAAATAGACATGGTAGATGTTTCTTCTTCTTCTTTCCATTTATATTATAATGAATTGTAATTTTGATATTTTCAAGGCTGTTAATCGATTTATATTTCTTATTATATATAATTTTTATATTTTTAAATTTGTAAATTTATAGCAAGTGTTTACAAAAGGAAAAAAAACAAAGAGATATAATTCTTAATTGAGAAACACAATGTCCGTCTTAATTATTTCAAGCGCTTATGCAAAGATCTTTCTTCTTTTTCTTTTTCTTTTTTTTTTTTAATATATAAAACGATCCAAAGCGGTTTACGTCTTTCACGTGCGCACGCAAGTTTTCTTAACGGTTCAAAATTGAAAGGAGAAAGAGAAAAAAAATCAAAAATTCCTTTAACATTCTCTTTAAGTGTGGCTTAACGAGTGGATTAACGTCACAATTACGCTTTCAATTTCACCTTTTTTTTTTCTTCCTCTTTTCGCTCGTTTCGATTTTTTACTGCGCCCTTTTCTTATTTTTCCAAAAAAAAATATATATATATATATATATATATATATATACGAATTTCAAAGAAGAAAGTGAGAAAGAAAAAAATTAAACCGAAAAATAAACGCTACAAAGAAATATGATAATAATAAGTCGAGCGAGGAGTCCGACTTCATTCCGTTCTTTTTTTTTCTACCTCTTCTTCTTCTTCTTCTTCTTCTTCTTTTCTTCGTCTTCCCTCTTCTTCATTCATTTTCACGGCGGCGGTCGATTTTTTTTATTATTCACTTTTGTGAACGAAAAATTATGCCTCTTCTTTTTCTTCATACCGCCTTGCCTCCCCCCCCTTCATCCCCGTCTCGCTACCTACAAACCACTATCTTTTTTTCCTTCTTTTCTTTCTTTTTTTGCTTTTTCGGTCGACAGTGGTTGTGGCGAGAAGGCTCAGGGCGTCGAGCCCGGGCTATTAATAATTGCGAGCGGGGCGTTTTACAAAAGTGAGCAGAAGAAGAAAACTTGAGAAAGTAGCAATTAAACAAAGGATGATTTAGTGTGCGGTATTAATAAAGGGAATTAAAGCATCACTTCTGCTTTCATAATCGTCCTTTATGTAAAGCACTGGCAGCGCCAAGTGAAACGGAAAGCGAATTCGTCCGACTTTTTCCTTTTTATTTTTTTCAATTTTATTTCACCATTATTCTCTAAACTCAACCCCGCCCTCCACATCGCACCCCCCCCTTCCCCGCTGTTTTTCTCGTTACACCGCCCCGCGTTTTCCCCGTTCATCGACGTTATTTATATTCGCAGTTTCCTAGCGATGATGCTTTCAAAACTGTGAGACCATACTCAAATCCACTATCAATTACAAAAAAAAAATCAATTTATTTTATAATAATAATAAAAATATAATACTATTATTTTTAACCGATTCCACTTTTATATAAAACATTCTTGAAAGCGTATTTCGAGATAAACTTTTCTTCTTTATTACAAGATAATACTCCAGTAATACCATATATAATATCCATAATACTCCAGGGTAATCCAAGCAAATACCACGGTTGTTAACGCGAAAAATAAATCAACGACGTTTTGAACAATATATTATATTCAATTATTTTTCTAATTTTTTTTTCATAACAAATCATAAATTTTAAATTTAATTTCATACATTATTCATCATATTGCGTAACTAATATTAATAAATATTTATACATTTTCTATTATTAATTTTTTTTCTGTTATCCGTCGAAGGTTTGAGAAGCTCAATGCTGAAGTTTTCAGATGGTCGTCTCGCATTTAAAATTCTTTTTATTTTCTTTACGTGCGTGTGCCATTTCTTTTTCATTGGAGAGGTCACGCAGTCGAAAAGTCTCCTTTAATCGGGAACAAAAGGCTGGCGTATGCAAATTTCTAGCAATTTGTACCACAGAAAGATGAATTTCGCGGCGATTTGTTAAATGTTACAATATATACAATAATATTTTCAGTGTAAATTTTCCTATCTCGCACATTTCCTCCACCATATAACGTACAAACCATTGGCCGTGTCGGATCGTTATTCTACACAAAGTACGGGCAATGGTGGTTTGTCTATGTGTGTGTGTGTGTGTGTGTGTGTGTCTTTGTACGGTTCATACAAAAGGGTTTTCTTCCAATGGGGAGCTATGAAATTTTAATGGATCTCGTCATTCGTCTAACTGGAAAATTTCGACGAAATTTTACGTAACTGTAAAATGTCAAAGTTGACATTGGGTTCGATGCCTGCTTTACCTGTTGTTTTAATCACTGACGATTCTGTGCCTTCTCTCATATGCATACACGTGAAACGTTTTCGAGAATACGAAGTAACTACATATATAATATAATATTAATCGACTTATAAATATATAAATCGGAAATTAAAAAAATATATATTATCGCACTGTCGCATTATCATTAGTGGTAATTGTATCGTATAAGCGATATAATTAATTTTCACTAATTTGATCAATTATTTCGTAAATATGTTAATTGATACTTGCATTGTCATTAGGATTGAGTAAATATGAAAAGTTGCAGTTCAATCGGACATCGGAAAATGCTAGAAAAATCTATTATTAAATTCCATCACGACAAACAGACGAGTGAAAATTATATATGGTAAAAGTGTATATTATACAAAATACATATTTTTTTAATAATTTTATAATATATATATTTAATTAAAATTGAATGAATAAAGTATAAGAAGAATATAAATAATATCAGAACAACTATGAATGAACAATATTAATAAAAAATAAAAAAAATAATAAATTATTTTTTTTAATATTTGATCGATATTTAGTATACTTAAAGATTTTTTTCAGTGATAAATTTCACCAGAATGAGAAATATTCAAAACGCCTTCATAGCCGTAATATTTTATGGGATATTTTAACGACTGTGCGTTAATTTCCTCGATAACGCCATACAAATTATATTACATGTGTGTGTGTATGCACGATGTAATAAATATTGTCATTAATATTGAAATAAGAAAAAAAATACTAAAACATCGCAATTTTCTCAATGTATCTAACGATAATGTCTACGGTTGAAATAGAAAAAAAAAATGTGCAATGAAAACGTTTCTACATCATAAATATTTTTCCTAGACAAGAAAAACGTGTTCGATGTTCGAAGCGACGTTTAATGACCGAAAAACACGAAGAAAAATTGCGCGCATTACTGGATTATTGTAATTTAGACTCTTTTGGGAAATCAAAGATTGAGAAAAGTTTCTTTTATAAATTTATATTCTTTCATATAGTAGAAATTCGTAGTGGAATTTCGTTAATTCGCCGCGAAACGAAATCTAAAAGTAGATTTTGATTTGTTTTCGTTGAATGATTTACGGTTGACATTGTGTCGAATATAATTCAAAATAATGACGCCGATACATTTTCTAATTAATTAACATTCGTATTATTTTAAAAGAGCGCTTAAAATATAAATGTAAATATATTATAAATATAATTTTTAAATGTATGATAAAATATTTATTTTCAGATTTTCAGTCACTGATAATATTTTCACTAATGAAAGAGCATATATAATATCAAAATAATACATAAATAATGATAGCAATCAATTAATAATTAAAAAATATATATTTTTGTGAAATGTAATTTTGAGATTGGTTCATGATTGAATTTTTAAAAAAATTTAAAATTTAAATTAATTTATTTTATTTTTAAAACATAACGCAATATATAGAAATAAATTATCTATTTACACAGTCAATAGATATATTATCAAATAAGTACGAAATTTTGACAAAAGTAAAAATATAGTTCAGTTAATATATTTTCATCGTAAATACTTTATTTCTAATCGTTTTCAGACGAAATATATTTTATTTAATTTCTATACTCCTTACGTGTACAAGAGCTATTCCAAGTGTACTATATATATTTTTATATATTTATAAAAATCGAATAACAAAGAGGAAACATTATTTTATAACACATTGTACTTTTTAAATGAAAGAAAGCACGATAACACCAAAAAAAAATGGAAAAAACACAAGGAAGAAAAGTTAATCCGCTTGTAAATACTGTTTTAACAGTTTTCCGTATAAATGCGGAATAAAGGCAATAAAAGTCTTCCGAAAAAGTCTTTTTAAATTTGAGAGATAAAAAAAAACATCAAACGATAAAATTCAACGATATTGAATAATGATTCGTCTACTTTGCCGCTTAATCGCAATCAAAAGAACCCTTTTTTGGATATATATATATATATATATATATATATATATATATATATATATATATATATATATATATATATATATATATATATATATATATATCAATATTAAAAATTCTGTATATATAATAAATATAACATTGTGATCAAAAAGAAAGGCGAATTTGTTTATGAAATGTAAATTCTTTATTTATTCTTCCAAATCAATTTCATCAAAGTAATCACCATCTGATAAAACGCACTTTTGCCAACGCTTTCTCCAGTCCTCGAAATAGTTTTTTTTTCGATATAGCCTTCAAGACCTTCTTCGATGGCCTTTTAAGTTTTGCTGAATAGCCAGAAGTCGCGCGGAGCCAAATCAGGCGAATACGGTGGATGCGGAACGATACGAGTCGAGTTTTTCCATTGCAGTATGACATAGCGCATTAAAGGAATCAACTCGGATATAATTAAATTTTTTGACAAACAGATTGGTAGGACAATTGTTATAAATAGTCCTACCAATCTAGGAAAAAAATACAATTTACCTTGTCTTCCTAATGCCTGGGAATTTTAAATTTCACCTTACTTTTCAATTTCACCTTACTTTTTGATCACAAAAGTACTTTAGATACTTTAGTACTTTGAAATATTTTTTTTTAATATAAAAAAATAATGATTGATTAATATAATTATATAGGATATAATAGATTTTTATATATAATAAATATATTCGCATAACGTTGTGAGTAGTGAGAATTTTTTGATTTATTTCATTTCATATACGGCTGAAATCTTATTAGAGTCAATCTCTCGAGATCGTTTTTGTATTTCATATATATATATATATATATATATATATATATATATATATATATATATATATATAAATTTCATATAATAATACTGAAATCTTTCTATATTGACGTTTTATGAAAGAGCTTTGTGCGGATATAATATTTATTTTTCAATATTGTAATGTTTTTATATTAGTTTCGACTTTATTATTGTTCAATATTGAATTACAACGGCACGAAAACAGTTTTCTTTACTTTTCTTTTTCATTTTCTTTTTTTTTTGCGATCGGATTCTTCAATTTCAATATAATCCGTTTTTCCACTTATATTTTTATATTATGTGTAAAAAAATGCAATATAAACACTTTATATATAATAATAATAATTCGATATATGAAAATAAATAAATCAACGTTATAATTGAGTCGTTTTTTTTTTTTGTTCGATATTCAAAAGAAAATGTTGTGTTTTTATATTATGAATGGCTGAATGAAATTGTGAAATTAAACGACTGTAAAATATATGAGCTAATAAATTAAAAAGGATACATTTTTTAATTAGAAAAAAAAATTCAGGACACAAATGTGAAACGAATATCTGATGTAAAAATTATTTTATTATATAATAGAATACGACCTTAATATATTTTTTTTCCTCGCACTGGTATCATTTGACCTCTGATCGTTTTCTACGCACATATAAACGCGTTTATGTGTATGTAATATAAATGGAATAAGCCTTCAGCCTTCACGGAGAGGAGGGGAGAGAGGGAGGGGGTGTTTTTGGAACCTCCACAATTTTATTTTATGTGGGACCCCACGAGAAAAATTGAAAACAAAAATTCATATCGCGCTTCTTCTTTCTTCGACACTAGTTGTGCCTTTACCGAAAAAAAAAACCCCCCATCATCGACAGTGTTAAACTAGGGTTGTACCCATGATAAATTAATAAAATTATTTTTATATTTTATACATTGTTAATTTTATTAAAATATATTTTTAATTAATTAATTGAATTTTTTATAAATTATTTTATATAATCATTACAATAATGGATATTAATGAATTATATTTTGATATAAAAAATAGATCGTAGTTTTAACATATTTTTATTATTATTTCACATTTTTTTTAACTTGTTGATTTGTTTCAATATCCAATATTTAATTGAATTTAAATAATGCATACACGTCCGTTTTCGATGACAATATACGAATCGATAAATTAAAATTTTTATCACTACATCAAAATTATCAATGAAAATATTAATGAAAAATAAAAAATAATACTTTGTATATAAATATTTTAATTATTGATATTTGAATAATAATTATAAACTATTATTAACAAATTGTATAATAGTATATAGAGACGTTTACGATTTTCGTCTATTGGCGTTACTTTTAATAAAATCGGTAAATTTGTAATCCCTACTATACATATATATATATATATATATATATATATATATATATATACGTGAATACGTAGTCGATGCGAAAGCCGCGTTTTCCCGCAAAATTTCCATTCTAGTCGTATCGGAAAAGCTGGGAAAGCCCACCCGACGGGAGCTTATGAACACCAGGAATTGGTACTTTCTTTCATATATGCGTGCACGACGGCATCAAAGGCATATTTTTGCCGTCGCTGTTGGAACTCACTTTTCGGCAATGGAATTTCGCGAAAAAAAAAAAAAAAAAAATATATATATATATATATATATATATTAAATAAATAAGACTCTCACGAGAAATCGCATATGCGCCTTTGAATATGCCCCCCCCCAGTCCTATATATATATATATATATATATATATATAATACACTACCCCCATATAAGGGACGAAACAGCCCCCCCCCCTCCCTTACATATATGCCGACACGTTTCCGCATACAAAAGCCGACTTTATGTCGACGTAAACAATATAAATAATTTTATGTTCGACGCCATTATAAAATGTAATATCCGATTCGATTTACAGTAAAAATATATATCGAATAATGTCTTCAGAATGTTGCAGACGTCGACGCTACTGCGACGTACCTGTAAAAATCCCCTTACAAACATTTCTCAAAAACTCGTATAACGACGCTCTGATACAAAAATAATGCATCATATATCATTATGTATAAACGTTTATATATATATATAATTTATATAAAGAACAGATTAATATACAAAAAAAAAAAAACTAAAACATTTTGATTGATTTTTTTTCATATCATATTAATAAGAGTATTTTGATATCTTAATTTAAATATTTTGAAATAAATTCATTCATTATTACACATATTTGTAAGTGCATTAATTAAGTATTATTTTATTTACACGTTACGTATTCAAATGTTATGTTGTATTAAAAAAATGATTTTTTTTATATTAAATTCATAAATGATTCTAGTTTTTATTTCGTGACACATTTATTTTATTAAATATAAAATATTTAATTTTAGTAATAAAAATTATTCAAATTTTAAATATAAAAAAAAATGTTAAGGTAGAAAAATATATATTAATTATAAAATACGTCTATATATTTTGAATATGTTAATTTTAATTTAAAATATTTTATATGAATATTAAACAAATATAATTTTATATATTATAATAAAAAAAAATTACCATAATAAAATTATGATCCATTATTATTTTTGATATTTAGAGAATTTTTTTTTATTAAAAAAAAAATATGAAAAATATATATAATAAATATAACGAAATATATATCAGAAAAAATAAATAAATCATAAAGTTTATTACATGCATATTTTTTTTTTGATACACCCTGTACTCGATCGGCAATTGTTTCACGTGTCTACTTTCACGTTCGAATATTTCACAGTTGAAAATTCGTCCACGTGCATACAAACATACACACACACACACACACATATATATATATATATATATACATATGTGTGTGTGTGTGTGTACACCACGTGGCATTTTACGGCACCGCTATAACTGTAACGTATTAAAGGCGCTTAAGTGAAAAATCGTGTATCGTTTTTCACGGGCGGTCACGGTCGAACGCGCGAATCGTACACCATCGGTCCGCGAACCGTTCGCAATTTATCATATCAACCGAACTTTTCATTATATTCTCGCATGCGTGCACGCACGTGCACATATAAAACTGAAATGCGAATAGAACAGGGAGAGAGAGAGAGAGAGACAGAGCGTGAGGGAGAGGGAGATAGCGAGTGTGCGAGTGAGAAAAAAAGAGAGAGAATAATGTGTAAGTTTTCAAAGTGAAAACTGTCGTATATATTCCCGATGGAAACTCGTTTCATAAATTACGTTCGAACTACGGGACCCGAGAACGATTCTACTCTATGATTTACGTACAAATTATTTATATAATATATATAATGATAAACGACTTTTAAATACATTTAAAAATAAAATTATATAATAATTTAAATTTTTCATATTTATATATCTATGTGACAACCCTATACGAGCTAAAGTTAAGTGGATATGATTCATTTTTATTCGATCAATTTATTTCAAATTATTTATATTACATTAAAATATTTTTAAAAAATACAACATTATTATAAATATATAATAATTTATTTTTTTAATATAAATAAATAAAAGCAATATTTATATTGATTTATTTATTTTTATTTTAAATATTATTTATTAAAATAAAATGTTATAGCATTGCTATATTTAATATATTATAATTTCTTTAAAAAACGATCAAGTTAAATATATAATGATAAATTTAATTATATCTATGATAAAAAAAAATTGTCGATAATTGAATGATTGAATATCGGATTCAAAATATATTACGCTTAATTTTTCACGAACACTTTTCATTTTCTTTTTCTATTATATATATATACATATATATATATATATATATATATATATACCATATATATATATTTGGTTTTTTCGACGTCAAATTCGATGTTTTCCACAAAGAACACCCGACAAACAAAAAACCGTGGAACGACTACGATGAAAATGAAAAAAAAAAAGAAAATGTTTTTCCGACGTGTACGTTTTCATTACAACTGATTATTCCTTTTTTGTGAAGTCAAAGTCTCGTTAAATGCGATCTACTTGTCCTTGTAGCGAGAGCTCGTTATTTTTACAGTTCACAGATTACTCAATGATTTGACATCATGAAGGTGAAGTTGAGAAATTATATATATATATATATATATATATATATATATGTATATATATATATATATATATATATATATATATATATATATATATATATTCTTAAAATATATTTAAAGATTTTTATTAAGAAAATAAATATTAAATCAACTCTTTTAATACATGATTATATATATATATATATATATATATATATATATATATATATATATATATATATATATTCATATTTGAAAAAAAAAGTTATAATTAAAATTAAAATATAAATATTTAAAAGTGATATTAATATAGATTTGAAATCTATGAATAGATAAATATAGATATATGAATAAGAATGTTTTATTAACGCATCTTCTGCGGGATCATTTTGAGCATAGATTACACTAATGGCGACATTTTTATTTCGACATTAGAAATAAAGAATGGTTAAAATAAAATATTTTAATTTATATAATATATACTATTTTATTATATAAAATATATTTGCGGTATTAATAATTTATGTAGTATAATAAAAATAATTGAAATTATATATCATATATATATATATATATATATATATATATATATAAGCAATAGGCAAATATGATATTGCAATGTGAGTAAATGTTTAAATGAAATGAATGAAATTGCAAGCGATACGTGAATACAAATCGAGATCAGTTTTCCAACTATGTACTATTATAATATTCAAGGTGTACAAAGGGTACATATATGCAAGAAAAGTTTAGCATCGTGAAAGTATAGAAGAGGGCCACTATTAGGAATACACACTTGTGGAACGTGCTAGCCGTGGCATTTGCAAGAGCCACACGACAATGTAGAGAAGGTTATTTTGTCCACATTTACATTTATATTGGCATGGAGAATGGGACTGGAGAACGTTTCCAAGTTCTACATCGGATATCCCATTTGAAACAAATAGGCGAACACCATTTTTTTTTTTTATAAAGAACGAATTTTTTTCTATATATATATATATATATTACACTGTGATCAAAAAGTAAGGTGAATTTGTTTATAAAATGTAAATTCTTTATTTATTCTTCCAAATCAATTTCGTCCCCTTCAAAATAATCCACGACCGATAAAACGCACTTCTGCCAACGCTTTCTCCAGTCTTCGAAACGGTCGTAATAGTCTTTTTCCGGTATAGCCTTCGAGACCCTTTTCGATTCGGTTTTTATCTCTCCACAATCGTGTCAAAACGACGTTCTCGCATTGGCTTTATCAGTTTGCTAAATAGCCAGATGTCGCGCGGAGCTAAATCGGGCAAATGCGGCGGTTGCCGAACGATATGAGTCTTGTTTTCGGCAAAAAAGTCGCGAAGAACCAATGCAGTATTACATTATGTAACCAAGAGTTGTAAAAACGCGTGTAACTCGGAGATAATTATACCTTTTGACAAACGGACGCTTGGCAAATGTTATAGACAGTCCTACCAATCTAGGAAAAAATTTACAATTTACATGCCCGGGAGTTTTAAATGACAATTTCACCTTACTTTTTGATCATATTAGTATATATATATATATATATATATATATAATGAAAAAAGACCTCATAATGGATACTATGGCTTTTTTTAAAGATCTGAATCTCCCAAAGGTTCTTAAATGCCGCTGACGAATCTTCATGAAAAAGGGTCCGTCGTGTAGTAGTTAATATAAAATGTCGATGAACGTGCGTCGAAAATTCAAAACCACCGCCTTGCACCACTTTGATGTATTCATATTTGTGGTTTTTCCCCTTTTGTACTAAGCTTTTGTAAATGTTAGAAATATCGTTCCGCAAAAACGATAATCTTTTTCCCTTCACCCTTTTTGCGGTCAACTAAAATTGTCCATATTTATATATATATATATATATATATATATATATATATATATATATATATATATATATATATATATATATATATATTATTTTAGATTTATTTACTATATACGTATGTATATATAATTTTTTTTGATGTCATAAAGGCTTTTTTTATACATATATATAGAGGGCTTAAGTTGTTTATATAGATTTTAAGAGGTTTAAAATATAATTAAAATTAAGCAGTACTATGAAAGTATTTTATATTTGAACATCAAAATATATTTTTCATACTTGTAGTGGTTGATATTGTAATAAATATAACAACTTTAAATATTTTATTTTATGCTGAAAAATAGATTAAAAATTTAATTTGCAATCATTAAATTGCAACACTTTAATATGTGAATCTAATTTGTTAATTTTAAAATATTATATTAAAAACACATTTTATCTTTATATATCATATATAAAAAAAAATAAAAATAAAATATTTGAAATATTTTTAAATGAATAATATAAATATACTTTGGTTAAAAATATTTTGAAATTATATATATATATATATATATATATATATATATATATATATATATATCACCGAAAATAAAAAGAAAAACTTTTTTATTTATTTTGAGCAAAAAATAAAATACAAAGAACTCAGGTTTTATTGGAGAGCATGTTTGAAATTTTCACCGTACAGATTTATTTAGGCGAAGAACCCCCCCCTTTTTGGGATGATTTTAATTGTAAATGAGAGATTTAAATGACTTTGTCCAGAGTTTTAGCTTTAGTGGAATACTCGTACTTGTTTCCGATGTTAATTACCATCGCATCATTTACTTGACGATCAATACAGAATAATATATATATATATATATATATATATATATATATATATATATATATATATATATATATATATATATATATATATATATAAACATTTAAAAATATTCTATTAATTAAAATAATATTATATTATATATGAATCTACTGACGAATTGTTCTATTGTCAAACAGTTAAGTAATTATTGAACCATTAGGCAGATCGATTTTGTGCATATAATAACAATAATAATGCTAGTTTAATATTATACAATAGGCTGTAATGTATATACATGTTTGTTTAATATGTGCAATACGCATAAATAATCTTTATTTAATTAAATTGTAGGATAATGTCGACAAATCGGAATCATTTCGGTAATTTCGCACGACGATAATCCTGTTTTTTTTTCATTACTATTCGATTTCAATTAGTGTATTGTAAAAAAAAAATCGTTTATATTGCAGAAATTTTATAAAAAAAAAATTGTTAAAAAAAATATTTATACTACTGTGATCAAAAAGTAAGGTGAAATTATCATTTAAAACTCTCGTGCAGGTAAATTGTATTTTTTTTTCTTATGTTTATCAAAAGATTAAATCATTTCCGAGTTACATGTATTTTTACAACTCTTGGTTCTTTCATCACTATAATGCACCATGCAAAACCTCCGTATTCGCCTGTTTTGGCCCCGTGCGACTTCTGGCTATTCGGCAAAACTTAAAAGGCCAATGCGGGCACGCCGTTTTGACACAAATATCTTTTTAAAATGGTGATCATTTATTTGTTGTTTTTAAATGATCTATCTTATACTATGTTATTATATATATAATCTAATTCAATTTCATTTTTACCATATTTCTATATTAATTGAAATATTGTTCTGAAAATTTTTCTCTTAAATAAAATCAATTTTATTTATTTTTTCTGTACTATGTTTAATTATCTTTAATAAATGTTTAATTATCACAGAAATCATTTTAAAAACATTTAATTTTATAATTCCATTGAGTAAATAAGATTTTATGAATTTTATTCAATTGAAAAAATATTTGTTTTCATCTATAGTACCAGTTTTAATTTTTATTAAAATATCGATAAGAATAGATTGTTCAAACTATATTAATTAAAATATTAAAATAAATCAAAAAAAAAATATATAAAATATATTCATGAATTTTTTATTACGATAATTATTTTAAGAATGCTCATCGATTCGAGCAATAATAATAATAATATTAATACATATTATTATCGATGTAAAAATCATAACGCATAATAATAATGTATTCGGCTAATTACGCAATTATGATATCTATAATCTCATTACGGGACACGTGTTTCGACAGAATTGTCCTAATATATATATATATATATATATATATATATATATATATATATATATATATATATATATATATATATATATATATATATATATATATATATATATATATATATATATATATATATATATATATATATTATTTTTTTTTATTATTATTATCATTATTTTTATTATTACGATGGAAATCCTAACGATCAACAATAAGAGGCGAAACAACGATATAGCCCTTTATTGCCACGGCGATAAATATCGAATTCAACGATGTCTATAAAATGATAACAATACGCTCGTAATCCAAAAACCGCCCCCCCCCCTCAACGAAAGAAGCGAAATAATTTTACAATATTCTATTATGGCAAAAAAATAATAATAATAAAAGAAATACCGACGATGGCGGGTAATTTTGTACTGATGAATGTTTAATCATTTTATTGTTGTTGGAGTGATGTTTGTGTGTTCATACTATGTATTGTTCGTATATGATTACAATCTATATATATATATATATATATATATATATATATATATAGTAAATTTTACTATTACTATTTTTTTTTTGGGAAAATGCTCTATGAATATGTGAATTCATAATTGATGGAATTGACTATTGTAGATCCGCTTTATTTTTTCGATCATTAAAGTCATGTTTTCATAGCATCATCTATGATATTGTTAGAAATAGTATTTTGTATACGTTTTTATGATGTAAATATTATATTAGATTACAATAAAAATTGACTACGAAACGCGCATTTGATATTTGTGGTAACGCACAAGTGCGCCTTTTATATTTGATGGTTCAAAACTGTCTTATAATTTTGTCAAACGAAAATTACGATACAAAATAATGATATTTGTTGAAAAAAAATATATTTTATTCATACAATATTCTATTAATATATTATATATTTTTTTCTGAATAGTCTATTCAGTGAAAAAAAATTATTGAAATTGTATTGTATATAAAGTGAACAACTTTTTATATTAAAAAAAGACATAATAAAATCGGTCAAATAGATTTTCAAATTGTAAAGAAAATAATTGATAATTTAAATCGATAAAATATGAAAATTTACAAAAAGAATAAATTTTTTCGAAGAATGACGTCTGGTCACCCTAATACATATGTTACATATACGTTGTAGTATTATTATTTTTTTTGCACTTTATTTCCATTTTTTTTTTCTCGAAATGTTTATGATAAATGTTGAAATAGAGATTTTCGTCAAATCTTTTTTCTTTTTGTCTACAACACTGTGAATATATATGAGAGAGAGCACATGTCATCAGCGTTTTAGTACATTGCGGTAAAAGACTCCATGCTCGGCAGTCTATGGAGTCCGTATTTAACATATTACATACACACATATATTATATACTATAAAATGCTACAGACCAAAGTTGTACTTGTGTGGCAAACCACACAACTTGCAAACAAACCACAACCGATATCGCACAACCAAGCAAAATTTAATACCATATACCCATTCACCGGTCAGAAATCCAAAATATATATTATAATATATATATATATATATATATATATATATATATATATATATATATATATATATAGCATAACATATATTTAAAACGAGCATAGTTTAAAATCTATAAAGTAAATATACGCGTCGTATTATTATTGAATTACGATTTTATACTGAATTTAAATACTTTATATACGTGTATTTTATATATGTAAATATGTAAGCATAAAGTTCATAGAAAATGTGCATATTTGATCGATTTTATGTATTCGTCATCAATCATTCATATTTCATTTGTTCGACACATACGTACAATAATCTAGCTGGCGTCTTTAAACGCACCCCTATTCAATAAAATCGCTCAAACCTCCCCCACCCCCCCTACGAACGAACGGTAGGGGCGTTTCAATTTTTCCTATCGAAACATGCTTTATTTAATATCCATAGAATTTAAAATTATGATTAATAATTAATATACATGATGTACGCGTAAATAATGCAGGCGGTTTTGATTTATCGTAATTATTAACCTTTTCGGGTTAGAGCTAAAAAAAAAAAATACGCACGAAATTGAAAACTGAATATGCCAAGCGTTGCGATCAAGAAATCCAACAGCCAATCGGATCAATTTTAATTATTATATATATATATATAATAGATAAAATTTAATAATATCAATTTATGTAAAATAAATATAGCAAAATTAAATATATAATAATTATAGTATAAATTGTGAATTTTCACAGTTTGGAAACTTTTAAATCAGTCTTAAAAACATTCATACGAAACTCGATTTCAAGACACGTCGAATCTGAGCGGTTAGCATGCAAAAAAGTTTCCGAACTCACGCAACTGCGACTTTTCCCGCTTCGAGTGTCGCCGAAAAGCAAAGAAATAGATATTCGTCGCTTTTATTAGCTCTCTCTATATATATATTTATATATATATATATATATATATATATATATATATTATATATATATATATATATATATATATATATATATATATATATATATATTCTTCCTACTCGCTGTTCATTTTTTCGCGAAAACTTTTCGCGAAAAACGCTCGACGCGAAAAGTTTTCACGGTTTTCCGGACGGGTGTGGGAAATGGAGGAAAATCTCGATGTGCATTCGCGGCATTGTGAACATCGTAATATAGTGAAAATTTTCTCATTATTTTCATGTAAAATATCAAATTTCGACGTCGTTAAGTTCGACGTGAAATATTGTTAAAATTACTATTTAGTATATAAAATATTTTTTAACACTGTTAAATTTGAAAATTGATATCTTCAAAAATATTTCGTTAAATATATATATATATATATATATATATATATATATATATATATATATATATACCATATATATATATATTTTTGTTTATTACGGGCAATATTGATAGATAGAATATATATATATATATATATATATATATAATATTCGTCTGGAAAATTGTGAATATTTTTTCCGTATTTTTTTGCTCAATTAAAATTTTACATGGTGAATATGAAATCTGAAATCAAATTAATTAGTGAACCGGCCGTCGGCAAAAATTAACGAATATGCACAAGTCGCCGTAAAGGACTCGCTTCTCAAATTTCGTTTTTGTTACTTCCAGACCGTGCAAAAAAAAAAAAAAAAAAGGCAGAGAGACCGAATAATGTCAATTAAAAAACTAACAAGTTTTTTTTACTATCGTCGTGCGCAAAAAAAAAATGTAACAAAAACAACAACAACAACAACAAAATGTTGTTCGCCGCAAAACAAAATCACGTTGCGAACTTTGATAATTGGAATTTTACCAGCGAGTTTTCGAAAGCGTTAGATTTTCATTAATTTTTGCTGAAAATTTTTTTTCTTCGTATCAAAAGTGCATGTGGTATACGTGTGTAATAGTTTTATATGAAAGTATATGCGGTACAGTTAAAACGTAAATGTGGCGAATGAACGTATTTTTAACGAACACGAAAATTAAAATAATATTTATTAATTGAATAAAGCAATATTTTTTAATATATTTATCTATAAAATATACATATATATTATAAAAAAAAACATTATATTTGAAAGGTCTGATTCTTTGATTTTGATATAGCAACTCTATTAAAAGATTATAACGTATAAACCATTATTAAAATATATATTAATAATCGGACAATCAAATTTAGATAATATAGACAATTTATTTAGAATGAATTAGGAATTAAATTTCGATTTCTCTATTTTAGAAATAACTAAAGTAGACTACAGATGGTCTGTAGTCCGGAAAATAGAATGCTTGAAGAATGGGTTATGATTTGAATTTTAAGTTTTCTATTTGGCAAAGAAATATTATAAAGTGAATGTATCTGTGTTCCTTAAACCAAATGGTCTATAGTCGAGAAAAATCAAAATATATTTAGTTAAAATAAAAAGATCATATTTTCAATCATGTAAAAGGAAGTTCAAATAAAAGTATTTGAAATAGGATTATTAGAAATTAAAAGCCTGAGATGGAAGTAAATATAGACGTTTATTTAGTACAAGGATCTCCAAGATTTTTAGTACAATTAGATAAAAATGGTATGATATATATATATATATATATATATATATATATATATATATATATATATATATGTAGATTAAAAACGTTCACAATCGAAAACAGCATTGAATACAATCGTCAATGACGCAAATATCACAGCCTCCGATCCGAAAACGAAGAAGAAACTATAAGTTTTCCATCTCTGAAAAAAAAATAATAATAAAAAAACATGTTAATCGACAAGATTGAAAGCCTTAACGTGTCGATATATATATATATATATATATATATATATATATATATATATATATATCGATATTGACGTGCGGCACAAAAGGCGATTTCAAGGTATATATATATATATATATATATATATACAGTTCCGATTTTCCGCGTATCCTTTTTGCTTTACAACAACGCGTACAAAAGCACAAAGAGCCAGAAAGCGAAGGGTATAAACCCATGTCAAACGTATCTGCGGGCACGGACCCCTGTGACATCTGAACCAGACCCCCTCCCCCCCATATTCGAAACCCTCTTACGTTTCGCTCATATAATAAGCTGCGGTAATGTTTTTCATTAAGATTTCCCTTTTGCCCCGCGCGGTTGTTTTCGGATTTGCGTTTAATTGCCACCACAAAACAAACCTTTGTGATCATTAAAAATATCTATATTCACATAAATATATATATATATATATATATATATATATATATATTTATATTAAATAAATGCATTATATTATATTAACCTTTACGAGACGGTTGGGGGTCTTTTATGACCTCAAAATTAAACTGATGTATTTTTTTTAATTTAATAAATAACGTGAAAATTTGTTGAATTTTATCAATTAATAGAATAATAATTGAAAATATAATTATATAAAATGAAACGTCTGCTCCGTAACTCATTTGCTGCAGCATTGACGTTTATGATGCTTGACGGTTTATACAGCTTGATAATATTATATTACTATGATTAAAAAAGTAATGTGAAATTGTCATTTGAAACTCCCGGGCAGGTAAATTGTAATTTTTTTCTTATGTTGGAAAGACTGTCTATAACATTTGATTTTACATACTTTTTTTTTTGCCAAAAACTCGACTCATACCATTTTGCAACCGCTTTATTTGTTTGATTTGGCTCCGTGCGATTTTTAGCTATTCAGCCAATGCGGGAATGCCGTTTTGACACGATTGAGTAGATAAAAACTGAATCGAAAAATATTTTGAAGGCTACACCGGAAAAACACTATTCAGACTGTTTCAGATTATTTTATTGGGCATAAAATTGATTTGGAGGAATAAATAAAGAATTTACATTTTATAAACAAATTCACGTTACTTTTTGATCACATTGTTATATGTAGAATTGAACGTATAATAATATATTCCAAAACAGTCAATCGAGTCACCAGTGATCTGATTAAAGTTAATAATATATAAATAAAATTTCATATTCGATTAGTGATTCAATATTGAACAAGTCGAGTACATATTAGTACATTTCCTATATAGAAGCGAACTCGACATACATATCACATATAATATATATATATATATATATATATATATATATATATATATGTGTGTGTGTATGTTCAATCTTAAAGGTTTTCACTGGGAAAAAGTAATATAGAGCATTTCTATTGCATTCTGAGCGTTCTTAATTTTTTTTTCCCTCATATAATACAATTGCATCGAAACGTACATGGAAACGATTCAATCTCGACAATAAAAATATATTGAATAATATTACACGTATATATTAATATATATTTTCAGCGTTATACGAGAGTGTATCATATTAAATGGTACGGTATACGGTTTGAGCAATATTGTGATGTGGCATTAATCGGTTTTACAAAGAAACCGGTTGCGTGAGCACGCACGAATTAGTAGCTTAATGGGAATCCAATATATTTATTTGGGGCCTCACCCAACCATATACGAGATACGATAAGGAATGAACTTTCCAAAAGTAGACCTAAATGATAGTTTTCTTCTTCTTCTTATTATTATTATTATTATTTTTCGTTTTTTTTTTTTCACCTACCCAACTACAAATTAAGATAAGCAATGAGGACCTCGGGAAACTTATGCACTTATTATTTTTTTTTGTATCTTAATTAAAATTATATTCATTGATAGTAGTGTGACGATTGATTTTTAAATTTAATATGATTTTTTTTTATATATATTTTGAAAGATGTTCAGCAATAATAGTCACAATATTCTTTGATTGAGTTGATCATATTTAAATTATTAAATTAATATATATGATGATTTTTTTGCATAAAAAAATATCAATATTCAAAAAAAAAATATTATGAAAATTATTCATATTCAATATTTTTATTCGTCATAATTAATGTTTATTTTGAATGTTAATAAATTAACTACTTTTAATCTTAACTTCAATTATTTTATATATATATATATATTTATAATATAATATGCTGTTTTAATTTAATATTAATTCATTTATTTATATATATATATATATATATATATATATATATATACAAAAAATATTTCATCGTCGATTGACTTTCAAAATATTGAAACTCAAAGCATAGTGACTCCAGAATGAAAGCAAAAAAAAAAATATTGAGAATCGAATAGTATATAATATCTACCGAAAGGTATATATGGGGAGGGGGGTACGTATGGAAAAATGAAAACACGAGTAAAAAGGGGGGGGGGGCGGATGAAAAAAAAATACTGGAAAGAAAAAGTGTGCAGGTGCGCTGGTTCGCTTTCCAAATATTGCTTTTCAAGCGAAGGGTGAAACCGCGCAGGGGGTAGTCGTGGTTGTACATTCATTTTGGCACCCTGCACACCGTTTCAAAGGAAGAACTTAAAGCCACCTGCTTCCTAATAGCACCACTGGCTACCTTTTTCCAAAAGGAAAACTCTGTCTCACTTTCTATATATATATATATATATATCTGACTTTCTCATGGCAACCAGACAAGATGGCTTTATTGCGTTTTACAACGGAAAGAAGAAGAATTTTTTTTCATTCAGAATTCTTCTCTTGATTCACCCTCACGATTCCCTTATAATTTCATTGTAATTAAGGTTTAGCTTATATGAGAAATCGAGTATTATGGGGCGTGTTCTTCTTGTTATATAATATTTTGTTCTGTAAAAATTTTAATGCTGATTTATTTTCGTGTACGTCTACGTCATTTCCTTGGCTCGGAAAATTTTCCCGTTTTTCTTTACGGTCGCCAGTGAATGTTTCTTTCTTTCGCATTCGCTTTCTTCCCTTTTGTGTCGGGAGAATGTTGTAATTAAAATAAAATGGACAAATATTTTATTCTTTAGACTTTCGCCACAGTTAGAAATTTAGTATATAATAAATGATTTTAAATACAAACAAGACAAAACGAGACCAAAAAATATAAGGAATGTTCAATTTTTTTTTATTATATTATAATTATGAAATATTTATATATGAATAGTGTATCGTATGGGTTTGATTATTAGAAATACACGTGTTTTTATTATATATTTAATAAATTTGATTTAATATTTTTGGCATATCAGATTTTACCAAAAATAAATATAAAATTAAAATAAATATGAAAAATAATTAATTAAAATGTTGATTATAGAAAAAAATATTAAATTTAAGATCGTATATTAAAAATATATATTATTTTTATATTCTCAAAATTATAATATATTGCGTTATTATCTGTCAAAACAGAATCAAAATTAGATCGTAAATGCTGAAATATTTTACATGAAATCATATAGTAATAAGTTGAATTTTGATATGGCAAAGATCTATATTTTGAGTTGTAAAGATCATTTTAGATTAAATTGTCAAAATAAAGTTTCATTTGACGACAAAAAAATGCTACACCACCACAAACCTTGCGCCAAGACAAAAAATTATATATATATATATATATATATATATATATATATATATATATATATATATATATATATATATATATTATCAATAATTTTAATTGTGAATATGTAAAAGAGAAAATTCAAAGTCAGAGCCAATCTCACGGATGGATAATATCTTTGATGTATATCAAAAAAAAAAAAAAAAATATATATATATATATATATATAAAGAAAATAATACAAAGAGAAAATGCGTTTTTTTTTCTCTAATATTAAAAGTAAATAAGTTTGACTCGATCTGGTTCAATTTGGTACGAATATGTAGAGTCTCTTTTTAGTTTTTTTTTTTTTTTTTTTTGGGGAAATATGTTCATCAAACATTCAACAAGGGGGGAAAAAAACTTCATGGAAATACAATATTATTTATTTCAGATGAAGGACATAAAACATTAAAGCCTCCCTTTACTGCCGCTTCATGAACAAAGGGACAGCACGAAAACGGAAAAGGGTCGAATCGAATCGAACTTTTTTTTTCCTACTCTGAATACATTAAACAATTTTTATATAAATATATATATATATATATATATATATATATATACAAATGAATCGATTAATATAATATTATATATAAATATATATAACATATAAAAAAATTCCAATCTAATAAAGGTAAATGGTTAAAAAAACGATCGAAAATCGACGTGTTTTTCTATATAATATATATATATATATATATATATATATATATATATATATATATATATATATATATTTTATACATTAAGCGATTCTCAATTGTCGATTATTTTTTTAATTAATTATATTAAATCAATTTTAAGATATTATACTATATCGTTGTAGAGTGTAATGTTTATACGTCAAATTGCCAAGGGACCGAATTGAAAATATAACCCTTTTATATTTTATAACCCACTCACTTTTAAAGATTTATGATACTAATTTATTCTTGATATATATATATATATATATATATATATATATATATATATATATATATATATATATATATATATATATATATATATATATATATATATATATATATATATATATATATATATATATATATAATGATTTTATATTATATATACAGTAATCAAAAAGTAAGATGAAACTGTAATTTAAAACTTTTTTTCTTAGGTTGGTAGGATTGTCTATAACATTAGCCAAAAACTCGTGTCGTTGCGCAACCACCGCATTCGCCTGATTTGACTCCGTGCTACTTCTGGCTATTCAGCAAACTCAAAAGGTCAATATGGTAATGTCTTTTTGACACAATTGTCCATAAAAAACTGAATCGAAGAAGGTGTCGAAGGCTATAACCGGAAAAAAGACTATTCCGACTGTTTCGAGGACTGTAAAAGACGGGGATAATATTGAAGGGGATAAAATTGATTTGGAACAATAAATAAAGAATTTTTATTATATATATATATATATATATATATATATATATATATATATATATATATATTACTTAAAATATTGAAATTATATATGGTAGTTAATTTTAATATTAATATTTTTTTATTAAAATCACATTTCCTTATAAAATTAATCGAGATTGAATTTATTAATAATGAAATATATTATTAGATTTCGCGGAAAATCTCTAAATTCGTGTATATTTTATGACATACAAGGGCTTAAATTTTATGTAATGCGACACGTTTCCATTTTTCTTTTACACTACTGTCAAACTCCGCTTTTGTCTCTAAAACTTACTTTAGGGGTCTGAATAATAAATGTTCTTATTTATCTTTCTTGCATAATTAATAATAAATAAAGAATACACGAAGAATATATACCGATATATAGAAAATTTATATATATATATGGTATATATATATATATATATATATATATATATATATATATATATATATATATACATATATATATATATATATTCTTTATATATTAGATTAAATTATTATTTGTATAAAAGCATACATTTATTCGTATATATAAGCAAAAATAAAAGATTTTGATTTTTAAGTATGAGTTTATTTAATATATTATATATTTTCTTGCATATATTTCAATACACTATAGTTTAAAAAAATGAGTAGATTAATTGAAATAAATTTTAAAGTATTTTTAGTATATCAAAATTGTGTATATAAAAAAAGTTTTAAATATACAATAAATTATGATAGATAAAAGTAATAAAATATTAAATTTAGAATATTGTATGGATAAAGTAGTGTATTTATATGGGATTTTGTATATTACAAGGATGTGTAATTGAAATAATAATAGGGTTAAAAGGGTGTTCAATGATTAACTATTGGAAAGTTTTGGGAAATAAAACTATTAATACGGTCATAATAATAGGGCTGGTGAAATTTTTAATATTTTTTGATATTTTTATATAATAAAAAAATATATATATAATGTTCAAAAATAATTTGTGATTGATAAGAACAGTTTTAATAAGTTATGATAATTAGAAATCTGGGACATTTCTTTATAAAGGTCAGATTTTTAGCAGAATCTAGTCTAGTTAATAGAAAATATTGAAAAATTAGAAAAAAAAATATTAATCTCATAAATTATAATAAAGGTTAAATACATTATATTATTTTTGATCATCCTGTATTATATTTATAAACGTGTGTGTGTGTGTGTGTGTGTGTGTATGTATGTGCCGCGAAGTAAATTCTCGTTGCTCGCTCGTAAAATCGGTAGCACAATAATAAAAAGCGATCTTTAAAGGGGGCCCCGGTCGCTTTCTGCGCTCGCATTTATTACCGAGTTTCTCGAGGCCCCCCCCCCGCTCGTGCGCTTTTTCAGAACGACGAAAGCGGAACGGCGTGAGAGGGGGGGGGACAGGGGAAAAGGGCCGTGGGTCGGAAAGGGGGCGGGGACGAGACGCGGGGTCCAAGACTCTGTGGTTATTTTATAACCGTCGGCTGTAAAACGGCCTCGAGGTCAATTTGTGTCGGCGGCGAAAGGGTCAAGCTCACCATTTGATAATTGGACCCGATTTTTCGACCGCACTACTATTTTACGTTTTTCCTCACTTTTCTACTATTTTTTTTTCTTCTCGGCGAAAAAAAAAAAACGTTCACTTTTACCGGTTGACGTCGTTTTTTTTTTATTTTTTGTATTTTTTTTTTGCGGGGGAGGGGAGGAAGGAGAGAAGGAAATAAAATGGAATTGATTTTTTTTTACATATATAATTTCTTGTAAATTACGTGTCTTTTACAATCGTATATTTTTAAAGTTTTATAAATGTAAATTTATATATAATTATTGAACTGTTAATGATAATATTATATTATAGAATTTGATTTATTTTATACTAAATTTTCAAATATAGTTTAAATAAATTTTAAATATAAAAATAATAATATTATTTTTATACATATAATAATTAATGTACATTGAGTATTATTTATATCAAATGTCTATATATAAATAGATTTATGTCGCGTTCAAAATTACACGATATTATTATAATATTAGATAATTTTCGAGTTATTTTTGAGCGAAAACTTTTAATAGACTTGTGTATTATATATTAAAATATACATTGTAAAATCATCGTATTATTATATTATAATAAAATTTATTTTTATTTAAAATTTTAATACACACACACACACACACACACATATATATATATATATATATATATATATATATATATATATATATATATATATATATATATATATATATATATAATATTTAAAAAAACTATATTTTCTTAAAAAAATTGTACAAAATACGAAATAAATTGAAAATATGCGTACGTTGCGAGTTTTCTTGCAAATAATAAAAATAAAACGAATGTGTTGTCGCAAAACTACGTCTGATTTTCTTTGAGTATAAAATTTATATTTTGTTGCCGATATTGAATATGTGTGTGTGTTTTTATTGGTTATAAAAAAAACGAATTAGAAGCTTCAACGATTTTCTTCTTCAAACAGAAAAAAAAAAGAAAAATGAAAAGAAAAGGTTCTCGTGCTATATAATATCGCGTTGCAATTTCGCTTCAAAAAACACAAGAGAAATTCATATATAAATATAAATATATATATATATATATATATATATATATATATATATATATATATATATATATATATATATATATATTATGAAACCCGTCGTTAAACAAAGCCGTCAGCATATAATAAATAATTCCGATGTTCAGACGATATTTCGTGCGTGTTCACGTGCGTCAGTCACGCTCGAAATTTTGTACAAAACGCACATACAACAGATGTACACATAAATATTTCAATACAGCATTATCTGCTATTAATTATTCATTCGTGTCGATGTTATGTTTTTAATTTTTATTTTATTTTCAAACGTTGTATGATAAAAATGTACGTTAATTATATAATTATTATCGTTATCGGTGAATCAAAGTTTTTTTTTTTTTTTTGAAATAATATATGAAAATGTTTGATCAGAGTTGATATATTGGATTTAATTTAATTTTTGTATGTACAATTTTAATTATATATTAAAATTCAATGAAATTTGATTAATATGTATAGTATAAATTGTCAGATTGAATATTATATGTATGCAATGTAAGCAACTGTTCAATCTAAAAGAAAACTAATAAATCAAACAAAATATTGAATAGTCATATATATATAATTGAATGATTTATTTCAGCGGTTCTCAATTTTTTTCATTAGTGTATCCCTTTACCTTATTGTCTTATAATTTTTTTGGAGGGTACCCCTAAATAAACTTTCGCGTACCACTAAGAGTACGCGTACGACAGTTTGGAAACCGCTGATTTAATTATTAATTATTTAGTAAAACAAAAATATTCGTTTAAATATACTGAATATTGTTAGTACATATTTTGCAGACATTTCTCACACCATGTCTATTTTAAGGTAGATATTTTATCAGACAAAATAATCTCATTGTGCTTTATCTATATACACAATTTTTTTTTTTGAACGCGTTATATAAATCAACATTGTTAAGCTAAAGGTGAAAAAAAAATACATCATTTATAAAATAGATAAAAATGTCTATCATCACAATATTACAAATATATATTGAAAGACTAAATTATCGATCGTAATATGAATAGAAATTAAAAACAATATAATTGATGAATCACAAACGATCGTTTGTAAAATTAATATTCAAGCGTTCAATCTGACAGGTAACAGGTGTTCATTCAAATGATACGTTCAATTCGACAAGTATCAATGTAACATTTCACATTACATCTGTAATTGAAACGTACAGTTTAAAGACGGATAATTGTTTAGATACTAGATATAAACCATAGAGTATTTAGTATATTAGCTGCACGTTGCACGAGGAACAATAGAAGCTTTGATCGATTCATTAACCATATTCACTATTGGCAAAGACTAATATGGACGTAATATTCATTTCGTCTACTAGATATTTCCTGATTAGAATTCAGAATTCTAGCTATCAGATGAATAAGCTTTTCAAATCGTATACAAAGCTTTATAACATATTATGATGCAGCAAATGTCTTTGATGATACAATTTATATATACATTATATATAATACATATTTAGATATTTTAATTTATTATATGACATAATATAATATGATTTATAAACGAATTTTTGTGATTATTTGTAAATAAAAATGATTTAAATCTAAATATTTGTCAAACATGGGAAAATCCCCCGTGCCTTTTATAAGCGTCCCCTTAATCTTGCATTCCATTTTAAATATCATCAAATATATATATATATATATATATATATATATATATATATATATATATATATATATATATATATATATATATATATATATATATATATATATATTCCATCGTAACAAGCTTTCAACGACATGAAATAATAACGATTAATTATAATTTTAATTTATCAATATGTACATTAAATTTTTGACAGTTTCAATCGTGTCTTATTGACTCAATTTTATATTATATTAGTATATATATATATATATATATATATATATATAATACAATATAAAATCGCACGCAACTAATAAATTTATCATACGAGTGTTATCTAAGTATAAAAATATTTTTTCAATTTATTTCTACATAATTTTTTTCGCGTTATGAATCTTATTTGTCAAATATATCAATCACTTTGACACCACTTTAAAAATAATAGATTTTTTATTCATATCTCGAATATATTCAGAGAATAAAAAAAAATATTAAAAAAAAAAGACCGATAAATGCCAAAGCGTAAAATGGATTTTGATAACATATATAATATTAAATAAAAAGATTTATGAATATTTAATAATTTTTATTATTATTGTGAATATATAAAAATTTTCATTATTTTTTATTTTTAATAATTTAGAATGGGTAGATTTAGAGTAGATTTGATATGAGAGCTAAAGCTCACAAGACGAAATTTCTATACGTCCTATATCAAGAAAGAACAAGGAAACACCCACAATGTGAAAGATACGGCATGCGAAGGTAGCACAAGAGGTAAAACTTTGAGATCCTCTGAAATGAGAAAGGAAACAAAGCGCGAAAGAGCAAGGATGATTTTGAAATGAAATCAGTGTCGACTCGTGACACTTGAGATATGAATGAAACGTTTCGAATGGCTAATTGTTCATAATATTTCACCGTTATGTATTTTGAATAATTATTATATTTTAACTGTCATCATATATCGTTTATTTATAACAGGGGTGGTCAATTTTTTTTTGTTTAAATACATTTTCAACATTTTTTTTTTAAAAACGTGCGATGAATATGTAGTACATTTTGAACATTTATCTACAAATCTATTATGCATAATAGGAATTGGCAACTTTTTTTTTGTCAGTGGATCAAAATATGAGTGTTAAAGGAACGTTCGGATCAGTGAAAAAAAAATATTCCTTCTTTCGATTTCAATTTTTATTTTTGTGAGGTCTTCTAAAAAAGTACTAAAGTGTGTTGGTTTTTATTATTTACATTGTACTTTCCTAAAAAAAATAATTTATTTTAATTTACTCAGAAATGTCATTTGAAATCTTCAGAGACAAGTGTATTACAATTGTCTCTGAAGTTAATGCTCTTTTTTATATATATGTTTATTTATTTTTTGTTTTTGAATTTTGAAATATTTTTAAATCTGAATTATTTGAAATCATCAAATGGGTCATAGTTTACCTATTGTTGATCTATGGGGTATATCACTATTATCTCTAAAGTTTATGCTCTTTTTATTTATATATTTAAAAAAAATATTTTTTTTGTTATAAATGTAATGAAATAGAAATTTGAAATATTTTTAAATTTGAAATCAACAAACGGTTCATAGTTTACCCAATTGTTGATCTATGGGGTATATCATTATTATTTCTAAAGATTATGCTCTTTTTTTTTCTTATATATTTAAAAATGTTTTTTATTTTTAATATAATGAAATTGAATTATGTCACATTTTTAAAATTGGATCAATCGATATGTATACAAACGTACCGCCACTGTTTTGCAAAACACACGAAACGAAAATCGGGTAGACACGAAGGGTAAGAAGAGGTCTAGGTGGACGAGACCAAAAACGGGGACCGTTCAGGGGGACAAGCGGACGAAGAATTTTCGACAGTGTGTTGGTGGAAATCGGCGTCGACGACGTAACATGTAAAGCCGGCAATAATAACCTCGGCGGGAATGTTTGAACAAGTAAATTATACCGCGCTGGGGAGTTGGCGACGGCGCATTTAACGTTTTGTATTTCATTTTTCCAGTCTGCAGGCTTATTTTAACGACATTGGGGGGTCCCCGTTCGCGTTCTCAAATGAAAACCATTACTTTTCATGTTAGCTAAGGCGTGCGGGATCCACGCCCGCACGCCTTCGCCCCGCCACGTGTTACGGCGCGCATTCGAAAAATCGCTCTCCGATGTGCATGAATATGTGCGAATAATGTTTCTCATTTACTTTCAACGTTTTCCATATAATATGTAAACGAACGTACGTGAAAATTATATCTATTGTTATACGAGTGCAATTGAAACAGTGTAGGATTTTATTGTCAAATGTTAATTATACTACATTTTATATATGCGTATAGATTAAATATTTTGCACTCGAGACTTGTCCGTTTGGTTAGCGCTTGGATTAATGTTAAAAACACAATGTATTATATTATGTAGTTTAAAAATGACACCATTTTAAATAGAGAGATTTTCTTAAATTAACGTAACCATTATTTGAATTGTATTTTTTTTTTTTTTTGGTTCAAACTTGACAATCATAAAAAATACGGAATGATAAAACAGTATCTCAATAATACGATTTTTTTAAGAAAATTTTTGAAATGTTGTTTAAAAAAATTTCAATAAATTCTATATAAAACTCAATTTTACTCAGTCGGATGATTCTTGATTAACAATCACGTTCTATTAAATTTATTATTTTATATTATTCTGATAGATAAAAATATAATAGGTCAGCCTAAAATTTTTGTTGATTTTTTTCTTTTATGTGTCGTTAATTATGCGATCAGAAAACTAGAAATTATTTGTATTTTAGATATTTCTAATTCATTAAAACTTTTATATATTGTTCTAGTTATCCAAAGATTTTTCAACATTTTCATAAATAATATATGGAACAAAATATTAAATTAATTATAATAAAAATTATACAATTTAAAACTTGTATATATGATATTATTAAAACACATTTAATTATTTAAAATAATTTTCTATAAACATCTTAATATTTTCAGTTTCATTCAACGGCTAATTTTAATAAATTATATATTTTTACTAATAATCAATTTAAACCTTCGAATATATCACAAATATTTGCATAAATAATTTTTGCGTTATTTTTAATATCGAAATTTTAAACCGTTCATTCAATTATATGAAAACGAATTAATAGATTTACTATTAATATATATATATATATATATATATATATATATATATATATATATATATATAAATAGTTATAAGTAAAGCTTTTCACATTTGAAAAACAAATCTGAAAAATACTACAATATTGTTTTTAGTTATATTATAATGAAATAATAATAAAAATACAAATACGTGTAAAATTGCGCTCATATATACGTTATATGTTCGATGCACGAAGGGATTAAGTGTCGGAAGCATGTCGACCGAGATTAACTTATTTTTATATGTTTTATTTTCATGCGAAAAATATCAAATGTTCGGCTTAAAACAACATTTATTTATTTTTTCATTTTTGATTCGTGAATTTAAAATTTACTAAAAAAAAAATATAAATAAATTCATTCGAAGCGTGGAAATTTTATACGATATTTTAATTGATATTAAATAAAATATCCATTTCGTCGAATTGATAAAATAATGATTTATTTAGAAAAATTTTTTTTTTCATATATAATATATTTAATTTTAGATTCTATCAGTAAATTATAAATATTTTATATAATAATAGTATATATAAAGAAACGTAGCGAGGCATCCCTAAAAAGGATATTTGACAAGGGCGCGAAAATTTGAAGGGCATTTTTACGACGAATATATATAAAAAAATACATTTCTTAAATTAATATAAAAATAATAATTCTGTTCACTTTTTGGTCTATTTAAAAAAAATGAGAATTACGTCATATGCAAAATTTTTAATATATATATGTATATATATACGATTTTATTCATTTTAATGATAATTAAAAAATATTTATAATAATGGAAGTTAAATCGTTTTAACGACATCATAATCCACATTCTTTCAGAGAATATTTCGAGATTAAAATATAATATTTTTTTTTATTTTATCCTCAACGATCATAAGTGCACTATATTAATGCGATGGAATATTTGGAGGTTTGTTTAATAACAGCATCTTGAAGGATTAGTGAGGCACAGCGACAGTAAAGCCGATTTGTCATAATCCTCCCGAGAGGAAGAAAACGTATATCAACCCTCTTCGGTTGTATAGAGTTCTATAAATATGAGAGGTGGGGGGGAGGTATGAGTCAATAAAAGCTAGACTGAGCTATATAATATTTTCATATAAATTCAATATTGGATAGATGAAAATATTTATCGATTTAAGATTAAAAATTTATATATATATATATATTTTTTTTTTTCTATTCAGTTCTAGTATTGAATATTGAATTTACTTTCGCTTTGACTCACTCAATTTAAAGTCAGTCGAGTAAAACCGTATCAGCAGATAGTTACTGTTTATTTCGATAGATAGTTTTCGTGACAATCGAATATTCAGTTAAGTGGAATGTGGATTTTAGTTTGTGATGACTTGTTCCAGTATTCACGTTATTGTAAAATCGAAATTGAAACGTGAATAATATATATATATATATATATATATATATATATATATATATATATATATATATATATTATGCAGTTTATTTTGAAAATGATGTAAGTTTATTTTCCAAAAAAAAAATATTTATAAATATAAAATCATTAAAATTTTGTATCACTAACAAATATATAAATAAAAGACGATTGTATTGAACAAGTAGTGTTTTATAAATATTTAAGGACGCATATCACAACATCTTATGACCCCGAGAAGGAGATCCGTAATAGAATAAAATAAGCCAGAAGGCGATTCATAGTCACGACAAGGTATTTTAACATCGACTAGCACAAATATGATACTAAAAATACGTATGCTTAAATGCTACGTCTTTCACTATCTTTTATATTGTGCTGAAACACGGACACTAAAAACATGGAAAAATTTCTGAAAGCTTTCTAGATGTGATGCAAATAATCTTGAACCGACAAAGTAGCAAATATTGATGTTTTGGATAAAGTTATAAAATAATATAAAATAATACCTTGATCACATCTTGAGAAATGATAAATATAGACTTCTCCAAATAACATTATAAGGAAAAATTCAGATTAAAAGATCAATAGAAAGACTTCAAAACTCATGGCTAAAAGATTTTTGTTCTACGTTCAACTGTTCGTCAATAGAACTTTTTCAAAATGTTTCGTTATTCGTGTAAATTTCCAGACTTCTTTGGGAGATGGCGAAGATTATATTATTTTTTTATGTTGTTTCAAAATATCGGATCATAATATATCATTATCTATATCATATTTCACATGTGAATAATGTATAGTTGCGTAAATCAAAATCAGAATATAGCCGTATTGCTACTGATATCGGAGGGTTGAATTTCGACGAGTGTTTATGTTGATTCGATACCGGAAGCTGTAATTTAACCGAGTGGTTGGTCGGTTCGTTGGTTGTAGACTATGAGGGCTGTTAATACCATCCTAGACACCTGGAATAGCTCGTTGCGTTTCGCTCTAATGCCTTAATCTCTTTGATGTCTTTAAGCGCCTTATTGGCGTACAAAATTCCCCCAAAAACCTCATACTATAATCGTGGGTCCAGCGCTTGCACCCTTTTGAACCACTTTATATAACATAGGTTCCCATTAGTGACCGTAAAAACATTGCGTTCTTATTGTATTGGCGGCACCTTGCAAATTTACTTCTATAATATATATATATATATATATATATATATATATATATATATATATATATATATATATATATATATATATATATATATATATATATATATATTAAATAGAACCTTTCATGATTCCGTTAAATCTTTAACCCTCAACAAACCGAACGTTTCCATTCACAAATTCGCATACGTCATTCAACCCCTTTTCGTCTGAATAAATCTATTTGTAACACCGACATGGGGTATATATTATTGCGTACAGATTTTTTTACTATTTCTTATTTTTCTATAATAAAGTAAGAACTGAAGTATCTCAAATAAATTCTTATTATATATATATATATATATATATATATATATATATATATATATATATATATATATAATATACGTGATACATGTTTATATAAAACGGTGAAGGGGTTTTTTTTTTTCAACAGTATGACCGTATTAAAGACAAAGTGGCCACAGGAACGGTTTATGGTCGTCGGCGCCTCGGCACTCACTCAAATTGACCTTTTTAGTACTCTAGAAAAATATAAATGCTGGAATCGACTCATGGAGGCAATTCTCCATCTGATCGACACCGCAATAACAATATCCGGCGGCTTTTTGCGGCTATCCAGGGTCGCAAATAGAAAACTGTACCGCGCACGATGTCCGCAAGTATCGATAATAATATATAATACAAGTATATTATGTATATATATATATATATATATATATATATATATATATATATATATTTGTATGTATGTATAGGGATGAAAAAGAAAGAAAAAAAATTCTGTGAAAATAAGCGGACGAAAAACGGAAGGGAAATTTATACTGGATCAGGTAGTTTCCGGTCCTATCCCGAGTTCAGACCGCAACCGGAAGCGTTATTGCTTATTCAAAGTTTGATTTTTTAATTTAATCGTTATTTTGCGCATTAGATTCGCTTGTTTTTTTTTTATTTTATAAATATATACAATTTTTTAAATCCGTTGTTAAAGGTTAATAAAAAATATACATGTCATATATAATATATATATATATATATATATATATATATATATATATATATATATATATAATACTGAGATCAAAAAGTATGGTAAATTTGTTTATAAAATGTAAATTCTTTATTTATTCTTCCAAATCAATTTCATCGTCTTCAAAGTAATCCTTATCCGACAAAACGTAGTTTTACCAACTCTTTTTACAGTTCTTATAACAGTCGGAATAGTCTTTTTCCGGTATAGCCTTCACGACCTTCATTGATTTGATTTTTATCTCCTCAATCGTATCAAAAAGGCGTCCCCGCGTTGGTCTTTTGAGTTTGCTAAATAGCCAGTAGTCGCTCGGAGCCAAATTAGGCGAATACGGTGGTTGCGGAAAGATTAATCGAGTTTTTGACAAAAAAGTCGCGAAGAACCAATGCAGTATGACATGATATATTATCGTGATGAAGAAACCAAGAGTTGTAAAAACATGAGTAAATCGGAGGTAATTAAACCTTTTGAGAAATAAATGCTTGACAATTGTCATATACAGTCTGACTAACCTAGAAAAAAAAATACAATTTTTTGACTGTTGTAAATTCTGGTGAAGTGTAGCATTTTTTTATAATTTAATCTTAAATGATCTATACATCTCGAAATATAGATCATTATCATGCTAAAATATAAAATTATTTCCATATGATTTCATATAAAATATTTCAGCATTTACGATTTAATTTTGCTACGATTTTTTGAAATCTAACCACTTAAGGTGCAAGTCTAAGGCAACAAAACAATTTTTAGTCACTATAATTATATATAATATTTTTTTTTAATAATTATCATTAATTAGAATTGTTTTACATTCTCATTTTTCATTAATTTCGATAAAATATAATATCTAATAAAAAAAACGTGTGTATTTCTAATGCTATTATACTAATAAAAATAAATTCGTATAAATCATATTAATACAGAATATGACTGAAAATTTTATTTGTACTTTTTTTCTTGTATGAATGAGAATTCTTTAGTACGGAATAGAAATAAATTTTGCAGGAAATCTATGAAAGAACTTGAAATTTTCAAAATATGAACGTATTAGAGATTTTCCCAAGTAATTCAAATAAAACATAATAAATCTCAAAATTTTCTTAAAAAGCGAATAAATTTCATAGAATATTTTTTAATTGATAAAATAAATATTTTTTTATTATATTTAAAAATATTCTATATTGTGCGATAATTTTTACTATATCAATATTTTCAGTATATATGGTGTGTATATATATATATATATATATATATATATATATATTGAAGATAATGGAAAAAAATCAGTTTATTGATAGTGTGAATATATTGTTTTTAATATGAGAAAAATATATATATGTATTATTGTCACTGTACATATTTATGCGATAAAAAAAAGAAATATAAATATGAAATGAGCCTATAAAGGGGGCAAAACGACGCCCACGGGCCCCTAAAATAAAACCCAATTCGTAAATGTGCCGCATAATATTGAAGATTAATGAAATATATATATATATATATATATATATATATATATATATGTGTGTGTGTGTGTGTATGTTATATTGGGAAAAAAATAGGGGGACGACATTTGAAATATCGTAAATCGAATATTAATGTAACGTAATAAATTCCGAATATCAGATAATAATTTCGATCGAATAATCGTTTATTTAGAAACTAGTAGCTTAAATATATATATATATATATATATATATATATATATATATATATATATATATATATATATATATACATATATATTTTTTTTTTATTAAATTTTGTGATTTAAATATTTTTATGTGATTTTTTTGTATAAAACGCGTTTATATTAAATGATATAATTTGAAATTTTTAACGTTATTTAAATTCACGATATTTTAATATAATGTAATATTTGTTGTTGTTTTTTTTTCTAATGTTATATTTATTTATACAAACAAAAAAAATGCGTAGGAGATATTTTTCCTTAAGAAAATAAACATAAGAAAATATTTCGAGATTTCTTGTGAACTTATCAATTTTGGACTTTTTTTTTCCACTCGCAGCATGCTAAAGAAACCCTCAGAGAAAAGGTTTATCTACCCCTGAATTATATTACATAATTTATGTATGACTCAAAAATACTTTTATCTGCCCCATCTAATTTGAAATAAAATACTAAAATATACAATCTGTTATTCGGTTTAAATAAACGAAAGAAATGTATAAATTATACATAAAAATGTAATATATAACATTAAGATATACGCATCTAATTACAGAAATTTTAAAATATTATTCATTTTTATAAATAATTACATTTTGACACGTATATTTCTACAAAGTAAAAGTACAAGATTTTATGAAAAATAATATATATATATATATATATATATATATATATATATATATATATATATATATATATATTGTAAAATATTCATGTCGCATCGTTAATTAGCAATGAAACGGCATAGGTTTAAAGGTATTCGAGCGAATCTAGTTTTCTAGTCTTTCTTTTCCTATAGTCTGGTGGCTTTTAGCGTAAAATTTAACCTTTTCTTGTCATTGAAGGGTGCGTTCAACCCCTTCGTCACCGTTGAAAAGGGTGTATATAATAGTATAAAGTTGTGCTGAAATTTTTCGAGCCGTGCACACTTATTAACGTCTCGTCGACTAAAGTGTGAAATTGGTCATTTATTTATTTATTATAATTATATATATATATATATATATATATATATATATATGAATTATTATGTATTAATATTTTTTTTTTAATATTGACTAGCCTAAAGGACCGCGTTCGGTCTGCGGGCCGTGCTTTTTGTCTAAGGATAGATTTAATGCATGACAATGTATTATACGAATGAACGGTGAATAAATATAATATCTGAAGAATATTTTACAAAGTCTTACATCATCGATAATAAAAATCGTTTTTTCAGCAAAATTATGATCGGTAATAAAAACTGGATTGTATGAAATGCGATAATATAGAAAAAAATTGCAATTAAAAAAAACTAGATGATGCGTCGCGAATAGAAAAATAATTGAGAAAAAAAACATGATTTAATTATGACTTTTTGCATGAAAAATTACGATTTAGAAAAAATGATACCCAAAATTTGAACGATTATTTCATTTTTCTTTTGTACAAATCGCGTTTTTATTTTAATGATTAAAATGCTCTTTCATATAAAATTTTACGCGCATCAATCGTGAGTGAACCATTAAAATATCCAACTAATCCGTAATGAATTATAAATAATTACACATCACATGATGTCGATTGACGAGACGAATCGAATGCTGAAAACCGTTTTGAAATCGCCGTTTTTTTCAGCAAAGTTATGACGATTTTTTGCATCTGAAATCGGAAATTTTGCTTGAAATATTGCAAAATATTAGTCGAACGGATCGATTTTGCGCGCGAAAAAAAACCTTTTTTTCGCGCGCAAAAAAGATTTGAAATAATTTTTGTTTGAATATTATTTAAAATCATACTCTCTCAATTTAGAAATGTCATATTAAGAAAATATATTTTTTCATCTATCGATATAATTGCATTTTTTTTACGATTAAACTAAACTGCTCTTTCGTACAAAATTTGACGCGTCTTATATGTGATGATTGACTATAATTTACAATAAAATTTGTTATGAAAATGTATAAAATCGATTTTATAATATAAACTGAAATAAAGTACGTTATTTAACAGTGAATTTACAAAAACCTTGTTGAAAATAAAAAAAAATCATATGCAGTTAAATCATATATCAAAAAATGCATCGCTAATGGAATAATAATTGTGCGATATATATATATATATATATATATATATATATATATATATATATATTATAACCCTTAACGACATTCACTGAGAAGTCACTAACCATTTAATATAAACCATAGAATAAAGTTGAATGAAAAAATTAAATCGTACTTATTTTTTTTTTTGATATTTATAATAATAATATATCGTATTTTATATTATACAAAAAAAAAGTTTGAATCAAATAACGCATTTTTCATATGAGAATTTTGAACTTGAAACTTGGAGTATAAAAATTGCCGTTGAGGTCATAAAACATTATTTATGTCTTAATATTTTATTAGAAATTTTCGTTTTTTTTTAATTGTGTTTCAATATATATATATATATATATATATATATATATATATATATATATATATATATATATATATAAATGTGTCTTGTATGGGTGAAATTAAATTCTAGTCCGGATTCGTTGCAGACTAAGAAATCTCGGAGGTCATTTATTTTTATGACGACAGAATTATGACTATTTCAAAAAAGGCTCTTTTCGCAGCGTAAATATTGTAATATAACGGACTCATTGTTCGCTTTTCTGTTCTTTTCGTGTTCATGAATTTCAGCTGAAAATTTAATTTTAATTTCAGATGCGAAATGCAAAAAAAAAAAAACGAGAATAGAACTTTTTAAATAGAATTGTAGAAATTAAGGTGTTTTTTTTTTAATCTCTATTATATATTTAATTTTCTAAATTTAGATGGAAGCAATAATAATGTTTAAAATGTTTCTTTTTTTCTCTCTTTTTTAACCGTTTAAATAACTCACTTTCTGACTATTAGATATATGATATATATTATAATTGTAATAATTAAATAAATAAAATAGTTAAAAATCGTATATAAAAAATAGTAAGTAAATTATATTTATTAAAAATATAAAAAAAATAAGATTTTTTTAATAAAATTTTATATGTTTTTATTAAATTTCTCAAGTAAAAGTTATTTTAAACTAGCAACAAAGTTTTATACGAATAATTTTCAATTATTTAACTCGAATTTCAAATATTATTTATACGTTATTTAACGCTTTTAATATATTTTTTTAAACTAAATGTTAAAAATCTATTTTTTGAAAAAAAAAATACATATTTGCGTTTAAAGTTATTTAATTTTAATTTTTTGTTAATAAAATTAATTCATTTTTATTTTATAGTGTTGTTTTTGAAGTGAAATAATTTATATAATATTTCTGATGATTTGTATTTTTTAATTCTACGTCAATTAAATAAAATATAGGATAAAATGCAAATTATAATATTAAACTCATGTTTGTGTAAAAAAATGTCATAATTATAATATATTGTACAATGCGCAATGACGGATTCAACTCTCGCCCGCTAAACATCTCGATGTAGGTAAGTGAATTCAATCGTTCGACGATATTTCTGACATTTATCTCAATATTTATCTCAATTTCACCTTTCGATGTCGAATGTGCAGCAACAACAACTAGTTTTAAAGAAAAATTATCGCGACGTATGAACTTATCGCGTATTCATTTGATGAAAGTTTAACGAGCCACTTTTAAGCGCACAATAGAATCTGAAAAGTGGCTACAAAAGACCTCGCACAAAATACACACACAAATACACGTGCGAAAATTTCAATTCTCAAAATGTTCATACTAGTAGAGAATTGATATAAAATATGCACCATTTTTCATACGGCAACGAGCACAATGCAAAAATCCTTTCCTTTGTTCACTTTCTTCAAGTTAAGCCGTCATTTGTGAACGTTCCCAAGTGTACTAGACGTTTTAAAAACCGACACTTTTTTTTTCTTTATCACCCTGTATATATGTATATATATATATATACATATTTTTTGATCGCTTTTCACGCTTTTCTTTTCGCTCGCTCGCTCGCTCGGATTCGGACCGCGTATTTTCCATCGATTTCATCGTGCATTTTATTTATTTATTTTTCTTCTCCTCGTTATTATTTAAATAAACATCATTCCCCCTTCTCGTATTTATTTTATTTTTATTTTTGTACGTTTATTCCGTTTCTTGTTTCATTATAGAGGGGTAGCGTAAGAATCGTTCTTTTTTATTGTGAATAGGAATCGTGGCAATTTAAAAATTAAATTTCAATAAATGTTCGATTCAACGCAACGCAAGAACGAGCCGCTTTTTTTTCGTATTATGTTTATAAATACGAGAGAAAAACGGAGAAAAAAAAAACTTGAAAACAACCTTCGAAGGCATTCTTGAATATACGTGAAGGTTTTTTTTTTTTCATTCAGATATTTCAACACCAATTATACGACCATATTTGAATTGAACATATTTGCTATTATTATATATAATATAATATTCTGATTATGTCACCATTATAATACATAATATATACAGTTTAACATAACTAAATAGTCATGCACTTGCATAAATCATTTCAGGTGTTAATATATTATATTTACTTTTGAACGTAAAATTCGACTTAAGTGACATATACACACATTCTCACACGTTATATATATATATATATATATATATATATATAAAGAAAATTCGTATATATGTGTGTGTGTACGACCCTTATTGGATTTCCTTCTAATATTCGAGGGGTTGGTGGAAAATTTGTATTCGGTGCACGATCGGCCACAAAGTGCGTCAATGTACTTACTCTTTCTCTGCCTGTGTCTCCGTTTTGGAGTAATAGAGTCCGTAGATGGAATTGTTACAAATCTATTCTCGTGAGCAATGAAAAATGCAGTGTCACACACATATCCATACTAAATTTCTTCGAGTATTTTAGACAAAATTCTTATAAAATACATAAAAAGTAAAGTGAAATTGTCATTTAAAACTCCCGGGCGAATAAGGCAGGTAAAATTGTATTTTTTTTTTCCTAGGTTGGCAGGACTGTCTATAACATTTGTCAAAAGGTTTAATTATTTCCGAGTTACATGTGTTTTTACAACTCTTGATTCCTTCATCACGATAATGCACCATGTCAAATTGTATTGGTTCTTTGCGACTTTTTTGCCAAAAAACTTGACTCATATCGTTTTGCAACCATCGTATTCTTCTGATTTGGCTCCGTTCGACTTCTAGATATTTAGCAAACTCAAAAGGGACGCCGTTTTGTCATAATTGAGGAGATAAAAACCGAATCGAAGGAGGTCTCGAAGGCTATACCGGAAAAAGACTATTCCGATTGTTTCGTTGGCAAAAGTGCGTTTTATCGGACGGCGATTACTTTGAAGGGGATGAAATTGGTTTGGAAGAATAAATAAAGAATTTACATTTTATAAACAAATTCATCTTAATTTTTAATCACCGTGTTATACAATTAATCCTAAACTATCTAATATATATAATAATAAATATATATTTTTATATAGAAGAAAAACCTTGTAAACACTCGTGTTTTGTAAGGGTGTTCGCACAGCACTTAGTCCCTCATTAATGGTGTTAAAATCTTTTTTTGAGCGTCCCCCAACATTCAGAAAAAGTGCCCGGTTTTCATTCAATTAAAGACGAAATAAAATAACGAAGGGGGAAGACCGTTGTAAGCGAGCGGGATTGTAGTATCACTGATGCATTTATCAGAATGGAAAACATCTGTACATTTAAAGGGTCCTTGTGTGTGTGTGTGTGTGTTTGTGTTTGTGTGTGTATTTGTTTGCCTTGAAAGGTGATTAGGGGATTCTCAATGTGCCTAATTTGTTTGCTCCGCATCCCCCTATTCCACGTTCGACTCCAACTAATGCATTTTATTTGGCCAAAAAAAAAAAAGAAAAAAAAACGAAAATAAAAGACGTATCGAAAGCTTCGAAAATTTCTTTTTAATACGGCCATTCTCGCCGTTGTGTTCTAAATAAAAAGAACATTGAACTCAAATTTCATTATTTTTGCATCGGTGATTAAGGCATTATGATAATCATTACTAAAATTTTATACAGTGACGATTTTCAAAAAAAAAAAAAATGTATAACATAAAAATTATATATAAATTATTCGTAGAGCAATTTTTTTTAATCTCGATAATAGTATTTTTATAACATTTACATTATTTTTTTTTTTAATAAAATATAACATTTTATAGGCAATCATAAAATGTCAATAAAACTTATTATTTTTCGATATAAAAAGTGACGTTTAAAAAACTACGAAAAATGGGATATTTTTAATACTACACATATATATATATATATATATATATATATATATATATATAATGTCAGTTTTTTTTTAAATTCAATTACCAAATAGTATCAAATGTAAAATTATCATTTACGTTTAATATTAAATAATTTTCACAGATATATATTTTTTAATAATATTTATATATATATATATATATATATATATATATATATATATATATATATATAATATTAATATATTTAATGGTAAAAATATTTGTACATCATATACGAATACAATAAGTATAAAATTGATTATAAAAATTTTGATTACACCCCCCCATAAAGTGGTTTCAATTTACAAAGTGCTCTAAACATAAAACCTCACTCTAGTCAAATTGCATTTATTTTTATACGATAGAATTTCACATTTATTTTTCGTCCTATATACGAATCAATCGATTATTTATTAATTTAAAAATTTTTTTTTTTTTTTGTACGATTTTAAAAAGTATAATAATAGAAAATATCTATAGACGATATAATCTCAATTCTATCGTATCATATATGGTATATAGCTAAGCTTTGCATTGTGACCAGAAATTTGGACGATATAGGCTATGTTATATATAAGAGGGGGTTGGGGGTTAAAGTATAGATTTATGTTCAAAGGGATGATTGTGTGCGAAGAGTGAACAAAAGGCAAGAAATCTCACGGCACTTATCGGTCAATTCCAGTCGAGTACCTCACCGCGATACACGCCAATTAACCGAAATCCCATTGTATTTCTTCATCCGGTGGACTACTATATACTAACTACTACAATATTAACCCTTAAACGCCCACCGATACATCCCCCATACTCTCTCACTGTACAATCCGACGGTAAAAATTAACCCTTAACTGTCGAAACGGTAACCCCTTTCGCTCGGTTAACCGCAAAGGTCGATTCACGGCAACGATTCACAAACTTATGTTCGTTCGCTCGTCTCAGCCTTAATAATAATAATAATAATAATAATAATAATAATAATAATAATAATAATAATAATAATAATAATAGGAAAATGTTGAAAAAAAATATTCCCAGTTTTTAATATACATTCTGCAAAATGTTCCACTTGAGAGTGACGTTTGGTCACCACTTGGTTCAATGTGAAAATTTGATACACAATACTGACTATTTATATTAATTTATATTTTAACTAATTTTCATACTTTTTTCTGTATAATAATAATAATATTATAAAAAAAATCTGTATAATATTATAAAAAAAACATTATTTTATATAGAGATAAGATTTTCTTAAATTAGTGTAACCATAAATCTGACTGAATTTTCGGTATATATATATATATATATATATATATATATATATATTTATTTATTTAAACTTGACAATCATGATATAAAAATTACTAAAGTTAAAATTTTTAATCTTTATAAATATTGAACGACAAAACAAATTTGTAGATCAGTATACCTCAATATATAATTTTCAAGAAAATTTATGAAATTGTGACGAAATCCGTTTATTTTTGTGTTAAGAAATTCGTATATTCTATATAAAAACACTAAATAGATATATAAAATTTTAAAATATAAAAACTTTATACTTATTTTTTTTTATATTTATTAATTTGTGTGTATTATAATTTTAAGCTAGAAGTAAAAAAATCTTTATATATAATAGAGTTTAAATACAATTCTATTGATTTTTCCATTCATTTTATACTATGAAAAAATATATATTCCATATATATAAAAAATCTATTGTATAATATGCGGCGATGTTTCTCAATCTTCTGAAAGCTATTATATTTTAGTCATATTTAAGCACTCATTATAAATATGTTAATAATGAAGCATTACTAAAACACAAAGTGCATGCATATAATGCGATGATTAATGTTGATAAAAGCGATTACGGTTTAATTATAAAATGCAAAGATGGATAAATTTGTAAGCTTTATCTCATCAAAAAATATGTTGCTATTAATATTTCACATTTTAGATAGTAAAATGGTAATTGAAAAAATAAATTTTAAAATATTTACTGCAATTAAAAATTATTTAACGATCGATTAGTTGGTTATACCTGATGTAATATTTTTTTTAATTGTTTTTAATATTATAATAAAAAAACTGTTAAGTGTATTTTATATTGTTTTATATGATGTATTAATTGTATATTAATTGTCATTAATTTTATGTAAGTATTTTCATTCAATTTCACCCATTTGTATATTAATTTTAAATTGTATATAAATATATATTTATATACGAAAATAGAAAAACACACATTAAAATATTTTAAATAATTTTTATAATATATCTGAGTACTTTTTGATACTATATGTGTCATTTTTGTTACATTATATGATATTTTAACACTTTATTTGATACTTTACACGATATTTTGACACTTTATACAAACACTTTTGATACTTTACACGATATTTTTGACACTTTATATGATACTTTTAATACATTATATGATATTTTGACATTTTATATGATTTGATAAATTTGAAAAAAAAAAGAAATAAATTTCAGAACAACCTGTATACGAATATTTACACACGTGTATATAATAAACGCTCGCTTGTCTGCAATTTCGCAGGCGATCCTGGTGGGGCACTTCGAACGTCAGTCCTGAAATATTAATTATTATCACACGCCGTGAATAATTACCGAAAGTGAAGTTGTTTTGGTGAAGTATCTTACGGCATTAAAATTAAATATGGAAATCAGCTTTACTTGTACACACCGCCGCCGCTGCCGCCACCGCCGCCGCCGACGTCGTCACACATTCAAATCTTGATTCACCGATCTCAATACATACATATATATATATTATTGTATATACATAATTTATGCAAGCACACTTTATTAAAAAAAAATCGAAGAATTTAATAAAAAAAAATCGAAAATTAGTAATGTTCTATGATACTAAATAGTCTAATTATTGTTATTTTTTTTATTATGTATGTAAATTATAGACAATATTAACACTAAACCTAAAATTATCGGTCAATTTGATCGTTTTCAAACTTTTGTACAACTATTTAAACGTTATCGTATCGCTATAAAACTTTATCAATATCGTTAAAATATAGTAAAATAAATAACATATATATAGTCAACAATGTGCAAAATTACAATACAATAATTTTGTGATTTTTGTTGAGCACCAATATAAATATTTTAAAATTATCCAGGTTTAAAATTAAAAAAAAAAAACATTTTCAATGTGTGTGTGTGAACATTAAAAATATCTATATAATATTGGAATGGATATTAAGGGAATGCGAAAGGGTTGCGCAGGATATATTTCTTTATGAAGGGCTTTTAAATAGTATGTAAACACTAAAATACAATATAAATACTAAAATAAATACAAAGCGTTCCTGCTTCGGGGATATTCAAGTATTACGGAACGTGATTGCCGCAATGAGAGGGGGATTACTGTATATATATATATATATATATATATATATATATATATATATATATATATATATACAAATCTAGGAGATTGAAGTTTAATAGATCAAAAATATCACGTAAATGCATTTTTTTAATTTATTTTGAACGGTGTAAAATTTCATAAAAATATTATTTTACGTTCAATAATAATAATAATAATAAATATATGAAACATTTTAAATTTTATTTCGTAGCAATTATTTTAGTAGAATGAAATACGAATCGGCGCCCTAACATAATATGCACCATTCAATATATTTCAGCTGAAAATCACGGGGCGAATTTATGTTCGTGTGCCGGCTTCGTATAAAACTCAATTAGCGAGTTGAAAATTCATTACGAATGTAGAATTATAGCAAGAAGGCAATGGGTCTGACACGTGAGCCGAGGGGTTGAAACTAAGCCTCTCATGATATATATATATATATATACGATTACATATAATCATTATAAAGAACATACACATTCATATATATATGTTATCTGTAATTACATTGAAGTACGAATGCGATGTATTCGTTTAAATAATTCGCATTGTTTTATTACTTTTGTATGTATGTATATATATATATATATATATATATATATATATATATATATATATATATATATATAAGTAAGGCGAAATAGTTATTTAAAACTCCCGGGCATTAGGATGGCAGGTGAATTGTAATTTTTTTCCTTGGTTAGTTGGACCGTTTATAACATTTGCTAAACGTCTGTTTGTCAAAAGGTATATATATAGTTATATATGTTGTATTGCATTGGTTCTTCGCGACCTTTTTGCAAAAAACTCGATTCATATCGTTCCGTAATCACTGTATTCGCCCGATAGAGCTCCGTGCGATTACTGGCTAATCAGTAAATTCAATATGCAAGTGCGGCGACGTCGTTTTGACACGATTGAGAAGATAAAAATCGATCACATGATATTTTTTATTAAAAGGTTTTTTTAATTTTAATATTGAATAAATTTTATTATTTTTTTTTTAATTTATATCTCTGTATTGTTTGTTAGTTTGTCTGGGAGAATTTTTGTATTCGATTTTTTTTCATCATTTTTCAATGTACACTTGAGTTGAAATTTTATATATTTGTTCATTTACGATGACAATACGCGAATAAATTGATTTATCATTTAATCGATTAATTTGTGTAAAATTAATAATTAAAATTTAACAGCGATCTCTGTGTGTAAAAAAATACTTATATATTTTAAATGCATATTGTAATTACGTGTTAAATAATAAAATAAATATTATATATTTTGTATTACTTTTAATAAATATTTTTTTTAAATATAATAAACTGAGTTTTTTTATTGATTTTTATTTAATATGAAATCAATATATCAATTTACGTGATTTTTTTCATAAGAGAACGTATCATATAAATGTATATGATTTTTTTTATTTTTTTACGCGATTTCCATTTACACGGTATACCGTGTAAATGGAAAGAGCATTTAGATCGCGTTAATCAGGGGATGATTATATATATATATATATATATATATATATATATATATATATATATATATATATATATATAAAATTTCTGGATTGCGAATTTGACGTTATACTAGAAATGAACTCCGATTTATATTAAAATATTCTCGTGATAGCTATTCATAAGTTATTTATTTTTATCGTTATTATTATTATTATAAAAGAGATAAATTATTGGAATACGAGTCTCGGAATACTGACATTCAGAATTCCGAAATGTCAAAATTCAGACATTCGGAATTTCAACATCGTTTCAGGACGCTCGTAAAAATATAAATATAATTATGTCAAATCACGAGAATTCCGCGTTTATTTAATAATAACGTGTATCTTCATGCTTTTTTTTTATTTTTATGTATATTTTAAACGTGTTGAACGTGTATTATTATATTTTGATTATTCAGATTTTAATTTTATTTCAATATTTTTTATTTATTTCTATTATAAAAACAACATTATATATTATGAATATTAGCTTTTTTTTTTAATATGCTATATGAAATTTGTAAAATTTCTTATATCTTTCAAAAATTTGAATAATGAAATTTTTACATTTATATAAATTAATATATTGTCAATCAAATTAATATATAGCAACATTATATTATATAATATATATATATATATATATATAAACAGTCGAGTCCGTTTAGTGTGACAACAGTAGAATTTACTGATATTATTTATCCGTTATCTTTTGTTCTTAGCGAGAGATCGTTGCTGAAAAGCGGCCTTCACTATAAAAACGTTCACCTCACCTGATTTAAAAACGATTAATATTTTACGCTCTATATTTATATATATATATATATATGAAATATATTGATTGAATTTTCAAAATTCAAAATCATCGATCGCACTAAATGACGATCGTATAGTGGATTGAGAATGTGCCGTATGGCGATTTGCGCATTATCGGCATAATATTTAAAATTTAAATACGATTCTACGATGTGATAATGTAACTATATACGTGCACGTGCATTAAAATATGTCATATTATATAGTGTATAATATTCGCAATATCGCCTTTCATATAAGTATCGTTAATGAAAGCGCTTACGTGAGCCGTTTTAATAATAAACGAAGCAATATTGGCATAGCTGTTCACTGCTTAAAATTTATCGTTACTACCCTAAAAAATTTTCCTTTTTTATTTTAATAAAATTTTGGATATATTTAAATTTATTTTTAAAAAAAAAACTATAATTTTCTGATTGTAAATTTTGAATACTGTTATATCAAATATCGATCGAAACGTTTTTGAACTTTACTAAAAATAAATATGTAAACTTTAAATTATTTTATGAGTAAATATTATAGATAAATATATTACATATATATTAAAAATAAAATCAATATTGTGACAATTATATTAGAATTAAGATTTATTTTTTCAAATATAAAAAGTCGAGACGTTAGTTCTACAGTCGTTTGTCATACGTATTATTCGTTTTAAAATAATTTATTATATTTCGAATTTAAATTTGATTTATAATTGTATATAATTAATGTTGTGACGACAATGCATATTTGAAAACAGCTCAATGAATGTAAGTGAATTTGGTCATTCAGATGTAATAAATTATGTTTAATTTCATATTTAATTCTTTTGATTATAGTATTATTTTTAAACTATCGTTAAAAATAAAATTTTTGATATTTTATACGAAATGTATCGTGTATTTTTTTTTTTTTTGGTAAACATAAAACAATATAGAATAATTATTATATTGAACAATAAATTAAATAAATCAGTTTTCGGCTGTAAAACACGTTTATGAACCCGAAATAAAAAAAAAGGTCAAGGACGAGGAAAATAAGTCGGAAAATACCGGGCATAGATTAAATCAAATACATTTTCGTTAAGTATTTGTTTCGAGGCTAAGTATCCCATAAAACCATAAGAATAAAATTACGCTTTCTTTTCGGCGTTTCTTTCTGTTTTTTTTCCTTTCCTTTCTTTTTTTTTATCGCCGCACTTTCAGAATCGGAATACATTTTCAGACCTCCATTTTTCGTATTAGTACTTTAATTCAATTTCGCATGTCAATTGTATTGAAACGTTATACAATTTAGGTGGTTCGTTAGGATTTTTTTCCTTCGAGACCCTTCAGAGCACACTTTCTATAAAATATACATAACCGTTACTAATTTGCGGTAACTGTATATAAACGATCGATTTGTTTTTCAATCTTCGTATAATTTAATGATTAATTTTATTTTCATTTTTTTTAATAATATTTATTTATATATATATATATTTTATTCGGAAAAAACATATAAAAATAATTATATTTTTTCTATATATATAAAAACTGTATTATTTAAATTCTTTGTTGAATATCGGAAATTATAAAATATACAAAATTCTTAACATGTTTTTTTTTCCTTTAGAAAAAAATGTTATAAAATTAATTAGTAAATTTAATAATAAAAATGAAATTAATAATTTAGATCAGCGGTGACCAACCTGCGGCCCGTTTTGAATCATCACACTTTCACAAATTAAATTTATTTTATAATATCCAGTTATTTATTTTATTTATTCATCTATAAAATTATGAGAAAAATATTAACTTTGATTTTAAAATAATATTCTTACAAATATTAAAAAAAAATATGCCTAAATTATTTATGAGTTTGCAGAGTTCTACAGAATTATAATGCATTTAAAATGTGACTCGTAATATTATTTGGATTACCCCTGAAATAAATAAATATATATATGAATATTCTTATAGTATATGAATTTTGTCAATAATTGTTAAACATTTGTACCAATTTCAATATAAGTAATAAAGGCGTACGTTCGATATAAAAAATTCCATTAAATTCATACATTTCAATAGAGCATTATCGTTGGTTTTTAATCGGTTTTTTTTCTGGAAAATTTCGTCACAAAAAAAACAAACACACACTTTTATTTGTTACATACACAAAAAAAAATAAAATTCGTTTTGTACAGAAACACATTCGCGTCCATAAAATCCATAAATATTGAATATGCAATCGTCGTTGAGTCTGGGATGCGGAGAAGTCGGTCGTTAATTTTGGAAAACGCCATATATCTTTCAAAATGGCCGCCGGCACGTATACTGCAATGTGCTCTTAATTATTCACATATTTCGAAAACTTGATTGTTAAACGCTCCCGCTTATCCGGGAGGAAAATTTTTGTCCGGAAAATGCGACGCCAGATCGATAACATTCAACGTGTTGAATGTTTAATTTTATACGAAAACATCTATATATATTTATATATATAAATATAATTTATTATTATTATAGATGATAGTTGAAAATATTTTCATTTTTATTTATAACGTAGAATAAAATACGGTTCAATGGTAATGCATTGAGAATTTTTCATTTCAATAGATAATGAAAAAAATCTAAGAATACACTTTTATTCGCTGTAAAATTCTATATATGGATTTATTTTATGACAGAATAAGCATCGTTTCCTTGCAGATAATTCCATATAATAAAACTGAATGAGAAAAATAATCGCAATAAAAAAAATTGAGCGTAATGAATGCTGTTTGAAAACATATATTATATATATTTTTATATTTATTAAATTTAGAAAATAGTTGAATATTTAAAAAAAAAATCGCTGAACGGCAAAAAAATAATATGGCGACGGAAAATTTCTTTTCAGAGACGTCGGAAAAATAGAATGGAACGTAGAGTTTTCCCAGTTAAAAAGTATGTACAATCAAATTAAGAAAAAGAAACCGGAATAGTAGAATAACTTGTAAAACTATTCTTCACAAGAAGTTTTGCGGTGAATCAATTAACCGAAACCCCTTTTAGTGTGCAACATATTTATTTAATATTAAAAAAAATTCATAATTACAATTGTTGGAAAATAATCATCGGTGTTCGTATTTATTTATTTTATATAATGAACGACTGTAAAATTACGCTCGTCGATTCATAAATTATGAATCTATTACCAAAGTTGTGTAATTACCCGTCAATGTTCTCTAAACTTGAATTTACATTCGCATCAAACATTTAATTGAATTTATTAGATAAAACTTTATAATTATAGCGTATTAATCAATGAAATATATAACTGTTAAAATTTTCTATCTTTACGATGATTACAAATTAATTATATATCAAATATGTTCTATTATTTATTGAAATGAAAAGTATAAAGTTTGAAATAATAATTTATTTATTTATATACATATATATACAAACACTCTCCATATTCGCTAAATATGGTTCCGTGTAACTTTTTTTTTTGTTTCTAAAAATAAAAAGAACCTTGAAAGGACGTCATTTTACGAGCATGTATAAGATTAAAATGCATCTCAGAAAGAGCTCAAAGCTATCTCATAGATCGAGTTCCAGAAGTGTTTTTGGAGATTGGAAGAAGTGCTGACATAAGTGTATTAATATCTAATGAATACTATTTTGCAGGAGATAACATCAAATGTGTGTGTGTGTGTGTGTCATATATGGCGAGTTTATATAACATACATATATATATATATATATATATATATATATATAGAGTTGCAGTGTGTAATTCATACGAATTTTAGTTTCTAAAGCAAGCAACCGGGGAAATGAGAATCGAGCGCGTCCGACTCGTACACTTGAAATTATTTTGTTTTGATATTCTAAAATTATACGAGTGTAATCCCTCGCGTCGGCGTCGAACATGTTTCAATCGAAAGCAATAAATGCGAGAACAATGCGGAGGAATTTCATTATATGCGTACGCCCGATACCCACCGGAATGACAGAGAAAGGGACATTCGCACGCCCCACGATCGAGAATGGGTCGAAGGCTGCTGAATCGTGCCCCCGTGTAGACGCGGGCGAGGGGGGATGGGGATGGGGATGGGGTGTGAATGGGGGGGTCTGGAGAAACCCCAGAATGTGTATACGGCACGGGACAAAAGTGGGAACTTGCCGAGTGGATGTGGGTGTGGGTGGGAATGGGTGGGCTGTGTACATTGTTAGGTGGATTAGTACGGGTGGGGCATTAACGTCGGTTCGCGTTTCGATGCCACCTGTGTCGCTCGTTTGGCACAAGGCGCCATACTAAAGCCCACTAAAGCTCCGCGACGAGAGTTATGCCCCTCTTGTGGCCGAAACATGCATACGGCACACTGGTGTCCTTGGTCGGTACACCTTCGATTGCCGTTATTATGCATATAAGCTTTTCGCCGGTGAACGCAAGCTTTTATTGTGGACCGAGGCCGATTTCAATGCGTGCCCACATCTAGCACTCTAAGACATTCAGTTTGTTTTTTTTTATGCGACGACGAAAAATTGTGTCTTGGGATCAATGAATTGATCAATTATGCCTAATTTTCGATACAAAATCCATATTTACGTATTTTTTATTTTTTTTTTTTTGCAAACGGCTAAAGTCGTCTATATTGCTAGATTAAAGCGTAGGAGTTTTTATAAGTGTATGTATGTTTCAATTATAATTATTACGAATTATATATATATATATATCTGCTTGTTGATAAAAATATGTTACATTGTATTTGAAAATATAATTTACCCATACTAGTATTACATATGACATCGCCTATATATTTTTTATGTATAAAAAAAATATATTAAAATTCTTTTTTATTCATAAAATTTAATTCAGCCAGCAAATGGTTAATATATGGAAGAAATATTCTTTTTTTTAATATAATATTTTTAATAATATTAATTCGAAAAATATATTTATACAATTGTTTATCATCTCAATGTTAAGAATATTGTATTTACAGATTAATTCTTAATTTAAATTATATTAAAGAAGGGTGAATTATGGTTGAGGGAAAATATTGAAGACATATATTTATATATATAATTAAATGGATCTTTCTAGAATAACTCGTTTAACAAATCCATTGGGAATTATCAATATGACAGATAGTAAAATAAAGAGGGTTGATTTGAAATATATATTTTTTTTTATAAATTATATATAATATATTAAAAATTTCTATTTATATTTTAATAACCAGCAAACACTTAAAATAGATATAGAGTGTTAAAAATACAATATTTTTTTTATTTATATATAAATAAAAAATAAAATATATTACGATAAAAACTATGCATATAAAATTTTCCAATCATATAAAATAATGCATTACAAACTGCGATAAATATTGTGATGACGGCCTCAAAAAAAAAAAAAATAAAACGATTTTATTATTATTTATTTTATTTTTGATTTTCGAACGAATAATGTGTATTTTTCACTACTGTTCGAAACATTCATTTTCATTCGACAGGTGAAAATTTTAGCCTACGGTGAAAATTTCGTATCAAAACGAAAATAGACAAAGCGAAAGTATCAATATAAATATATATATTTATATATATTAAAAAATATATATAAAATACATTTTATATTGTCGTTTTTTTTTATTTTATTTTAATTAATGCCAGACATAAATGTTCATAACTAATGCAATACTCCTGTTGCCCTGAGGGAACCATTTCGGCAATTCGATGTCCTTTTTGACGAGTTCAAATTTAATTGTATTCTATTATTGCTCGTCGTCCTTTCGTTTCGAACACATCCTATGAATATATTTCGTTTAAAATATATGATGTTTATTTTGTTTCTTTCTTTTTTATTTTTTTACTTCCTGATGGATTTTTTTTCGGCGAGCTTTTCCCGTTCAAAGGTGATTGAAAATTCGTTTTGTTAAATAAATATTAGCGCTTTTCCGCTTTTTTTTTTTATCGCTGCGAAAAGCATATTCGGAATCAAATTTTAAACGGATCGATTCGACATTTTCACACGGACACAAGTGAAATTTAGTAACGTGTCAGAAAAAAAAAATATATATATATATAATTAACAATCTGCTATTTTCATTACAAATAATTTAATAAAATACACGTAAAAATTGAAATAAATATAACACATGCACAAACAGCGTATGAGATAAATATATATATATATATATATATATATATATATATATATATATATATATATATATAATAAATAATTTATGCAAATTTGTGTCGGTTCACAATGTCGAAGAAAGCTTTCTCTAGTTTTCTGTTTGATTAAGCAATCGCGTTTTATTCAAATTGTTTTCGAAGATATGCCGATTTGAATCGCGAAATTGTTCGTTTTGAACTTTTTAGAACGCTGTGAAGTTTCGCAAAAATGCAAATGAACGTTTTATTTCAAACACTAATCGAAATATATAATATATATGTATGTATATATATATATATATATATATATAAATGCATACTATTTATTTGAATACATATAAATAATTTTTGTCATCGTAATTTAAATATATCTATTGAATACGTATCGATATCGTCGCATGCTAAAAATATTATTCAATTTTTTTTTCATCTTAATTAATATAACGGACGTTTTCCTGAAAAAATTCTTCGGCGAATTTAGACGATATTTTTAGATTCGGTTCGTTATATAAAAGATAAGTACAATGACCTTTCTGTTTTAGAACGAAAAATACTACATAACGCTAATCCGGAGTGTCAATCAAACAGTTATTATGCCTGTCAAATATAAACGCCATTAAATCTCTCGTCTATTGTTAAACCTATGTTAAGAAAAAAATCGATAATTTCTCGATGATCAATAATATATATGTATATATATATATATATATATATATATATATATATATATATATATATATATATATATATATTCATTTTCATCAATAGTGAATTTTTTAAAAATTACTGACAATCTGTTGATAGTAGCTTTAAATTATATATTGTTCAATAAGTACTAGAAATTCCATTAAAAATTGTTCTCATTAGATATTATTACATTTACACCAACGTATCTTGCAATCTCAAAAATACATCTGAAATAGCATAAATTAATTTTTTATATTATCTCTATCGTGCATATAAAATTTTGTCTGGCGAATGTGGAGGTTGGAGCACAAAAATGTAAAAAAAAAATCGTGTACATCATGTATATTGAAGTCTAAATGAAATAATATTGATTAGTCATCATAGTTATCACTTATGAAGACTTAGGTCATCATAAGTGAATTAATTACGTAATGATTATGTTAAACACCGATGAAGAAGAATATTCGAATTAAAAAAAAACATTAATTTTTAATATTAAAAATCATATAAAATTTAAATATGAAGGGGAATATAGGAAATATTTGATGTTATATAGAAGAAAATTAGTTAAAATTTTAAATTCAATATACTTTTTTTTGTCTATTTATTATTTTTAATTTTTCAAACTATTTAGAAGCTAATATATATTATATATATATATATATATATATATATATATATATATATATATATATATATATATATAGAATAAGAAAAAAAAATTTTCAAAACAGTTCAAAATCTTATAAATTTTTATTCTGAACATATTATTCTTTATTATACACATGAGTCATATATGACGAATACGGAGGTTGCGGCATCATTACAATGTTGTTTTTCGCCAAAAATTCATGAATTCGTATATTGTAATTGAACGCGTATCGATCACACGAAATCGATAATTACTATCGGTAATATTGTAAGGTGCGTCTATACGATCGATATATTATAATAGTATATGATGTATATCATATCATATGCATCGAACGTGCAAGTTATGTATTTATGTTACACGATATGTAACTGCCCATCTTACAAGCGCACATATTAATGAATATATATATATATATATATATATATATATATATATATATATATATATATATATATATATATATATATATATATATATGAATATATATATATATATATATATATATATATATATATATGAATATATATATATATATATATATATATATATATATATATATATATATATATATATGAATATATATATATATATATATATATATATATATATATATATATTTATATATATATATATATATATATATATATTTATTTATATATATATATATATATATATATATATTTATATATATATATATAATATATGTGTGTGTTTGTTTTAATTAACCAACGTTTACTGAACTACGTCGTGAATCGAATCCGACGTAATCGTGTAATATTTATTTTACTTGAAGGAAATACCGATTGCTATTTATTTTAATTTAATCGATTTATTATATTTCGTTTTTCGATTATATATATTATATATATATATATATATATATATATATATATATATATATATAACGATATCTCGATTTGTACGAAGTATCGGTTCTATATTTATTTGGATTTATTTTATCCGAATGAAAATTGTGTAAATATAAGCCAGTACAAGTCTTAGAAATTATATGAATTTATATATGTGAAATGAAATCAATTTGAATATATATATATATATATATATATATATATATATATATATATATATATATTATAAAAGAATTTATATTAATTATATAATATATTAAATTTATTTTTTATTACTCTGCTTGGTAATAGAATTTTTAAATTTTATTCAAAAAAATAATTAATTATTATTACAATATTAATATTGTTTTCGATTCAAATAAATTTTAATTCAATTATGATTAACATATTCGATGAATCAACGGTGTGTGTATGTATAAATAATATTATATTTCAATCATATTAAAATATTTATAACATATTATTTTCAATATTGATATAATAAAAAATATATATATTTATTTATGTATAATATATTATATAAAAAACGTTCATTCGAATATTATTTTAAATCAGTCCATATATCGACAACAATTTAAAAAAAATCTCATATAATTGTTTTGCGTGATTAATTTAATATAATATCGTTTTTTTTTTTTTTGTTTAATTAATAATTAATACGATTTCATATTAGAAATCAGAACATTTATTAATCACATTAATTTTACACGTAGCACACGCATCGAAAAAATAATAAATAAACCTCCCTTCCCCCCCCAAAAAAAAAATCGTACCCTCGCATTTTTACTTCGAAATGAAAAAAATAAAATAAAAATTGAATAAATAAATAAATGAAATCGCAAATGGAATTTATAAAGCATTTATATACCTAAGACAATTTTCTCAAGCGTCGCTTTGAAGTAGGATCTATTGTAATACACCCCTAGTTCTTTTCCCCTTATTTCATTTTTAATATAATATATTGATGCTGATATGAACAAAGTCTAAGGTGTATAGGAGAATGGAGGCTATGCCGGATCATATTATTGTGAAGAGTGGATCATTTTACTAAATTAATTTTTTTTTAATATAAATTTCATTCTTTTATAAAGGCCCTGTATATTGTAGTATTTAAAAAATGCGTTTTAATATGGATCTGTCGTCAGTATATTTCATATGAGATTTTTAATATGCATCTGTTTTTATAAATTTATTTTTTACATATATATATATATATATATATATATATATATATATATATATATATATATATATATATATATATATATATATATATATATATATATATATATATATATAGAATTCAAGTCTGAATGTTTTATTTATTTTAAAAAATATTTAATAATGGTATATTATGATATGTTAATATTTTTCTTTAAATACATACCAAAAGTTCGAAAAAAAATTTTTATATATCATATATAATAAATTTTCTGTTTTATTTTTGAATTATATTTATTTTAATATGCAATTTCAATTTACATTAACATTAAACTTGCCGTTACCGGTCGATTTGAGCCTTTTCAAATTTGCGTACCTTTATCAAATTTTATGAATAATCTTAAAAAAAATATGCGCATAAAATAAAATTTATAACGTTATTTTAATTATTTGATAATTTATTTAACAACAAATTGACTATTATCTACGTTCAATTATAAAAATAATAACTAATTTATAGTGTAGTCATTTTGACCGGACGCGATAAAAATAAGTATAGAAGAAATGTCGGTAAATTTTGTGTTAATAAATAATAAAATTAAATATTACATAAAAAATAAAATAAAATATAAACATAATAAATTAGTAACTATAATTATTATACTATTACATATAAATTTTATTTACATGTTGGTAATTTTTATTTATTTTATGTAATATTTATTTATATCAAATAGAATTTCATGAGAGAGAAAATGAGTACATTTTTTTCCTCTCGATTCGTATTTACGCATTATAAATATTTGTATTTATTATAAAAATTAAATGTAAGCTAATTTTAAGATTTGTTTTTTTATCGTTTATTTTTATATATTATTGCGTAATTGATTGACAATATTATTTATATTTGAGTAATTGAGCTTATATAATTTTTACCATTTTCTCGAAGTCGTTCTTTATAAATAGCTTTGAACTCTTTCAGCGATGCATTTAAAAAAAAATACGTCATTAAACGTTCTTTCCATCGAACCTATTTATACGTTCGCGGGGTCATTTTTGTCGAATATGGAGGTTGAGGAATCATTACGCTTCATATTCGTTAGACACGATCGCATATTTATGACGAACGTGGAAGTTGAATAAATAATAAAATGTTGTATTTTTTTGTACTTTCATATTCGTCGTGCGTGGCCTTGTATTTCTGGCGAATATGGAGGTTGAGTATTATGTTTATTCATTCTGAATGAAATTTTTTTGTTACTATTTGAATATAACACGTATAAATTAATTAATATCAAACACGTTGCAATATTATAGATACATTATTTTCAATGGAGGTATTAATTTTTGAAATGATTTCCACATACAAATATGAAAATCGCTAATGACTAACGTATATTTTGTCGACGAAGGCTTTGGCAATTAGTCGAAAGGCTTCGATCGCCACGTCATCAGTGTATTGGAATGGATCGTTTCAATTAGTGTTTGCGGGTTGCACTTTAAGCATTTGTAACATTGGTAGTTGTGGGCGGGACGTCGGGCGGTATGGGCGGGATGTAAACGGCAATTAGTCGGCATCATAATACTGGCATCAAAGCTGTCAAAACGATGGCATCCGCGCTATAATTGCCAATTCTCGCCTTAGAGAATGCAATTATGTACACATAGAAATTCTCAGAATTCGCAACAAGAAATACCGACGAATTTCATTCGTGTAACGGGAATTTCACAATAAACGACGACAAATCGTTGAGAAGAAAAAAAAATATATGTATATATTTTAACGTCTTTATCGCACGTCTAACGTTTGTGTGCGATTGTATAATTTTTGATTTTATATCGGTATAATTGAAATATAAAATTAAAAAAAAAATATATATATATATATATATATATATATATATATATATATATATATATATATATGATACAGATCGATCAATTGAAAAATAGAGATGTGCTAATGAAAAAAGGACTAATGTGTAATAAAAAAAAAGAAGGACTCGTATGGTAAAAGTAAAATAATGATTAATAAAGAAATGAGTGAATTCAATATTTGTTTATATACGATTAAATAAGTGATAAAATAAATATATATTTATTTGAAATTCTAGAAATGTTTTTAAATTATAAAGAAAAATATGAAAATAGTGATTCATTTTTTTTTTTTTTATTAATTATTATATAAAATTTGAACACTCAAAATAACAAATATATAAAAGATCAGGGTTGTTCAAGGTGACAAACGCAGTCTATTGTTTTTAATTTCTTTTTGAGAAAAAAAGTCAATTGTTAGATTTTTGTAATTTGAGTACAAAAATGTTTTCAATGATCAAAAGTTTGGATACTCCTGATATAAACATTTGAGTTACTACTGTATAAAAGTATGAATTCTATAATGAAGATTGACCATATCTGAAAGAAAAAATAATTGCAATTCATTTTCATTTAAGTGAAATATTATTTTCTACAATATGCTACTGTGATCAAAAAATACGATGAAATTATCATTTAAATTGTAATTTTTTTCCTAGGTAGGACTCTCTATAACATTTGCCAATTATCTGTTTGTCAAAAGGTTTAATTATCTCTAAAGTTATACGTGTTTTTTTACAATTCTTGGTTCATTCATCACGATAATGCACCATGTCAAACTATATTGGTTCTTTGCGACTTTTTTGCCAAAAACTAGACTCATACCGTTTTGCAACCACCATATTCGCCTGATTTGGCTCCGTGCGACTTCTGGCTATTCAGCAAACTTAAAAGGCTAATGAACGGACGCCGTATATAAATAAAGAATTTACATTTTATAAACAAATTCACCATACTTTTTGATCACAGCGTTATATATATATATATATATATATATATATATATAAAGAAAAATTCTCCAAGTAATCCACCAATATCATTCGTGTACATAAAAATATAAATAACCTAAATAAGGTGCTGAAAAAATAGATCAGTGACTTCCAAATGTTCGTTCAACAACAACAACAATTCACACACACACACACACACACACACACACATACACATACATACGAATTTTCCGACGAAGAAATAACATCGCACAGCCGGCGAGCAAATTGCGAGACGGTCGTGTAAATTATAAATTTATTAACCTGCGATGACTGTTGCTTCTTTGTTTCGTCTCGTTGAGGGTGGAACGACCGTTTTATCCCATCCTTTCTACCGGATTGCCCCGCAAATAACTACGGACTGGCCATCCCCCGGTTACTTTTCTACAAAATAATACATTACACAGGTGACGGGACCGGTCGTCTAACTAAACGCGCATTATTAATGGACGACTCGCTTGAATGATAAATAAATAAAATGGAGGCCGCCCTTCGCGTCCCTCGGCCGCCCTTCGGCCCGCCCATTTTGCGAAACGGGCGAACGTACAAACATTCAACCGACGTCGTTGAACGAAATGAAAAATGACTCGGACTCGTCTTTCGATTCTTCTACTACTATTTTTTTTTTCATTTCATTTCCTACATTTTCCCCGTTTACAAACCCCTAAACACATATACAAACCGTCAACCCTATCCTATACATTTTATTTATTTAACATACAAGATGACTTCAAAAAAATTATCTCTGTTTAGATATGATCGTTCATCTTATAGTGAGAAATTTTAGTTATATATATATATATATATATATATATATATATATATATTATATATATATATATATATATATATATTATATATATATATATATATATATATATATATATATTTTACATTATATTCGATAATCTATATTTTTATTAATTAAAAATTGACATCAAATTGTGAATATTAAATAATTTAGCTATTAGTTAAATTATTAAATTCAAAATGTTCAACATTGGGTCGGTTTTTCGAATTATTTATATAGCGATAACTTTTATGATACCCTTCATAATTAATTATCAAATATTTATGACAGCTAATGTAGTGTAAATTATTAAATATTAATTTTATAATATATTTAATTAAAATATTACACACACATACCATATGTATATATATATATATATATATATATATATATATATATATATATATATATATATATATTAAGGCGATCAACTTAATTATATATTGAAAAGTAAGTCACAATGAAATTTTATTAAAAATCTTCATACATTTAAAACAGTGATACGTTCGTGACCAAATTTTCACTGTAGTAAAAGTGGGACATTATTTAAAAAAAAATTGAAGAAAGGCTTTCAAAAATTTGACGACTCCAAAAACAAACCATAAAGGATGACAAATATCAAAAAGGAGGACATTTAGGAGGACAAAACTTTCAAAGAAAGATTGTCTTCTCCAAAAGAGGACGGTTGGTCACCTTAATATATATATATATTTATATATATATATATATATATATATATATATATATATATATATACCATATATATATATATATATATATATACCATATATATATATATATATATATATATATATATACCATATATATATATATATATATATATATATATATATATATATTCTTATTCTGACATCTTGTAGAATCGAGATTCGTATTCCACGTTGTCAATTACGTGTCAATTTTTATTTACGAAAGACACGGTTACTTCTTTTTCTTTCGTAATACAGAATCCGTTAACGGACGTTAGCGATCATATTGACTATCATTATTATATTGACAGACATTCTGAATAGATATTCAGAGGACTGTCTGAGCCATTATTTTAAATTCTTCAGCTGAATTCGGATTCAGAATCGCGTCTTTGTGCTCACCTTAAGAAGTATTTTGTAAAAATGTGGAACGGCAGATTTTTTTCAGACATTTCAGCAATGGAAAAAAAAAGATATCTTATTGTTCTAACGATCGTAATCGTATATCGATTTAATATTAAAAAAAATATACCACACTTATTATATATATATGAATAATTTAAAACTTATTTTTTAATTAATTTTGATTTATTTTATTTATTTTATTTGAAAAAGTAAATATATTAATAAGTTTACACACTTAGAAGATGATTTAAACATAATAAAAATACAAATATGGTACATAAAAGAAATGGTGTAAATATGAGACATTTCTCTTCATATATAAAGATTGATGATCATCACGCATTTTTTTATTTATTTTTGCGACCCTAAAGAAAGACCCTAAAATTTATCAAACCACTCCAATTTATTACAAATTCAATATATTCTCATTTCATTAATATTCTACTCTATATCATCAATTATAGGAGATTAAAGTTTGTTTTTGTTTTAAAAGATATAATGAATAATTTATCTCGAATATTCAATATATTTTAATATACATTATTTTAATGCTTATATTTATAAAATTTATATATCAAAATCGTTTATAAATTTTCTTTTTTTTTCAGCACAATCTGAAAAACACAATACAATTTGAATATATTTTATGAAATCATTATTATATATATTTTTTTAGAACTTTAATATGACATATATCGCGACATTAGATGTGTGTGTGTGTGTATTGTGCGTAACGAGAACATGTTGAATTTCCACGTACGTTAATAGGATAACACGGCAGCTGTGTACTAAATTTAGGCGATTAATTAATAACGCATGTTATGCGAATCTAGCTTAACCCTTTGGGCATCGTCGAAACGCGAACACGACAGGGGTAGTCAAAGTGCACGAACACAGAGGACCGTAAAATATTACCTTATAATTTGATATACTTTACACGAGGCGAAGACGCGTATGTAATGTGACCATGTCATAATTGTAAACGCACACGTGATACTGTTTAATGTCGAAAATTCGATTGGTGCAATTGTAAAGCAGGATACACATTTTTATATACATTCATGTATATTCAGCATAATAATATTAAAAAAAATATTTTATTCATTTGAACAATGATATGCTATAATATAGTGACCAAATTTTAATGATGCAAAATGGGATATTATTGAAAAAAATATAAAGAAAAAACTACGACAAATAAAAAAAAACGAAAAGAACTGTCCGTCAAAAAAGATAAAAGTTGGTCACCCTATTATATATGATATATAACACTAAACCTACAGACACTTCTCACATACCAAGTACTACCAATATAAAGTAATTAATATTTTTATAAACAAACGTAGATAATAATCAATTTGTCGTTTAATGAATTAATAAATAAATTATTTATTAATTCATTAAACGGCAACGGTAGCTTTAGTGTTAAATTGAACATTATTATTTTTATAATATTGTAAATATTATAAAATGTAAATTAAATAAATTATAAAATTATAGAACGTATATAATGTAATTAAAATTTTCAGTACAAAATTGAACTTAAAATAGAAACGGTATTCGCAATGGGAATCAATGTGTTGTTTAGATTATTAAATAGTGAATCCTTTTATGAATAATTAATTCTCTGAGGATTATCAATTTTTTTTTAATTAATTACATCGTACCAAATAATTATTTTTTTAATATATATATATATATATATATATATATATATATATATATATATATATATATATAATTTTAACTGATGTCGTCGCCTTATTGTATATATATTTATTTTTTTATACAGGTATATGATTGATAATATATATTTATTATATATATATTTGTGTGTGTGTGTGTTGAATGGATGAAGTTTTTAAAATACATTTCAGCGATATTATATTCCGTTAGCGTTTTCCTTCGGCTTGTATGCGCGTCTTCGTGTAATCCTCGGAGAGCAAGCGTAATTTCAATCTTCCCGACTGTCTTGTCGTTTTGTAAAAACAATGAAAGGACATATAAAAAAAAAAAAAAGAAAAGAAACCGAGAAAATTTTTCCCCGAGAAATTTTTAGTAATAATAAAAAATTAAAAAAAAAAAGTTTTTCCCGGACCGTGGAAAACAAAATACAATAATCCGTCGCCGGTTTTTTTTTCCTATTTTTTGTTCAGCGCCGGCACTAGGGTTCGCATCTGTACTCGGGGCTAGAGGTGGTGGGGGGGGGGCAAATTTAATGGGCACTTCGGATTTTGCAATCGTGCATAATTTAGTCGAACCGGTCCGGCAATTAAGATTTTAATCGAATCCATATTATTTAGCCTGTTATACGGACTATCGTCGTGTAAAATCCATGTCGTATTAAAACGTTGGAACGAGAGGCGATCGCGACATTTTAGACCGCCTTATGTAAATTGCGAACGGATAATCCGACGGTAGCATTTTAACGTTTAAAACGATCGCTCGCACGATTCAATATTGGATCGTTTGACTTTTGTCACTGTTTAGATATTCTCTAATTGTCAATCCTAATATATATATATATATATATATATATATATATATATATAATATAAATTCTTTATTTATCTTTCAAATCAATTTCAATCCCTTTAAAGTAATCCCTATTCGATAAAACGCACTTTTGCCAACGCTTTTTCCAGACCTCAAAACAGTCGGAATAGTTTATTTCCGGTATGGCCTTCAAGACCTTCTTCAATTCGGTATATATTTTCTCAATCAGGTGAAAACGGCGTCCCCACAATTAGCCTATTCAGTTTGTTGAATAGCCAGAAGTCGCACGGAGTCAACTCGAATGAATACGGTGGTTGTGGAACGATATGAGTCGAGTTTTTGGCAAAAAAAGTGGCGAAGAACCAATGCAGTATTACATTATGGAACCAAGAGTTGTAAAAACACGTGTAACTTGGAGATAATTAAACGTTATAGACAGTCCTACCAATCTAGGAAAAAAAATACAATTTATCTGCCTTCCTAATTAATGATCGGGAGTTTTAAATGACAATCTCACCTTACTTTTTTCAAAATTAGTTATATTTTGATAATTTATTTTCAAATTAAAACATTGAAATAACCAAATAAAAATGTCATAGAAAAAACTGAAAAAAATATTTTATTCGGTTTATAAATCGATGTTTTTTTAAATGAAAAATGTGTTTATATTTATCATAGAAAAATTCAGTCAAAATTATTTATTAATTCTCCCTAAATTATTTTAACATTATTATTTTTATTAATAATATTTTATAAAAATTGTATCACATTTAACAGTGAAAATTGACGATAGTCGAATATTAATTTATTATTAAAAAATTTGTTGTATTTTGATAATTTTATTTCAAAATAAATTATTGAAATATTTTCAGCTTATAATTATCATAGAAAAAACTAAAAAAAAATTGCCTAAAAAATCGATGCTTAATTTTAGTTAAATATAGGTGTTAATATGGTATATTATAGAAAAATGCAATAATAAATTATTTTATATTTTTAATTCTGTAATCATTTTAATATTAATATTACACATGTTTTACGATAATAATAATTTATTATTATAAAAAAATATATAAAGTCAATAGATAATTTTCTTTCAATATAAATTATTAAAATATACAGAAAAAAATATCATAGAATTTTTTTTTATTTATTAAAAATATAAATAAACATAATTATTAATAGTATATAATATTAATAATTATATTTATGTTTGGTGAAAAAAAAAAATACCGAATCGTCATAATTTATGAGCGCACGGTTTATATTATTAAATGAATTACCTTGCGATGTGTCATAGTGTATCTTTAATATACGCAATTTGTCATATAATCCTTAAGTTTTAGGTTTACTACATTTATCTTAATTGTGTCATTCGGTATTAAGTAAAGTCTCTTACATTAGATTAGCCTTAATTCAAAGATAGAGAGTTGTTATACTAAAACTTCCTTTGTTTCTTAATTAAAATGTTGCCTTGTATCTTGAATGAAACGAAGCCGTAGACAATTAAAAAAAAATATATATGTATAAATAGTAAAATAGCTGAAAGATTCCTTAATATCATTAACCGTTACAAATTGAAATTACCGTCGAGATTTTCAACACAGATAAATTAACGTTTTCATTATCGATACTGAAAATATAAAAGACTATATAGCTTTTATTGCAAATTTATTACCTGCGAATCACAAAATGACATACATTGCATTTTTAAACCATTCAATGCTATATATATATATATATATATATATATATATATATATATATATATATATATATATATATATATTATATTAAAATATATAACGCTGTGATCAAAAAGTAAGGTGAATTTGTTTATAAAATATAAATACTTTATTTATTCTTTCGAATCAATTTCAAGGCCTCGAAACAGTCGGAATAGTCCTTTTCCGGTATAGCCTTCAAGATCTTTTTAGATTCGATTTTTATCTCGTCAATCGTATCAAAACGGCGTTCCCGCATTAAATTTTTGAGTTTGCCGAATAGCCAGAAGTCGCACGGAGCCAAATCAAGCGAATACGGTGGTTGCGGAACGATATGAGTCGAGTTTTTGGCAAAAAAAAAATCGCGAAGAACCAATGCAGTATGACATTATGTAACCAAGAGTTGTAAAAACACGTGTAACTCGGAGATAATTAAACATTTTGACAAACAGACGCATGGCAAATGTTATAGACAGTCCTACCAACCTAGGAAAAAAAATTACAATTTACCTGCCTTCCTAATTAATGCCCGGGAGTTTTAAAATTTCACCTTAATTTTTCATCACAATAGTATATTCGTATATTGCTAAAGTAAACCTCTAAATACAATATATGATTTACATATTTTTTTCATACAATTAAATAAAATATATTAAAAAATAATTGATTTATAAATAAAATAAAATTTAGATTATTATTTTAATTTACAAAAATAATAATTTCTATTTTAAAACTGTGTACAAATAGAAAATTATCTAGGAATCTTATAGTCGATTCGAAGAATGAATAAAATAAACGAATCGTCGATGGTTAATTTAAGTTAATTATCAAGGTTAAAATAGTATCTGAAAATATTAATCACGTGTAAAATATTCAAATATTATAATATATATATATATATATATATATATATATATATATATATATATATATATATATATATATATATATAGTATATTTTATTCAGATTATATTTTATACGTTATAATTTCTATCAATTCAAGTTAAAAAAAATGTATTCATATTTATATATAATATTTCATTGAAATAATTATAAATTTTTTATTTGAATTATTTTTCATATTTGCGATATATTTATATATAAATTTATAATTTTTAATTCATTCACCGAACTAAATATTTTAATTCAAACGAATTATTTGCATCAAACTACTTTATCGTATAAATAAAAACGACAGAGCATTCGTAATCTAATAAAATTATGAGGCTCGTTATATTATATATATATATATATATATATATATATACATTTAATTTATTGAAGGAATATAAATATATATATATATATATACACGTTAAAAGATTAAAATTCTTTTCAGTATAAATTAATTAAAATCTCGCTTATTTATACAGTATATATGAATAAACGTTGCACAGTTTAAAATTGCGATTAATATATCAACAATAAAATAAACGAGTGCATATATTAACTTAATGCATTTATAATACTATTAATGTATTTAAACTATCACATATTAATATTTAATTTTGAAAATAAATATATCAGATTTTACTGATATATACGATTATAGAAAAAAAATATGTTAAAAATTATGTAATTCAACTGTCAAAATTCTGATATATTTTATATGAAAATATATAGTAATAAATCGACTTTAAATATAGTGATTATATATAATTTGAATTGTAATTATAATTTAATGTTAAATTATATAAATAGGATAGTATTCGTGTGTGATTTGGCGCACGGCGCACGGCGGCGACGGAGTCACACTCGAATAACGGGCAAATATTTATAATAAATATTTAATAAAATAGTTTATCGATCAAAATATTTATAGTATGAGATGAAACGTTATTGTTGTTATTATTTAACGTCGTTTTACACGCGAATTTTTCTATATTTCGCCCATTTCTTCTCGCAGGACTTATCTTAATGCAAAAGCGACCATATCGGTTATGGGCTTTGAGGATGGAAAAATGGGATGAGAGCGACGGATGGTGGAAAGGGTGTTTCTGAAAGAAAAACCCTTTCACGTTTAAGGGTCGACCGTTCTTTATGATACGGTGTCATTGTTGTGTACCTGCCGTCATTTTTATGTCGTTAACGTCATCTCTGCGCGTCCCATCAGATAAATAATAGATATACCATTACGTTGGGGGTGGTGTTCTATGGTTAAAATATGGCCGGAACAAAGCTTCCAGGGGTAAGACGGTTGGAAAATGGGGGAGGGTGGTGGAGAAAAGCGCAAGCTTAAAAATGTGTGTTATCTCCGTAAACAATTTTCCACCCGCGAAAATCTATTGAATATGTAAAATACGAGGTGAAATTTGTTCGACGATGCGTCGGTTGCGTATTTTGATTTGAACTTTTGCGATATATATATATATATATATATATATATATATATTTTACGATAATAAAAATAAATTATAAAATAGATACGTTTAATTTATTCAAATTGAATTAGTCGATTTTTATTTATTTTATTTAAAAATTTAAATTGAAATTTATTTTTATGTAAAATAAAAATGATATCTATAAGGATAATTTAGGATAGCAAACTTGCTGAAAAATCAGAATACAAAATATTATAATTGAATTATTAAATTTTAATTATATACAATTGATGCAATTAAATCTATACTTAGAGATAGATGAAAGTGTTTATTAGATCAGAATAAAGATTTCTAAGATCTACTATATGTTATCAATAAAATAAGAAGATCTTACATTAAGATAATAATTGTATATAAATGAAGAAAATGCTTGATAAAAAGTAGATAATTTTAAATGAATATAAGATTTTCATATTAGCTATGAGAGAAAAAATATGCGAGTATAAAAATTTTGATTGTATATATATATATATACATATGGTATATATAAATAATCGTTTTTTAATATTTAATAAAAATATTATCACTATTGTGATATCGATTTTTTTTATATAAAAGTATATATAGTTTTAGTCCGATAATTTTATTATAATCTAATCGTATTAATTAGTCAACACACTAAATTTATATAGAATATAAAAATTCGTCGACAATATATAAATAAATAAGCTTTTACGTGTTTAGAGTAGGATTTAATTTCCGGTTCGTAGAACTTTTATTGCGTGCCATTTGGAAATATATATATATATATATATATATATATATATATATATGTGTGTGTGTGTGTGTGTGTTCAGAGGTTTATATGTGCACATTGGTCAGGATTAAGGACACGCGCTCCCTTATTTTCACTTGACATTGATTCGGGTGGAAACTGCGCCAACGAATTACACTATTAGTTGGCAAATTCGAGTCCTCGAGTCACTGTAATGATCGAGGAACTGTCGCTTTTTGGGGTCTCCGATTTTGACCCCCATGGGAGTGGCGACGACCCTTTCCCTCGGTCTGCGTCCGTCGTAAATTACCATCAAGAAAGGTTCGTCGTAAGTGGAGGCATACTATACACCGACACTATTCAAACCCCGTTATATAATATTATATAATATATAATTCTATCTTATATATATATATATATATATATATATATATATAATAGTGTATAATATATGTATGGTCAACGAACTGGTTTTACGTCGATGCGACGATAATATATTTAATTTTGAACGTAAGAATAAAATTATTATATGTAATATTGTCAAACTCGTAGCATATTTGCCGGCCAATTGAAAGTTTAACCAAAATATCGCTTTTAATTTGTTTAAATTGCACGCTAAAAATTTTATTAAACAGAACTATAATACATACATACAAATATGAAAAAAAAATTACTTTTAAATATTAATTATATATATATATGTGTGTGTGTTATTAAAAAACAATGCATCTCGGCGTTTGACATGCCTGATTTAGATCGATATAATCTTATTTAAAATTCGTGTAAAGTTTAGTTATGATAAATCAATCTGTTTTTTTTTATTTTCAAGACAATTAGAATAGTAATTAAAATATTTCGGTTAGTTTATTCTATTGAAAAAAAAAAACGTAAGTATTTGAATGAAAATTGTGAGTTTATAGAAAACTTGTCTTGTGTTTTGGAGTTATTGAGAGTTTTAAATGATAAATTCACCCTACTTTTTGATCGCAGTAGTATATATATATATATATATATATATTTAATAATTTTCGTCACAAGTTTTGTTATCGTTATCAGTTCTCATAATAATAACCAATACACACCGTGCGTTCATACTAGCGAAATTCACGTTATAAAGGATTAGTATGAACGGTTATAGGAACACCAGAAGGCTTTGACGGAGGACGTGCGTGTCTTGTATTTTATACATAATTAAGACGGTACTCAAACTGAATAATGAGCAACATCAGTTTTGCCATTCGTTCACAATACTATATATATATATATATATATATATATATATATATATATATATATATATATATATATATATATATATATAAAGCCTCCTGCGACGGAAGTAATGCCAATTTAATTTTTCGGCTTAGAGTTTAATGGTCCGTGAAATGACGTAGTCGAGGGCTCGTTAAGAACGTCGAATTTCGTTTTTCCAACGGGCGATATGTTAATAGTATAAATTTCTTATAAAACAAACGTAACGTTTATTGTTCAACGTGTCAAATCACAGAACGAAAAGGTAAAATTAGTATATAT